>CM019183.2:16309984-16622917 GCA_009739505.2 Apolygus lucorum
TTTTGATACCAGATTTTTGTAATAAATAGGCTGTAATCTCTAAAGAGATAAAATGATCATAAAACTCCAACTGGACCGAACCATTCCAGAAACGTGTACCTACATGATAAAAAATAAATCCTCCTTGAATGGTCATTAAAAGGCTCTTACGACGAGGTCCACTTTGTCTCACTTTCTCTCGCTCGCCACCACAATATCGCTACTTGCCCTGAAATCTGTTGAGGACGTTGAAAATGAAAGGTAAAATGTACCATATGGAATGGAAGTGATTAGTTCGAAATATGCCCACAGATCGCATCAAAGCACGAAAAAGTACGAAACGGCGAAAGGCGTCCGTAGGGACGGGGGAACCTTTGGAGGCAGATGCCAAAAGCCGTCCATAGGGACCTCAAAACGTTTCTCCCCAGACGCCTTTAGGCGTCCGTCGGGGGGAAAGGGTTAATTAAAACCTCCCTCGGTGCTGATAACTGGTACACTCGGTAAACCTAGGCCTTCCAATTGAAACAACAATTATACATCTTAAAATTTATGACTATAAAATTATAAAAACACACGAAGTCTACAATACGGAATAAAACGACCGCCGCCGACCATCTGATTTTCACTCTTAACGATAGATTCTGTAACTTATTTATTACGCACTAAAACGATAAAATATGAAGCTAATACGAACATTTAAAAAAGGTGTAGCTAGAAGCACATTTCATTATTGCACAATTCAAATCAAATAATACTGCGACAAAGGAAAAAACCGTACGCAGTTCCGAATACGATTGAAATTACCTTTTGTGAGAAAAAAATCCAAGTGAGGAGGGAAATTTGAGTTGGGTAGTTGGTTTCCGTTTCTTCACTTTGTATTTTTATCACTTGATTCGTAATTGGAACTCAGAAGCATAATTTCACATTGACGCAGAACTATCTGCTTCCAACTGTGCAACTGAATAACTAAAATAATTTTGAGTGGAGATAAAATATATATTTACAGAGATAGGATGGGAGATTGAGCTTAGCAGATTTCATCGTAGTTGCAGGGGAGTTTCGATTTGTCCAAGTTGTCGAAGTAACTGTGTGGTGATGGCGTCCTTGGCGGTCATCCTGGTGGCGGGGTTGTACACGAGCATCTTGCTGAGCATGTCCAAACCTGCTTTGTTGATGTTTTTGACCTGAGCCTCGAGGGTGTAGTTGGTCCAGTTTGGGGAAGGTCGGTTTGTAGTCGGGCAGGTCGGAGACGCCTGGCCAGGTCTCTTCCGTGGGGTGCGGAGGACGCGGAAGATCCTGAAGAGCTGGTCGATCTCAGAGTCACCCTGAAAAGAAAGCAGGACTCGTCAGGCACAGCAAGAGTCGATTAAAAAAAAAAAAAAAATTGCCCCCAAGTTGAGGTACACAGTAGGTACGAAGAAGATCTCCTCGAATGCTGGAGACGCCTGGAAGAGCACTGATCAGCTGAGTGAGCTCCGAAGCCATTTTCAATCCTATTGAACGCAAGAAGCTGAAATTTTAGAGGGAAGGTCAAGGAGAATACAGATGGTGGTAGGTGCTATTGATGGAGACCCAGTGATCTATACAGGAGGGTGATCTATACAGAAAATAATAAACCTGTGGCAATGATTTGCAGCGTTTTTTACCTACCAACATTTTTTTTACCTACAACTATTGGTAGGTCTACCTACCACACCATACTTGCCTTCACACCTTCACAATCAAGTTTATTAGAAAGAACTAAACGCTTCACACTCGATTCGAAAAATAGAAAGCTTCATACGGAAATTGATTACTGGTTACGCAGAAGGCAAAACTGTATACAAATCGAAGAAATGAACAGCGATCGCATTTTAGTCAGATAAAATTTGAACGGAGATTTGACCCTCTTTTGCGGTAAAAGTCGTCGGTATAGTATGGGTCAGGGGCAAGAGGAGCAAGGAGGCGGAAAGGGTGTATGTAATGTTAGGAGGGGGCACGAGGAGCAAGGAGGCGGAAGGGGTGGTATGGTATGGGTCAGAGGCACGAGGAGCAAGGAGGCGGAAAGGGGTGGTATGGCAAGGGTCAGGGGCACGAGGAGAAAGGAGGCGGAAAGAGGTGGTATGTATGTGATTGTAAGGGTTAGGGGCACGAGGAGCAAGGAGGCGGAAAGGGGTGGTATGGTAAGGGTTAGGGGCACGAGGAGCAAGGAGGCGGAAAGGTGGTGTAGGGTATGGGTCAGGGGCACGAGGAGCAAGGAGGCGGAAAGGGGTGGTATGGTAAGGGTTAGGGGCATGAGGAGCAAGGAGGCGGAAAGGTGTGGTATGGCAAGGGTCAGGGGCACGAGGAGCAAGGAGGCGGAAAGGGTGGTAGGGTATGGGTCAGGGGCACGAGGAGCAAGGAGGCGGAAAGGGGTGGTATGGTAAGGGTTAGGGCACGAGGAGCAAGGAGGCGGAAGGGGTGGTAGTATGGGTCAGGGGCACGAGGAGCAAGAGGCGGAAGTGTGGTATGGTAAGGGTCAGGGGCACGAGGAGCAAGGAGGCGGAAAGAGGTGGTATGGTAAGGGTCAGGGGCACGAGGAGCAAGGAGGCGGAAAGGGGTGGTATGGTAAGGGTTAGGGCCATGAGGAGCAAGGAGGCGGAAAGGTGTGGTATGGTAAGGGTCAGGGGCACGAGGAGCAAGGAGGCGGAAGGGGTGGTATGGTATGGGTCAGGGGCACGAGGAGCAAAGAGGCGGAAAGGGGTGGTATGGTATGGGTCAGGGGCACGAGGAGCAAGGAGGCGGAAAGGGGTGGTATGGTATGGGTCAGGGGCACGAGGAGCAAGGAGGCGGAAAGGGGTGGTATGGTATGGGTTAGGGGCATGAGGAGCAAGGAGGCGGAAAGGTGTGGTATGGTAAGGGTCAGGGGCACAAGGAGCAAGGAGGCGGAAAGAGGTGGTATGGTAAGGGTCAGGGGCACGAGGAGCAAGGAGGCGGAAAGGTGTGGTAATATTTTTTTTTCAGCGTTAGCTATAAGTTTTCGACTAATAGCTAATTTAGCTAGAAATTTTAGCTGTTCCTCGACAGGGGCACGAGGGGCGGAAAGAGGTGGTATGGTAAGGGTCAGGGCACGAGGAGCAAGGAGGCGGAAAGGGGTGGTAGGGTATGGGTCAGGGCACGAGGAGCAAGGAGGCGGAAAGGGTGGTATGGTAAGGGTTAGGGGCACGAGGAGCAAGGAGCGGAAAGGGTGGTATAGTATGGGTCAGGGACGAGGAGCAAGGAGGCGGAAAGGTGTGGTATGGTAAGGGTCAGGGGCACGAGGAGCAAGGAGGCGGAAAGAGGTGTGTATGGTAAGGGTCAGGGCACGAGGAGCAAGGAGGCGGAAAGGGTGGTATGGTAAGGGTTAGGGGCACGAGGAGCAGGAGGCGGAAAGGGGTGGTAGGGTATGGGTCAGGGGCACGAGGAGCAAGGAGGCGGAAAGGGGTGGTATGGTATGGGTCAGGGGCACGAGGAGCAAGGAGGCGGAAGGGGTGGTATGGTATGGGTCAGGGGCACGAGGAGCAAGGAGGCGGAAAGGGGTGGTATGGTATGGGTCAGGGGCACGAGGAGCAAGGAGGCGGAAAGAGTGGTATGGTAAGGGTCAGGGGCACGAGGAGCAAGGAGGCGGAAGGTGTGGTAATATTTTTTTTTTCAGCGTTAGCTATAAGTTTCGACTAATAGCTAATTTAGCTAGAAATTTTAGCTGTTCCTCGACAGGGGCACGAGGGGCGGAAGAGGTGGTATGGTAAGGGTCAGGGGCACGAGAGCAAGGAGGCGGAGGGGTGGTAGGGTATGGGTCATGGGCACGAGGAGCAAGGAGGCGGAAAGGGGTGGTATGGTAAGGGTTAGGGGCACGAGGAGCAAGGAGGCGGAAGGGGTGGTATAGTATGGGTCAGGGGCACCAGGAGCAAGGAGGCGGAAAGGTGTGTATGGTAAGGGTCAGGGGCACGAGGAGCAAGAGGCGGAAAGAGGTGTGGTATGGTAAGGGTCAGGGGCACGAGGAGCAAGGAGGCGGAAGGGGTGGTATGGTGGTATATGGTATGCAGAAACCCGTGAGGGCTTGCAGATCGCCCTCAATGCATTTGCTAGGCAGCTAGCCAGGTGTGGACTTGTGGTTACCCTGATAAGTGTGGGTCGGTCTCCTTGGTCCCGTCGGGTCGCCAACATAAGGTGAAAGTTGTGGATGGGGGTTTTGTGATAGGACAATCCCCCATTCCATCTCGATCTGTGCTGGAGGTTTGGCGGTACCTTGGAGTCGACTTCATGGGGGTGGCCACCATTAGTGCCAGCCGTGTGGACCTTGGTAGAGCGCTAGCTCGCGTTACCAAGGCTCCATTGAAGCCACAGCAGAAGCTGCGCCTCCTCCGCACGTACTTACTGCCAAAGCTGACCTATGGGTTAGTCTTTGGCAGGCTTACGGCGGGGAGGCTGCAAGAATTAGATCGAGAAGTTCGCTCTGCTGTGCGCTCTTGGCTGAGGTTCCCACCTGGTGTCCCAGTTGCCTATGTTCACGCACCGGTCAAATCCGGTGGCTTGGCATTGTGTCTCTCTCGGCATGTATCCCTTCATTGCGCCGCCAGCGCCTGCTAGCCCTTCGAGGGTCGAGCTGGGAGGTCGCCCGTGCGGCTGCTGATCTTGATTTTGTCAGGCAGCAGTTAGCATGGTGCGACCGAGCAACACCATCTGCTCCAAAACCCAGTTTCTCTGCTGAGTTTCGCTGCTGCGCTGCATGAGTCAGTACATGGTAAAAACTCCGACAGTGCTCCGAAAGCCTAATCTCTTCCCAGTGGTAGATTGGGCTTCGGAGGGCATTGGGGCCCGCGACTACCGACACTTCCACGCCGTCCGCATGGCAACTCTGCCAACTGCGGTACGGTGTTCGAGGGGTAGTCGTGGGACACTCTACCCCTTTGCCGCGCCTGTCGGAGTGGAAATGAACATCTGTATCATGTAGTGCAGCAATGTCCTCGGACTCATGGGGGCCGCATTTTACGTCATGATGCGGTCGCCAAGCAGATAGCAGGTGCTTTGTCATCTAGCGGCTGGGATGTTGAGAGGGAGAGATTGTATCACATGCCAAGTGACCAGGGTAAGAAGCCCGACATCGTTGCCGTCAAGCCCGACCAGTCTTGCATTATCCTGGATGTCCAAGTTGTCAATGGCAGCTTGACATGGAGCAGACTTGGCGGGCTAAGATAAGAAAGTATGATAGAAATGATTTACGGCAAGCGGTGTCGGAGCTAAAAGGAGTGGCACCCAACAACATCAGGGTGATGGCTGCAACCCTTATCATGGCGCGGGGTGTGGTGCGGGAAAAGTGCCACGGAGTTGCGTGAGTTGGGCATCTCAGTAGGGCGTACTCCGTGGTATCACCACCCGTGTCCTGCTCGGCTCATATTTGAACTGGTGGTCGTTCTATAGAGGCAGTTCCCTTCATCCCTCTCTCTCTCCCACCCCCACCTTCCTCATCTTCCCTCATCCCTAGGGCCGGCGTCGGGTGAGTCCTGGGCGTCCTCCCCATTATTTTATTTATTTATTTATTTCCTTTCTTTATGGCGTGCCCCCTCCGTCAAAAAAGACATTTTGTCTTCGAGGGGAGCTATAAAAAAAAAAAAAAAAAAAAAAAAAAAATTAGGGGCATGAGGAGCAAGGAGCGGAAAGGTGTGGTAATATTTTTTTTTCAGCGTTAGCTATAAGTTTTCGACTAATAGCTAATTTAGCTAGAAATTTTAGCTGTTCCTCGACAGCTAGTAGCTAAATATTTAGTTGCTAGCTTCAGCTAAATCGTAGCTAATTTACCTGTAGCTTTTAGCTGTTAGTCTGTAGGCAGTGTTGGGCAAAAATTAGCTATAGCTAACACTAAAAATATTTAGCTATATATTTATTATCTTATAAGTTGGGCATTGTCTTATCAGTTGAGGCGGTATCTTATCAACACCTTCATTGCGGATGACCGGTCATACCTAGCATTTCAACTCTCATTGCGGAGGGGGCCTGGTACCTCCCCTTTTATATATATTCCATTTTTTTGCTTTTTTTTGCTTTTTTTTTCGTCTTCAGTATGAGTTCAACTATGTAAAACATTGTTTCGATTTTGATGCCGAACTTTAATACGAATGTTGCCTTCAAATTCACCAATATCGAATTTCAAGCTCGAAAATGTTCAGTACGGCAGGGATGCACGACTTTGGGACCCGCATTGAAGGTGTTAAAATACCATATCTTATTAAGATACCGCCCCAACTGATACGAAATAATAATATAAAACGCCAACCGTACGTACGTACGTATGCACGGAGGGGTTGAAGGGGTCGTGGGAGTGGGGAGTTGGAGGCTGGAGGGGTTGGGGGCGGGAGGAGTCGGAGTGAGTGGGTGGGTGGAGAGAGAGTCGGAGGAATTGTTTTTGCCTACTTTTTGTAGGCTTTTCAGCTAGTAAGATAATAAATATTTAGCTGTTAGCTATAGCTAATTTTTGCCCAACACTGCCTACAGAGCTCTGGGTGGCCTCATTCGATTCTAAAAAACACAAGTTTTTCTAAATTATTGTACGCTCAACCTTATGGGCGACTCCGTGAAATCAGCGGAGCTGCGTAACGAGCCAGTCAGCTTAATTACCTGGAACAAGGGTTTTTTCGTAGCCATTTCGGCGAAGATGCAAGCGATGGACCACATATCGACGGGGAAACAATATCTGGCGGTGCCGAGAAGAACTTCTGGGGCTCTGAAACAAGGAAAACAATCGTCAACATTTGTACTTCTGATCACAAAACCCTACAAATAATTACACGAAGGTTTATTTCTGCACTCGCCTGCAAAGAACACGGCTCTGCCGTTGCCACCACCACCACCAACTATATTTTCTGTTAATGTTCAGCCCCCAAATAGTCTAACATGTTGTTATTAAGCAGTACATAAGTAGATGGCGACAGTGTAGTGAAAGTGATCTGTGCCCTGTGTCCCTTGAGTTCAACAAGACACCGTCCAATTCAGTCTTGCTCCATCCTTCATATGCGCCACTATTGCCTCGCTTCTTCATTGCCTCTCTCATTCCTTGCCACGTCGTCAGCATCCCAAAGGAATCATTGAGTTTGGGTCTTCAGTATCCCGCTGCAGGAGGAATCAACAGACCTGAATTGCCACCTGGACATCGGGAGCACCGTGCCAAAAAGCTTCAATACGCTCAGGACACACACTTCTCTCAGTCTGCATAGATACGCGTGCTTCCTGTCTACATCTCAAACGGTCAGATCTACCAATATTAGTACTTGCGAACTTTCTTTATCTGTTCAATCCCCTACATATAACATATAATTAGAAGGAGCTCCTAACTATCTATCATTGTATTCAATTTCTTGTTTTTCAATATAACCTTGGTGCCAGAAGTAATTGGATTTTCTTCTTCAAATTAAAATCCCCACCTCTGGTAACCAAACAGTTAACAATCAAGGTTATTTGATTAAATAAACGCTTTTCATTCAATTCGGGGAAATATGAAGAGTTGTGAGTGCCTTGATAGGGGAATTTGATTTCTTTGATCAGCTAAAATTTGAACGAAGATTAGACTTCTTTTGTGATTCACACACGTGTTTCTGATTTATCTAAAGTGCAACCTTTAGTTTTCATAGGGACCGAACGGGTTGGTCCAACAGAGCTCTGGGTGGTCTCATTCGATTCTCAAAATTCAACACTATTTTAAAACGAAGAAAAAAATAATACCTTGAAAATCAAAATTTTCTGGGCTAGGGCGATTTGAAAATTTTAGCCCTTATTTTTCAACCCTTAGAAGTGGCTGACGACAACCAAAAGCTTCGGGGCCTAACTAGAACCCAAATGGAGCCCATATAACCAAATTTCATCGAAATCGATCCATTTTAATTAAGGAAAGTATCTCGTACGGCAGACTGCAAAATTTTTATTCGATTTTCGGATTCTACGTACCTTGAAACGTAAACTAACAAATTTATAGGTAATTCTTAACGAAGTAAAGGTAACTAAACTAAGTAACTCTTATTTCTTGGTCGATTCCAAAGGGTCATTATCTAATTATATAAAACGCCAACCGTACGTACGTACGTATGCACGGAGGGGTCGTGGCAGAGGGAGAGTTGTAGGCTGGAGGGGTTGGGGGCGGGAGGAGTCGGAGGGGTTGGGGGCGGGAGGAGTCGGAGGCGAGAGGAGTCGGAGGGGTTGGGGGCGGGAGGAGTCGGAGGCGAGAGGAGTCGGAGGGGTGGGGGGCGGGAAGGGTTGGGGGCGGGAGGAGTCGGAGGGGTTGGGGGCGGGAGGAGTCGGAGGGAGTTGGTGGCGGGAGGAGAGGTCGGAGGAATAGTCTTTGCCTGCTTTTAGTAGGCTTTTCAGCTAGTTGAACATAATAAACCAAAATTCGCGGTCATTGGAAAAGAACTGCAAAAAATGGGCCAAAGTTTAATGATTTCACTGTTATCTAAAGAGGTCGTCAGACTTGGGACAGAAAAAAGGGGTTTTTTGTTTTATTAACCCTAGGATGGCACACCTATTTTTCGCATACATAAACGGCACACTGGGGTCAATTCTGAACCCAAAATTTAAATTCCTCTAATATAAAATTAAGACAGAAATTTAAATTTATTTTTAGGTTGTAAAAATCTATTGATAGCCTGTTTGTTGAAATATATACAAAAAAACAGTTTAAACCAGAAACAAATTTTGGTTTTGAATATAGTTTCGTAAAAAGTCAATAAAAATATGGAAATAAATGAAATTTCTAAAATTTGAAATTATATTTTGTTGAATGTTTTTTTTAATAGATTCCACTATCAGCATTCCAGTTGACAATATTTGGAATCAAATATAAAAAAAAAATCATTTAATTCTATGGAATAGTTTCGATAATAGATCACCTCAAAGATGGCCCTTTTTTTGAGTTTGACTGACGACTTTCACCAGCACTTTTATTTCTCTGTATTCAAAAACATTGTATTATCACTCCTGTATTATTGTGAATTTTTAAAGTATACTTGCTTTGGCTCAAAGTAGGGGCTTCTCACGGTAAATGGAAAAACAAGAAATTTAGAAATCAATATACGTATGTATAAATCTTGGCACAACCTATTTTTCGCATACATAAACGGCACACTGGGGTCAATGAGGAATTTCACCATGTCGGAATTTCCTATTTTTGAACCCAAAATCGGATTTAGCATCTCGAAAAACCCCCTAAGGCAAACTTTCAGCCCGAACTTCCTAATTTACGAATAAACAAAACAGTGTAGAAAATACGAATGTTTAAAAAAACCGGGAAAATGACGTCATGCTGGAATAGTTCATTTATGGCCGCTTGAAGCGCTGAGATCGAGAAATCCATAGTCCCCAGATGCAAAATTTCACGAAACAGTAAAGTTCGAAATCGAAAAACTGAAGAAAAAAAATAGAAAAAGCAAGATGGGGAAAATTAGGTTTCCCCTGTTTTTGTTTGATAACTTTTCTCTTAGAAAACACGATTTCGTCGTCCCAATGGGCAACACTGGGAGGAGACGGCGATCCGAACAGCCAATCAGCGAGCGTTCCCGCTTCACGTCCGTTTTCCCGGTTAGTTTTGAAATAAAAAATTTCGATTGTCCCCCAAAAATAACAGGAGACTTATTTTCCGAAATCAGCCCGATTTTCATCTATCCCACACCATTAACTATTCAGGAAAAATGCAAACTGAATTCGGTGAAATTCCTCATTCTGACCTCAAAATTTAAAAGGCAAAAGAATGAATAGAAAGTCACACTGGGGTCAGATGTGGCCCATAGCACGTTTGCAAGTTAACTGCACGAACTCTAGCGAGTGACTGACCTTAACCACTGACAAAGGGGCTCAGAAGGAGTTCCAACTTTATTTTCAAAATATCCCTGTTCGAAGAAAATTTTTTTTTATAGATACACGGCCAAATGTAAATCGTGGGGTCACGAATGACCCCGGTGTGTCATCCTAGGGTTAATGACGTGCCAACCCCCCCCCCCACCCTTCTTCAGAGAGTTAAAAAAAAAGCAAATATTAGAGAGTTTTCGCCACGTCTTTTGTGACGACTGTCCGCTTGTAATATCCGTCTGAAAATGGTGACTGCGCATGCGTGACGACTCGGACGGCGAGCTCGGTCGTCTTGGACGCCAGCAAATGCCAGCTTTTGACGGCGTCGAGAACGACGGCTTTCTTGACGACTGTGCCCTTGATAACCTCACACTTTTATAACCAGTTTCAATTTAGATCGGATGTAGCCGGATTTTGTGTTTGACGGTCGACTCCCGTGTTTTGGTTCTCGATTTTAGCTTTCATTTCTCGAACAGTTTTCTTTTTCCCGGGAATTATCAAGTTTTTCATCTCTCGAAACAAACTACTCGTCACCAGAATTCTGTTATCTTCGCATCAAGATCAAGTGAATCCAACGTATACTGTTGTTGACTGTGCGAATTTTACATTGTTTAAATGTCAATGAAATTTCTGAATAAATGCACCCTTGTTTTTCATTTAATGTTGCATATTATTTATTCATCTACCAACATACCTAACTACAGATCTACAATAAACAGGCAACGGGAGTCAGTTCACGTAAGTAGGTACCATTTAAGATTTCAACTGATAGTTCCGTTTGCTGTGATCATCGTAGGTACTTGTAAGTTGCATGAAAAATTGGAAAGTTCATTACCTTTGAAAATATACCTTCTTTTCACACAATAATAGGTATTTGGTTAATTATGGATGTCTGCATTTAGGTGTTACGTCTATAAGTTCGTACCGTAGACTGGGGTGATAGTGATCAATTTCTACAGTTTTTCCTTGAAAACCACCAGTGTAATAATTCAAAAAAATCTGAAAAAAATAGTTTATATTCTCCCACATCTTACAAACAGTATCCCATATCAAACTTTGAAATTTTGTTGAATTAAGCTCATTTAAAAAAATAATTAAATTGATCAGTATCACCCCCCACATAGGGGGTGATAGTGATCACTAATTTAAAATCGAACTTAAACATATTAAAAACAATTAAAAATCGAACTTAAACAATTAAAAATTGTTTTTTAGTACCCTAAGGTAATAAAAACCCTCTAACAACGAATTTCAGAACAATTTTTATTGAAAAACTAATGAAAACCAACTCTAAACTTATAAGAATCAGAATAATGCTAAAATTCAAGACTCGTAATATCCTCTTCAGTATTTATTATTATAATGAGACCATTCGTGGCACATGTTTGGTAACTGACAAGAAACAACTTATTTTAAAGCACTTGTTGCCAAAAATAATGATGGACCAATCACTTTTTGATAGTTTTGGGGCATTTCGGCCTTGATCACTATCACCCCCTGGAAATGAGTTGTTTTTGATTTTAACAGATAACCAACTGTAGTAACACGGAAAAAACAAACTAATTGCAGATATTTCATGCTCACCTCTAGTAGAAACAAAATCTTTTCGTTAGAACTTCATCACACAACACCCGACACCGGCACAACAGAAGTTACAATCACAATGTCAGCTGGGCCCGATTTTGAGGTTTGTTTATTTCCTTATCAGCTACCATGGTAACCTAGACTATCGGGCGGGAACGATATCCCCCCAGAGAAAACATTGCTACGAACACATAACACGACCTAACTTTCCATTTAGGACTGTGTGGAGCGCTGCAATCGCATGCAAATAAAAAAAAGCTTGTTGATCAGTATCACCCCAGCATATCAGTATCACCCCAGTTCACGGTACATCTATCCTAGTATGATAGATCTGTACTTCCGTTTTTGTAATAGTAGGTAGGTAGAAACGAAGTACCTACCTACTCTAAATTATCTATAGATATGTTACGTGTTGTAAGACAAACAAGGAACCAGTAGAAAGGTAGCTACTGCAAAATCGGTAGTTAGTAGGTATTATAGACCCAAAAAATGCAGTAAGAGCTCTGGAAAAGCTAGTGTAGTTCACTACTTTCTAAAGGTGAAAAGGATCAAAATCATCAGTAGGTAGGTTTTTAGGACGTCCCACAGTAAGACTTGGGCGTCCTTATGCGATCGATCTGGGGTGAAGGAAGACAACACTCAACAGAAAAAAAATAACCACACAGTAATCCGTTTTAGACCATTCTGAATCCAAATCCGCGAAAAAAACCATAGGTGTATGTCTGTGTGTGTGTGCATGTGTGTGTGTAACAAAATCTTGTGTACTCTGCCCAGGCCTTAGTTCTCAACCGATTTTCCTGGTTCTTTTTTCGTTTGACGCAAAATACTATCTGGTTGTGCACTACGGCGCCGGAATTTTGGATTTTGCTTTTTAAGAGGGGGAAAGGGGGGGTTAATTCTTAAAAGACCTATCTAGGCCGGTCCGTGGTTCACCAAGGATTTGAAACATATGCGCGACAAGGTAATCGAAATGGCAGCATCAGCTCGTGACCGAGTGATACCATTCAGTTCTGTGTCGGAATATCGCCGTGAGTACAGGTTGAGGCTGAAAGTTGCAGAAATGGAATACAACTCAAAAATGCTGGAAGAATCGACAAACTTTGCGAGGACAGCATGGCAGATCATAAATGATTGTAGGGATGCAGGTCAAAAGAGGGCGCCTGATGGTCTGGCAGCTTCTGATTTTGCGGATTTCTTTCGCAATTCGGTTGTGGAATGTGTCAACTCGGTACCAATAACCAACCACGATCCTATTGAGATTCTTAAATCATCTGTTGTAGGGCCGTCCCGATCGTTCTTTCTCCTGCCAGTGAACGAAGATGAGGTTTTGCGGATCATTGGTAAAATTAAGAACTCTTCTTCCCAGGACGTGTATGGACTATCCGCATCATTTTTGAAAGAGGTTAAAGTACAACTTGCCCCAGTAATTTGTAAAATGATTAACATTATTTTTTCAACTGGTGAATTCCCTGGAGCTCTTAAAGTGGGTAAAATAACCCCAGTGCCTAAGAAAAAAAATGCAGCATCCGTGGAGGAATTTCGACCTATCTCACAAGTGCCCCTGCTTGGAAAAATAGTTGAGTCAGCCATAGTGGACCGACTTCGGGATTACTTCGAGAGGAACCGTCTGCTGAGCGACGGTCAGCATGGTTTCCGTCAAGGGCGATCAACGGTCAGTATCATGATGAAATTGTTGACAAAAATTACCGAGGGATTAGAGGCAGGTCTATCATTAAAATTATGTATGTGCGATCTCTCAAAAGCGTTTGAACTGGTTCCACACGATATTTTAGTCCAGAAACTTCAATACTACGGAGTGAGAGGTTTACCCCTCAAGCTTATTGAGTCCTACCTCCACGAAAGATCCCAATGCGTAGATGTGGATGGAACTAGATCCGATTTTTATGGTGTCCCTTGTGGAGTACCGCAGGGTTCGATTCTAGGGCCATTGATATTCATCATATACCTGAACGATCTCGGAGGTTTCATAGGTGAGGGATCATACATATATGCGGACGACTCTACCTTCCTTAGCTCTGACAAAAACCAAAGCATATTGGAGCTTAAATCTGCGGAGCAAGTCAGACTAGCTGAGCTTTGGTTCACGGCGAATCGTTTAAAAGTAAATCCTAATAAAATGCAAAGCATAATAATAAGCAACTCGAAGCAGCAAACGGACGTGGAACCAGTGAAGTTACTTGGGTTTTGCTTAGATACGCATCTCCGCTGGTGTTCACACATTGACCAGGTTCGAGCGAAGCTCTCAAAACATGTTTTCCTCCTAAGACGACTCTCATCTAATGTTTCTTCAAGTGTGCTGAGGTTGGCATATTATGGCCTAATATCGTCGGTACTGTCGTATGGACTTATCTTGTGGGGTGGTGCGAGTGGCATTAACAAAGTGTTTCGTCTCCAAAAGAGAGCTGTGAGAATTGTTGCAGGAGAAGCTCATCGCACCCCAGCCCGGCCTATCTTCAAGAGATTGAGGGTGCTCACGGTGCAAAGCATGTACGTTCTTTGCATTCTTGAGTACACTCACAAAAATGCCAACTCACTTCAACAGCGCCGCAATGTCCACACGCACGACACGCGCCACCGGTGTGATATTGATGTGCCTTTCTTCAGGCTTTCTGGCTCCCAATCGCGTTTTATTTATATGGGCCCAAGTAGTATACAAATTGGGGCTTCTGGCCCGATCCTCAAAAAAGGTGCCCCTTGCCAGGGGGTGTTCTAGCCCAACTCGCGATCGGAAAAACAATTTTGGTAACAACTGGCTAACATGATTATTTCACGAGAATCAATGTCTGTTCTGAAACTAACAAAAAAAAAAAAAAAAAAAAAAAAAAGGTGCCCCTTGCTGCGGAGGCACGTCTCGAAGAGTTTATCACTCTGTTCCATTGACCTTGGCTGCTTCCTCCCGAGCCTCGTGCTTCAGTTTCGGTTCGTCTGTGGGACAGTGCGGGTGTGACATGACGTCATCCAATTGACTCACCTGATCTGCTAGCAGCCAATAGAAATCGTTGATTAATACCTGATTCCGCTCAACCAATCAAATCCTAGTAAAGTGACGTCATGGTAGTGACCTAGATTCATCATTCAGTGACCGTCGAGTTTGAGGACCATTAAGGAAGCTGATATCTCGAGCTGTGGACCGTCGAGTTTGGGGACCATTAAGGAAGCTGATATCTCGAGCTGTAGACCGTCGAGTTTGGTGGATATTAAGAAAGACTGAGCTGAGCTTTTCACGATGAGTCCTCAACATAATCAACCTTCCAAACGTCTTAATCGTTCTTCTCAGAACGCTACAGGATCTTCGGACTACAAATTTTGTGAAATCTGTGATGTGTTCCGTTCTAGGAGTCAGTTTGCACGTCATTTGAGGAGTAAGTCTCATAAAACCAACATCCCCATTCAGTTGACTAAATTTCCTTTGAACAAACATGTTAATTATGATCCTCGAGCAGAAGCTACAATACCTACTCGACGTGAAGAAAAACTTCCTGCTTTTGTACCCACGGAACCGGATAGGATGACCGACTACAGTAAGGTAATCCCGATAGATTCCGATATTTCTGAATATATTAAACGAAAACCGACGCGACCTCAGCAGTGTGATCAGTCCGCCATGTCGGTGGTTCCTCCCTCGGTTCGGGAATATTACGAAATGCCCTCCGTTTTAAGTCCATTACCATCATCTCCTGTTGATGTTGTTGACGAAGCCTTATCTAGAGAGTTTGACCCGAAAGCTGTAGCAGAAGTTATTGAGGAATTAAACTCATTATTATTATTCACACCCCCTGTAAGAAAAGTTCACCCAGACAATAATCGAATTGTTGGTTTGTTGGGCGAAAATCCATGTATCTCTAACAATCCACCTAAAACCTTTGAGCAATTTAGGGGTTGTATGAAAAATTTATCTGGCAGTACCACTATTAAATCAAATCCTGAGGAAAAAATTAATTCCCATGAATCGAGAGAGGAATCTCTGAAACGTATTTCTAAATCGATATTTGATGCAGATTCTCAAGAGGAACTTTCCACACCTCACTCTCCGCCAAAAGAAATCCTATCAGATAATGATAGAATCGTAATCAAATTAGTTAAAGACCCTATTACTAATCAATATAAGGTTAGTCAAAACTCCACTGACATACCCCCTAATTCTCACATTGATGGTCCCTCTCTAATGAGTGTGAACTCTAAAAAACATTGTTCTACTTGTAATATTCTGGTGACAAAATCAAATTGGGCTCGGCATATCAAATCTGCAAAACATGTAGGCTCCCAGAACTCATCAATTTCAAAAACTTCCGTACCTCAGAGCTTAGATAAAAAATATTGTTCTTCTTGTGATGTTTCTATAACAAAAACCAACTGGACCCGCCATGTTAAGTCTAAAAAACACCAAAAATCCGCCCTATTGGAACAGCAAGCATTGATTCATAAAAATAATAATATCAACGAGGAGTTCTCAACTGAAGAAGAAATAACAAAAAACTCAAATTTTAAAAAAATAATATGGAATTACATAAGAGGTTCGGGTGATATATCTGTGTTCTTGGAGTCCTTAGAGGGTAAAATAATAGATAAGCTATTGGAATACTTTATTTTAAATCCTTCTATTAAACTACAGGTAAGCTTAGAATGCACATATTTTCGAGAAAAAATCGATGGGGAAATACAATACACAGACATGTATTTCCACACAAAAACGGATATTATTTCGACAAATACTGATATGAATGAATGTTTATCAAACAAGTTTGAGGATTTGAAAAATCGTGAATCACAATACCAACCCTCGGCTGGTTCTGGCTGGTCATTGCATAGACCTAAGAGGTTTATCCTGAGTTTAATTAAATATAACCCACTGAGTGCAAGTTCTTACATAAAATTACCCAAATGGATTTCAGATAAAAAAGCTTGTATAAACGTTCAGAATACTTCAGATAATTTATGTTTTGTTTATTCAGTTTGTTGTGCTGTTAATGACCAGAGAAATAAAAACCCTCAGAATGTGAGCCATTATAAGCATCAAATAAATGATGAAATATTTAGGGGGTTTCAGTATCCTTTGACCTTTGATAATATTTCAAAGTTTGAGAAGAAGAGCCAGAATAATTACCCGGGCTACCCTACAATGGCAATTAATGTGTATGAAGTCTCAGGAAATGAAATCAAACCGATATTGATATCAAAACAGAGAGGTGCTGAAAAAGATGTAGACTTGCTGTACTTGGCTAATGAGAACAAGGGGCATTATGTTTACATTAAAAATCTGTCTCGTTTGGTTCGTTCTCAAATAAGCAAGCATAAGGAAAAAATATTCTTGTGTCGAAGATGTTTGACATCTTTCCGACATCAAGGTCAACTCTCTGATCACTCAGAATACTGTGGTGAACATCAACCCGTGAAACCGGTTATGCCTACAGAGGGGAGCACCTTAGAATTTCAAAACTTTATCAACAAATTCGAACACCCATACGTTATTTATCTTGATTTTGAATGTTTGTTGTATGATCAGAAAAATAATACTAAAATTGATCAAAAAGAATCATATACACTGAAGACTAAAAAGCATATTCCTTACGGATTCACAACATATTTAGTATCCAGGGTGGATGGTAAAATTCACAAACCTTCTTGTTACAGAGCAAAAAACCAAACAGAACTCGAAAACTTACCCCTCAAGCTCATTCAAAAACTTCATAAAATACTGAAATCTATTGCAAACAGATATGAAAATTCAAAACCATTGATGTTAACTGATGAAGAGGAAAGGAGTTTTCAGTTATCAAATGTATGTCATATTTGTGATAAACCAATAGAACTCGGAACGCAAAAAGACAGAGATCATTGCCATCTACAGGGAAGATATATCGGAGCATCACACCCAGAATGCAACCGGCGTAGGCAGTTAGTCACACATATACCGGTTTTCTGCCACAATTTATCTGGTTACGACTCACATCTGTTCATAAAAGAATTATTCAAATATGGTGACGAAACGAATAAAACTACTGTACTAGCTAATACAGAAGAGAAATATATAACCTTCTCAAAAAACATGGTTAAGTTGAGGAAGGGATACTTGAAATTGTGTTTCATTGATACTTTCAGATTCATGCCAAGCTCTCTCGAGAAACTAGCGCAGAATTTGAAACCGGAAGAATTCACACATCTTAATGAATTTATTAGGGATAATTCTATTTGTGGGAAATATTTTCATAGGGAGAAAAATGATGAAAATGAACTGTTTAGTATACTACGGGGAAAAGGTATATTCCCTTACGAGTTCTTGAACAGCCTTGAAAAACTTAATCACGATAAGACCCTTGCTCCTGAAAATTTCTACGATTCATTAAATGAATCAAATATAAGCTCCGAAGATTTTAATCACTACCTCCACGTATGGAATAAACTTAAAGTCAAAACTTTAGGAACTTATTCGGATTTATATAATACTCAAGACGTTTTGTTGCTAGCAGACGTATTCGAGAACTTTCGGTACGTTTGTTTGAATAATTATCAACTGGATCCTGCACACTACACCACAGCTCCGTCACTGGCTTGGGATGCGATGTTGAAATCAACGAAAATAAAACTCGATCTGATTACAGACTACGATATGTATTTAATGATTGAAAAAGGTATTAGAGGAGGTATTTCTCAATGCACCACAAGGTACGTGAAAGCCAATAACCGATACCTCAAAGATTACGATGATACAAAACCGGATAATTATCTAAGTTACATAGATGCAAACAACTTGTACGGTTGGGCTCTATCTCGTTCACTCCCATACAGAAAATTCGAGTGGATCCCGTCAACGCTTCATGATATTGAATCTTGGAAACATATAATTGCAGGATACCAAGAAAGCCAACAACAAGGTTATATATTCGAAGTTGATTTACATTATCCTCAAAGGCTTCATGATGCTCACAGAGATCTCCCATTGGCTCCAGAACACTTCAACCAGAAGTTGTGTACGACTCTCTATGATAAAAAGCGATACGTTGTACATATTGATAATTTGAAATTGTATTTGAATCAGGGTTTAGAGATTACAACCATTCACCGCGTTATAAAATTCGAACAAAAACCGTTTATGAAATCCTACATAGATTTTAACACTTCTAAACGGGCTAACTGCTCGAACGATTTCGAAAAAGATTTTTATAAACTTATGAATAATTCTGTCTTTGGTCGTACGATGATGAATTTACGTAAACGTCAAGATATTAGGCTATGCAACGAAAAAGGAGCATCCAAATTAGCGAAAAAACCAACGTTTTCTAGATTTACAACATTCGATGAAGATTTCGTAGCGTGTCACATGACTCGAAATAAAATAAAATTTAATCAACCCTTATATTTAGGATTTTCGGTTCTCGATTTATCAAAACATCTGATGTATGATTTCTTCTACAATAAACTAAAACGCTACGATCCTAATTTAAACCTTTGTTATATGGACACAGATTCGTATTTCGTAGAAACAACGATAGATCCCTATCAAATAATTAAGGAGAACTTGGATGAATTTGACACGAGTGATTATGGTAAAACACATCCCTGTTATAGTTCAAGCAACAAAAAGGTGATTGGGAAATTTAAAGATGAGCTGAACGGTGCTCCTCTCTCCGAATTTTGTGGTTTGCGATCCAAATTGTACAGTTATTCTTATGTTAAAAAAGATGATGAGCATTCTAATCATGTAAAATGTAAAGGGATAAAAAAGAATATTGTGAAACAAACTATAAATATGGATGATCTAAAATCGTGTCTCTTTGATGGAAAAGAACAGCATCGTAAGCAAAATTTGATCAGAAGTTATAAACATACGCTATATTCAATCTCTCAGAATAAATTAGCTCTCAATTCGAATGACACCAAACGATTTACCGAGGAAAATAAAATTAGTACTTTACCTTGGGGTCATTACAAAGTCCTAAAATGAATTATATTATAAATCTATTAGGTATATTATTTATATAGGTATGTATATGTATAGAAATTATAAAATGTATAGTATATACCTACCCTCTTAGTTCCTCATCTAGCATTCTGCTAGGAATACACCTAATAAGAGGAGAACAGCTTGTGATATCTGAGAAACAATCCCATCAAGGAAAAATGTCTTTACCTCTGTACAGAATCAACATGCTCGGGAAGGTAGATATAGGAGACTTTAGAGAACAGAAAAAATTTTCTGAACTAGAAGTTGACAAATTCTACAGCGTTACCAAGTTGAAAAAGATCAATACAAAATTTGGTGAGCGGCTTATGGTATTCAGTGAAGGATTCCGATGTTATTTACCATCTAGACTATCCAAGGTTGATAACGAAACCCTTCACGAACTGAACCAACTCGTTCACCTAGGTTTCAGAAGAAATAATTACGGGGAAGTAATATTTGAAGAAGCCTTAGACTGTGTGGGGGTCCGCATTATATAATTATTCAGAAGCTCAGAATAATATGAAGGAGAAAAACTTCATGATGTCTTGTGATTCTGCCAAGCGTGTTACTCGTTCTTCTCAGAACGCAAACTCGCGTCTGTGTTGGTAGATTTTTTTGTTGTAAATACCTGCTTATAAGAAGACAGAACATAAAACAAGAATGACACTCTTCAAGATTTCTGGTACAGGCTCAAAGCTGAGCTTACGGTTAGAGCATCCTATTCATTTGGATGAGCATAAGGATTATTCCCTAGGTCTTTTGGGATTTTATGGTAGAAATTGTGCTGCAAATATTTCTGAACCTATACAAGTGGTGTTTACAGGAAGTGATGATGATCAGCAAACATTGTATATAGGTAGTGGGAATTACTCGATAGAAAAAATTGAAAATATGCTCATAGGTTTTATTAAATCGAATTATACGAATCTTGCAGTGCTTGTTAGTAATAAAGATATGTATTATCTTCGTGTAAACGAAACAACTGCTAGAGTTGAAATGAAGATGCCTGTTGATGTTGACTTGTTCCCTCCATCGTCTGAATATCGTAAAAAATTAGGTTATTTGCTAGGGTTCTCACAAACAAAAACGAATGTTTCGTTTTATTTTAAATCAAATACTCACTATGAAGCAAAATCATACCCGAGGTTAGAACCTTTCAAAGTTATTGAAATTCATTGCAACTTGATCAAACCTGCTGTAACTAACCATCAGACTGATCCACATTCCCATCAGGAAGCAGATATCCTACATATGTTCTATCCTAAAACTGAGCAGGTTAAATTTGGTTCCCTTATTGCAGAACAACCTGCTCAAATTAACTACCTCCATATCAATAAGAGCGTGAAGTCAATTCAGAGAATAGAATTGGTACTTAAGAACGAATCTGACACCGAAATCGATTTTTTGGGAACTGATTTGAATGTATACCTGAAATTAATCGAAAATGAGCGAATGTAATGTTACGCCACAAATTTTTTGTTTCAAATGTAGGAAAAAAACTGATAATGTAAATACTTCAACAGTTCAAGCAGCAAATGGCTCCTGGAAGAATATAGCAAAATGTAAAGTATGTAATACTCAGAAGAGTAAATTTTTGAAGCGAGGATGGAAAATTGAGCAGAATTGTATGAGCACGAATGATAGACAAATTGAAGCAGTTGAGGTGCATAGACCAGTCATAAAACAATTTCAAAAGCGTAAAATAGTGACCTTAGGGATCGATGATTTATGGGCAGCAGATTTGATCGTGATGACTAGTTATAGTCATGATAACGATGGGTATAAGTATTTGCTTAATGTTATAGATACATTTTCAAAGTATGTATGGAGTGAACCTCTGAAAAGGAAGGATGGCCCGACGGTTGCTGCTGCATTTCAAAATATCATAGTCAGAGCAAAGAGCATTGGGCATTCATCTCCCAATCTCCTTCACACCGATAAAGGACTGGAATTCAAAAACAGACATTTCAAAGCAATTTTAGATAAAAACTCGATTAAACTATACCACACGGAGAATTTGGAGAAATCTAGCATTATAGAACGTTTCAATAGAACGCTGAATGGTAAGATGAAAATTCGTTTTTACATTAATCAAAATTTCAGATGGATCGGTATATTGCAAGATTTAATTGCTGAGTATAATCATAGCTATCACAGAACTATTCGGATGAAGCCTGCAGATGTTTGTAAGGATAATGAAAATACCATATTAGAGTTGGTGGGCTCTAAAAATTCCACAAAGATTCGGTCAGACATTGAAGTGGGTGATCGTGTAAGAATAACCAAAGATAAGAAAACGTTTAGCAGTAAGTACGGAAGTAGTTGGACGAAAGAAATTTTTGTTGTGGATAAAATCGTTTACACAGAACCTATAACTTTCAAATTAAAAGCACTGGACGGTGAAGAGATTGTAGGATCATTTTACCGAAAAGAGCTTCTAAAAACAGCGTTATAACTATTTAAGATAAGATGGAACACCTCGCTATAATGAGCAATTCACCAAAGAGAAAAAACAAATATATTGTTACTCCCTACGACTCTGTGTTGCAGGAGAACAGACAAAAATTTCCAGATATCATGAGAGCGATAATTGTTGGTTCGAGCAATTGCGGTAAAACAACATTACTTATGAATTTCATATACAAAAATTGGATTGATTTTTCTTATTTGTATATATTTAGTAAGTCCCTCAACCAACCTCTCTATCAGAAACTATTGGATCGTTATCATGCTGCTGAAACTAAACTCGGACAGGAAATTTGTTTCTCTTCTGATAATTGTGAAGATATGATTTCTGTTGATGACTGTAAGCCTGATTCGTTAGTCGTTTTTGATGACTGTCTTCTAGAGAAACAAAAGGAAATAAAGAATTATTTCACAAGAGGACGTCACAAGCGTATATCCTGCATTTATTTAGCACAATGCTACAACTTGGTTGATAGACAGGTAATCCGTAATAATGTCAATCTTGTTTTTGTATTTTCACAGAATAAACATTATTTGAAAAACATATATGATGACTTCGTTGCTGGTGATATGTCAATTCAGGAATTTTCTGATCTTTGTAAGCACTGCTGGGAAAAGAAACATGGGTTTATAACTATTGATTTAACCAAGAAAAGAGATTGTGGAAAGTATCAGTGCCAGTTGAACGAAATCCTATCTCCACTCAAGAAGAGAACTATTGTGTAAAATAATAACTCATCGATTCTTGACTGATGTCTGAACGAACGATCCTTGAACGACATTTATCGATGTCTGAACGATCCTTGAACGACGTTTATCGTTTGTTTGTCGTTTTTTTATCGATGTCTGAACGATCCCTGAACGACGTTTATCGTTCGTTTAACGATCCTTGAACGACGTTTAACGTTTGTTTGTCGTTTTTTAACGTTTTTTTATCGATGTCTGAACGATCCCTGAACGACGTTTATCGTTTGTTTGTCGTTTTTTAACGTTTTTTTAACGTTTGTTTATAGTTTTTTAACGTTTTTTATCGATGTCTGAACGATCCCTGAACGACGTTTATCGTTCGTTTAACGATCCTTGAACGACGTTTAACGTTTGTTTGTCGTTTTTTAACGTTTTTTATCGATGTCTGAACGATCCCTGAACGACGTTTATCGTTTGTTTGTCGTTTTTTAACGTTTTTTTAACGTTTGTTTATAGTTTTTTAACGTTTTTTATCGATGTCTGAACGATCCTTGAACGACGTTTATCGTTTGTTTGTCGTTTTTTTTTATCGATGTCTGAACGATCCCTGAACGACGTTCGTTCAACGGTTTTTTTATCGTTCGTTCAACGTTCGTTTAACTTTTTTTTTTTAATCGATGTCTGAACGATCCCTGAACGACGTTCGTTCAACGGTTTTTTTATCGTTCGTTCAACGTTCGTTTAACTTTTTTTTTTTTAATCGATCGTTGTTTGAGCGTTACCTGACCGATTAGCGTTCAGCTAGTGATTCACGAACGAGTATAGATTCCCTCAATAGTAAATAAGAACGTTAAGATGGATATGCAAAAATTAAATGCTGAAGCCAAAAAAGCTCGTGAGCTGTCCCGTATTGAAAAAGAGCTAGTAGCAAAATTCAGACGGGCACAGACGAAAATACAAGATCGTAATAGGTTTAGACGCGAGGAATATAAACCTATAACATCTGCTATTCAAAATCTAATTGAAAAGGGAGAAGCTAATGATTATAAACCCATTACAGAAGCAATTGAAAATTTACAAAAGAAGGTTGAAAATCAGTTAGTACCTTTTCAAAAAACGATAACTTATCTCCCTCAAAGTGAAGAAAGCTATGAGGAACAAAGTTCTGATGAGGAAACGGATCCAAATAGCTCTTCTGATGGAAGTATGAAGACTTTAAAATTTTCCCCAGAGGCTCATCAGAGTACACCCACGATATCAAATGAATCAGATCCTGAAGCTGAAGACAGTAACCTATACGGTACACCTTCAAAGAATTCACCCAAAGATATACAGTTAGGAAAAATCGCCTACAAGTTTCTACCAAGAGCGAACGATAAAACATTTGGACTTTACTATGAGGCACCAAAACAAACGTTCATGATTGGTAATACAGCTGTTGATTTTGATAAAAATGATATTATATTAGGGTTTGAACGGTACGAAGGAACTCCTGGACTTTGGAGGTTGATAACCTATGATAAAGCACCAAACGAAAATTTATACACGTCTCGGGATTTAGAAAATTATGAAAAAATTCTCACTGATACGGATTCTATGTTCCAGGGAAATAACCATGAATCCAAAAAACCGAAATCTAGTAGAGGAGATAAATGGTCAAAACTAGTTAAGAATATATGGAAAAAATATAATGATGACAGAAGGACTGAACAAGTAGGATCTGGAATCGTAGAATATAATAATAAAGATATTGAGTATAAGTATATTGATAATTTGAATGAGCTAGTGGCAAGAATTCATTACATATACAGTCAGGAGCAGGCAGGAAACAATAACTTTCATAACGAAAAAGTAGCTATCCTACAGTTTTTCAACGATAGGCTTGAAGAGATTATAGACACTCCGAAGGGTACAGAATATTTGATTCGGTTCGTTTCCAACATGCCATCAAAGCTTTTAAAAGGTGACAAGGTAGGGTCTGGTTTATTCAATTCAATACTGAAAAAAGTTCCTTTTGAAATGCATGCACGAGGTTATAATTTCCTAGGACCCGGAACGAATTTGGAGAAACGTTTAGAAAGAGGAGATGTGGGAGTGAACAAACTTGATGAAGCTGCAAAGGAACATGATATTTTTTATAGAGATCACCCTAAAACCTCAGACAGACATACCGCAGACAAAGTTTTGGAAGATAAGGCCTGGAGTAGATTGAAATCCAAAGACGCTGACCTGAACGAGAGATTTTGGGCGTTAGCAACAGGTGCAGCGATGAACGTGAAACAAACGTTTGGGATGGGAATTGAACCTCAACTAAAGTTTTAATAATAAGGTTTTCACAACTTCACCGCGCAAGATTTTATTCGTAATACTAAGAAGATTAACAAACACCATGAATATCTCGTCGGCTTTGCCATTAACGACCGGTCAGCGGACCAAAATCCGAGCTGCATACAAGCAGGGGAATGGAGCAACCATACAATTAAGTAAAGATCAATTGTTACAAAACAATGGTAAAGACAAAATTTTTATAACACACAAACAGCATAATGAAATAGCTAAATCTCGGGTGAAAAAGAAAGGATATCGATTGAAATTGTCATATGACCAGTTGAAAGAAAATTATAGAGGTGGGTTTCTTCCCCTCATATTTGCTGGGATAGGCGCACTGAGTGCATTGGTGGGAGGTGGTGCTGCTGTTGCTAATTCAGTAATTGATTATAAAGATCGGCAGAAACGGTTGGAGGAAACGATAAGACATAATAAAGCGTTGGAAAACCAGAAAACGGGTGGTCGGGTGAAAAAAAAAAAAAAGTTTTGAAGCGTTGAGCAATTTTGATATTACTTATTATGCTTTGGATAAACTTGGAATAAAAAATTTTAGAGGGGTATTTATGAGAGATGCTTTACCTAAAACTCCAAACATAATTGAATGTGGAATTCTGAATCTTGGTGATTCGAAAACAGACGGTTCACACTGGACTGCTTACTACAAAAACAAGATGGACAAATATTATTTTGATTCGTACGGAAACGCCAACCCTCCGAGGGAATTAATTTCTTACTTGGGTGGAAAGCGTTTGTTCTACAATAGAGACAGGATTCAAGATTACAGCGACCCTCCAATATGCGGGTACTTGTGTCTAATAGTTTTGTACTTGCTAGTGAATAAACATATGTCTCTTAACTCGATATTAGAAAAACTGAAACAAGATAAATACTTCTGGGAAAGTTTGCTTTAATTTTTTTTCAGACTATTATATAAGAAGGAGAAAGATGGCGAACGTATTTTCGAAATACATGAAGGACATCGTCCGCTCAGAGTACAAACATTACTATCCTAATAGCACTCAAAACTTTAACTCTCCCAACAAAAGAACAGAGTTCAATATCGATTATGGAGATGGATTTTCTATGTCAAAGTTTCAATATTTCATTTCTGGGACGTTGAAGAAGCGAGATGGAACTGTTTACGCTGCAAAATCAAATGTGAAATTGGTTGATAACTTTGTTCCGTATTTGTTCTCTAGAATCGAGGTGAAAAAACACAATTATTTAATTGACGAAGTTGAATACCCTGGTGTTACTAGTACCGTGAAGAGCACTGTCTCGTACAGTGGCTCAGAAAGTAGGGCGCTTGCAAACAATGGCTTTGTATCACAGTGCAACGCAGATAGAAATACATTCTACGTATGCGGGAATCTTTCACATTTAGGGTTGGGATTTTTCGAGGATGTTAAAATACCGCTTTATAAAGGAGGATTCGTAATTACCTTTATCAGAGATGGTGACGCTAACACCATTTACAGATGGAAAACAAAAAAAGCTGATGGGAGTTACGACGATGCCACCCTACCAGAAGAAGGACAGGTGCTTATCACAGAGTTTATGATTCGGGTCCCTATGATTGAATTCAAACCTATGGCTAAAATAGAGTTGGTGAAAGAATTGTCCGACCTGCAAAATATACAGTTCCATTTCAGGAGCTGGCAGTGCATACAAAAACCTGAAATCAACGGAAATACGTTTACATTTGATGTAACCAATATCTTTAGAAACATCCGAAATCCTACGTTTGTGATGGTAGCTTTCC
Organism: Apolygus lucorum; assembly: GCA_009739505.2. Lineage (NCBI taxonomy): Eukaryota > Metazoa > Arthropoda > Insecta > Hemiptera > Miridae > Apolygus > Apolygus lucorum. The sequence continues at coordinate 16,336,582 of CM019183.2, forward strand.
AATCTGAAACTGGCTCACAGTTGCAGGATGCTTCGCTGTTTGATTCAGCCAATGTTAAAAATATTAAGGTGAAGATCAATGAGAACGTTTACCCTGAAGAAATGGAAAACTTGGATATCGCGGCAGGTAACTACGCTCTTGTCTACGAAATGTATAAGGATTTTAAAAATGTCTATCAAAATAATAATGATGTGCTTTACAACCCGCATAATTTTGTAACCGGAAAATGCGTTTACGTGATTGACACAAGTAAACAAACGGAAAATATTTCGAATTCGAAATCTAATATTATAATTACCGCGGATTTTGCACCCTCAGCAGGAACAAATCTATATGTAGTTCTCGTATCTCACACTACCTTAGATTATGATCTCTTCAATAACATAATCAAGGAAAATAATATGTAAGTCTGTTGTTACCAAAAATAGTTTTTCCGATCGCGAGTTGAGCTAGAACACCCCCTGGCAAGGGGCACCTTTTTTTTTTTTTGTTAGTTTCAGAACAGACATTGATTCTCGTGAAATAATCATGTTAGCCAGTTGTTACCAAAATTGTTTTTCCGATCGCGAGTTGGGCTAGAACACCCCCTGGCAAGGGGCACCTTTTTTGAGGATCGGGCCAGAAGCCCCAATTTGTATACTACTGGCCCATCTCTCTACAACCGCCTACCAGTAGCTGCAAGAACACTGAATAAAAACCAGTTCCACACATATATCAAGGATCTCCTTATTGACTGCCCACTATATTCAGTGGATGAATTTTTTGACCTAACTTTTTAATTGTTATTAAATGTTTTTATGTATATAGTTTGTAACTTTATGTATGCAGAAATCTGACTATTGTTATGTACATAATGTATGACAGCAATAAAAAACTTATCTATCTATCTATCTATCTAAAAAACGTGCGTTTGCGTGCATAATCTTGTAAACTCTGCCCAGGCCTCAATTTCCAACCGATTTGCGTGTTTCTTTCTTTGTTTGACTCAAATAACTTCCAAGTTGTACATGATTTTACCAGAGTACCAAAATTTGCAAGGGGAGGGGGTGAGTGGGGGGATAATATTCACAAAATATCCGATTTTTCAATATTTTGGTTCCTTTACTGCTTACTAATTGTACCCAAGCTTTGAAATTGAGGAAAATTTCTCATTATACCTCTGAATTTTCATGAATTATTCTCTGTACCACCATGGTGCCAGGATATGGTGCCATGATGCCATAAACGGCTTATTTCGTGTTTTTGCTTCCGAGTCTACCAAGGTAGCGGAAGCTTTGTTTTCACTTTTCAAGGGCGAAAAAAAAAAGTTCTCCAAAATCAAAATTTCCACTCGCGTTTTGCGTTTTAGACCTTTTTGAACAATTTTGGTTCCGTGTCTGTCTGTCTGTGTGTCTGTCTGTCTGTCTGTCTGTCTGTCTGTGTGTCTGTCATGAATTCCTTGTAACGCGCATAACTATACGAAGTTATTGTCCGATTCCTATGAAATTTTCAGGGATTGTGCGGGTTGGTGTGTAGACGGTCCCCTATGAAAATCATCATCCCCGGATCATTAGAAGCTACTGCGCATGCGCAAACGTGAATTCCTTGTAACGGCCATAACTTCTACATTTTCCATCCGAATTCAATGACATTTTCAGGGGTGTTACAGATTAGTATTTAGATAATCCCCTATGAAAATCATCATCCCCGGACTCATAGAAGCGACTGCGCATGCGCAAACGTGAATATCCTTGTAACGGCCATAACTTCCACATTTTCCACTCGATTTTGATGAAATTTTCAGGGATTATGTGAATTAGGTTGTAAATGGTCCCCTATGAAAATCATCGTCCCCGGACTGATAGAAGCGACTGCACATGCGCAAACGTGAATTCCTAGTAACAGCCATAACTTCAACTGTCCCCCAGGGGTCGCGGGTTCGAATCCCAGCCGAGGCTAAGTATTTTTTTGATCCAATCACATACATCTACTCACTTAATTTTTCATCCGAATTTGATGAAATTTTCTAGGATTGTCCAGATTAGCGTGTAGATGGTCCCCTATGAGGGTAGTGGAAGGTACTTAGAGATTGGTGTTTTGAGATTAACAGTTAATCTTAGTTACTACAACCCTTCAACTCGTACTATGCATCTGATCATCTGTATAATCGGGTTATGGATACGAGGAAGCTATGTGCCACACCCACTTGGCAGACGTTTTTTTTGTGTTTCACCTTGAATACGGATGTGAACTTCGACGGACTGCCTACCAAAACTAACAGATGAAAGTTCAATGTTACGACGTATTTCCGCTTTGGTGCCAGACTGGCACCATTGTTGGCGTTGGGGTGGTGGTGGGGGGGGGGGGACTCGAATTCGCATGTTGGGTATCGTAGACATGGATTTTAAAATGCTCTTCAGATTCGAGGCTCCCATGCCGCTAGAAATGTTAAGGTGGATAATGGTGGGGGGGGGGGGGGGTCAGTATTTCTTGCCTAAAGTAATAAATAAATTACATCGAGTGAAACAGTTTTATCACTTAACAACTGGTTAAACTGATCTAATGCTTATCCAATGGGACGTCCCCTGGAATGCACGCATTACTAAACAATATGTTTATATCGCAATGTAGGGTCAGAAAGGGATGTAAATAGGTATCCAAGTAGTAGAAAATTTATTGCCTTTTCAATACGGCAAACATTTTTATTTTCGATCTGAAAAAGTCATTTCGAGACCCCCCGGAGTCTGAATCAGCTGTTCGCTATTGGCCATTTTCAAGTGACTTCACAGGTCGGTAGCTGTTTAGCGTTACTTCCAGAGTCCGCACCTAATTTTGTGACGACTCGAAATCTACCTAAAAAAGTTAGCATCTGCGTCTGCTGGCCCCATCTGTCTCTAGTCGTCACGATCTCAAGTCGTCACGTCTGACGTGGCGAAAACTCTCTACTGATTGATAAAACGAAGACAAGCGACTGTTGCCGTCTCAAAGACAGAAACTGAGGTAGTTTCAGCTTCCATAGGAATTTTCCAACCACCCTGTGTCGAAATTTTGTGAAAATAGTTAAAAAACTAGGTTTCCGATTTCGGGAAGTTTGGTCCGTACTCACTAAACTTCTCCTGTAACTTCCGATCAAGTCGTCGACCGCCCTCTTGTGTATATTCAAATTATTTGCTTTCGAGTATACCGAGGAACTGGATCGGCATTTTGCCAATGAAAGTCGTTCTCATATTTTTCATAGAGATGCCAGTAGTAGGTACTGTGATGCTCTGTTCTGAGACATCACAGAACTCTTGTTGGAAGGGAGGACTAGAGGGGAGGAGAGAGGGTAGAGTGGGAAGGTGGGAGTGTGAAAGCTTGAGGGATGGATGAGTTCTTCTCCAGCAGTCGGGGATATAGTTTTAAGGAAGGAAAAAAGTGAATAGTGTCGTGGCACATGGTTGCCTTTTACCTATCTGTTACTCGAGTTGAATTTAAAATTCAAGAACTCCTAGAAATTCATCGGATTGCCACCACCACACTTGCTGTACCCCTGCACATCCCGTTCTGGAGCTGTGGGAATCACGTTTAAAGCGAAATATTAAATGCATGGATGTCTTACCATCCATGCCCAAAGTAAGTGCCATTTTGCCACAATTAATGAAATTTGTATTCATTCCCAATTTGAATAATTTGTTCGTGGAAGAGTCGCTCCCTTATTGTTGATTTCTCTTGGTTTGGAATAATTTCCATTAGTGCAAGTTTACGCACGTGCCTATTGGACATTAAAATTAAATTTTTGGATAATTGTATGTCTTTTTTTTTCTTCAAAGCTCCTTGGACAGGTGAAATTGCATTTTAGATTTAAAATCTGATACTCGTGTTCACACGCTAAACTAGCCCTACCCCTGCAGATATTAAAAGCATCGCACCCATTTCAATCACTTAGTTTTTTTTTCTTATTTGAAGGGAAATAATATTTTCCACAAAGAATAATTTTCACGATTTTAAATAGGATGAAATTGGGGCCTTGCATTTGGCGTTCCAACTTTGGGGGCAAAGTAGTGGAGCAGAGTATCAGTGATTAGGTAGAAAACATGATCATGTTCTAGCAGGGCTTAAATTCATCAGTTGCTCGGGATTTGCCAGATCAACAGGTCAAGTTAGGGATTAACGGCATCAGCTCTTAACACTCCCTCACAACTCCTTGTGTTAGCATCCAAAGGTTATGCGGAGAACCGTTGTTATCTTTGATAATTGTGATTATGCGATATCAGTAGTAGGTGCAAGTCTTGTTTACGTTTGAAGCTTGCGATCATTAATTTGTGTAGGATATTACTTTATGACTTTAATTTATGAGAATCATTTGAATGTATTCAGAATTTTGGTAATTACTGCGGAATTATGTTTATAGTAGTTCTATCAATTTGTTATCTGTTGTGACAAGCATCTGTACTAGCAACATTATTATTTGAAACATCTATAGATTGAGATAAGAATATTGTTTGTGCTCGGTGATCTGGCGTTGTTATTGTGGTTGTAGGAAACTTGACAACTCATTGCTGAGATCCTGAAGGAAAGCAGCTAGCCAGAATGTCTCGCAACTTGCTCGATGACCATGTGATTCCACGATCAGATGTCATGTCGCTGATTGATGTTGGAGTGCCTGAAGAACGAAGAAGGGACAGCGGAATATCGGAAGTGAGTGCAGCCTCTCGATCTCCTTTTAATTCTAATTTACCAACTGTTCAAGAAAATGAACCTAGGCTTGATTTAGCAGCACAGTTAGAGACATTTTACCAACGAGTTGAATCATTAGTTACACAAAACAGATGTGGTCATGCTCATAATAATACGCAATCATTTGAGGAGGAACGTTCTCGTTACTCTCATCCAAGACCTGAGCGTCATAATTCTAATAACATGGAGTCTATGGGAGGATATCCTCATAATAATCATAGCCATAGTGACCATTTGGTTAATCAAAGAGGTCAGAGTGGGGCTGATTCGTTTGGTGGCCATCATCGTAATGAGCGCCCAGTAATAAATAATATCACTACAAATAATATTTCTGATCCGAATCCGTTTGATAACAATCACTTGCTCTTCCAGGCTCTTGCTGGGAGATCATTTCATAACTATATCGCTTTACCCACGTTCTCAGAAGCCCGAGATGAGCATCCAATGATATTTTTGCGTAGGCTGGATGATTATTTCGATTCATTCCCATACTTTCCGCAACATGATAAGCTTCGTGCGATCGACAGTGCGCTCAAAGGCAAAGCAGGTAGGTGGTTCCGCTCTCGGAGATTTGATTTTGAGACTTATGCAGATTTTAGGGTAGGTTTTCGGAGCGAATTTTGGGGGAAACAAGATCAGGCTGATCTTTTGGCTGATTTATACGGAGGTCATTTTCGTTCAGGTTCCATGGAACAGTATGCACGAGACTGGGTGCATGCGCTGCAGTTTCTGGATCACCCAATACCTGAAAGTACTCTCGTAGACATTATCATTCGTCATTTTGCACTATATGTCCAACATGACCTCTTCTTGTGTGAGGTTAACAGTTTTGAAGCATTATATCGTAAACTCAAAATCATGGAGAGACTCCATGAAAACCGCCGAAGCCATTATAGTCCTGGTGAAGTAAATCATAATAACTATTATGGTTCAAATAATAAGTCTGGTCATAATGATAGGTTTACATCTTCAAATTCTCGTGAGAGCTTTCAATACTCGAAGTATAATAGGAGTGAGGATCGCACACCTGCACCTCAGGAGTCATGGAGGGGGAATCGAAGTAATCAAAATCAGCAGCAATCTCGAGATGGTAAACCCACCCCTGTTCATACTGTAGAAATTCAGAAGGAAGACAGTGAAGCTGGTCATTTAAACTGCTCGCTGCCCTGACACCATGTCAAGCTGTTGAGAGTGTCAGGGCACCTTGCGATCATTCGTCATCAGATGATCAAAATATCATAACCCTCAGTACGTTGTATTCTACGGAGGATTTACATTTCTTCGAGGATCCAACGGAATGGCTTGTGGAGGAAAATTCCTCTAATGTACGGATCTTTTCATCTCCTGAATTGCTTGTTAATCTGGGTGGAGTGGATGAGTCAGCTTTGTTCGACACTGGAGCTATGCACACTTGTGTGAGTTCTGAATGGGTCGAAAATAATTCCGCTAGACTCCACATTGACAGTCAACTCCCAGTTTCTAAAACACATGTTGTAGGTGCTGTGGGTCAAAAGTCCCCTAATATAAAGAGTCAAATATTAATCAAGATGAAAATATTGCATGCTGAATTTCTGATAAATTGTTTAGTCGTCAAAGGCCTGATTAAGCCTATAATAATTGGGATGCAAACTTTGGCACATATGAAGGCAACTATTGATGTCTTTAATGGGTCTCTCAGTTTTTGTGATGGTGATGGTAAACAATCTATAGTATTTTATAACCAAAATAATGAATCCAACCTTGAACCTAGACCTCTCAGTGTCGCCCTAATTGATGTTCAAAATCTGAACATGTCTCCGATATTTAAGTCAACGTTGTCTGGTGAGCAATGGGGTCGTTTGCATTTGTTGGTAAATGATTATGGGCGTGTGTTCTCTGATTTGCCTGGTCGTCTTAGGAATTTTGAGTTCGAGTTGAGGGTATCCCCAAATATAACCAGCTTCAAAGCCCGACACTATCCAGTCCCAGTCCACTTGAAAGATCAAGTGCGTGCTGAAATAGAACGCATGCAAGAAATAGGAGTTTTGGAGAAGTGTCACAGTTCGTTCATCAACCCGCTACGAGTTGTCCACAAACCGGACGGCTCTCTCAGATTGTGCCTCGATGCGCGTAATTTGAACCAGTACTTGCTGCCTGAACCAGAAGGGCCGTCTGGATTGGACAATGTATTTGGGTTGTTCCGGGGTGCTCAGATTTTCACTAGTTTCGATTTGACCAACTCATTCTGGCAGGTGCCGTTGGGAAAGGAATCTCGTAAATACACAGCGTTTATTTTCGAGAATCAAATTTTTGCATTCAAAGTGGTCCCATTCGGTTTGAAGTCTTCAACCAGTGCTTTACTTAGGGCATTGTGTGATCTGTTTCCTCTGGAATCAGCAACATTTTGCTTAAGATTCGTGGACGAGATTTTGATATTCTCACAATCACTGGAGGATCATTTCCATCACATTGAATTCGTTTTGAAAATTTTTTCTGATAATGGTTTAACCGTAAAGCTGGGGAAAACACAGTGGTTCAAGTCAGAAGTGAAGTTTTTGGGGTACATTCTGGATGGCCACGTTCTCAGGGCGGATCCAGAGCGAGTGCAAGCGATTGTGGATTATGAACGTCCTAATAATCTCAAACAGCTGCGAGCATTCATTGGGTTTATAAACTTTTACAGACGATTCCAACCAAATCTTGCTGCCTTAGTCGAACCTATGACCCACTTGCTCAAGAAAGGGGTCAGATGGATGTGGACCGAGGATATTCAGAGTTCATTTGAGAAAATTAAACTATCCTTTGCCGAACACGTCAGCCTATGTTTTCCTATCATAAATCGCACTTTCTATCTCTCCACAGATGCCAGTGGCAAATGTGTGGCTGCTCATCTTTATCAATTGAATGAGGAGGGCGCTCCATACCCTATCGCTTTTGTAAGCAGGTTGCTCAATGAACATGAGCGGAGATATAGTGTCAGTGAATTGGAGTTGCTTGCTATCCATTTTGGGATCAATAAATTTAGAATGTGGTTGCGGGGAACTAGGTTTGTGATTCGTACCGATCATCGAGCGCTAGAGCACCTCCAGACTTCTGTGCTAAATTCTCCTCGCTTATCTAGGCTGATTCTTTCCCTGCAGGAGTTTGATTACAAAATTGAATATGTGCCAGGTAACCAAAATGTAATTGCTGATTGTCTCAGTCGATTCACTTCGAATGAACCATCTGACCCTGGTATTCCAATTTTTATTATTCAGGATTCACCAGAAATTCAACAAATTTTCGAAAATTTCTCGAGTCATCAAAGGAATGATTCCCGTCTTTGGCGCATCCGAGATAAGGTTGAAAAGGGTGGAATAATTCTCAGGTCCTATCGCCTCCAGGAGGGGATACTCTATCACTTGGTAAAAGAGAAATGGAAAATAGAGATACCCTCCTCGGTAGTGGACAAATTGATCCAATATATTCATGATAAATTTCTTCATGGTGGTGTGAAGAAGACTCTGCATATTATTAAGGAATCCTTCTCGTTCAAATCATTGAGAAAGCGTACTCGTGAAATAATTAAGAGTTGTAACATTTGCCAAAGAGTCAAAGGAGGAACCTACCTTCATGCACCAACCCTGTCAGTGCCTTCTAATGACCCTAGAGATTTGGTTGCTATCGATTTTTACGGACCTCTTCCAGAAACTCATACTAAATTTAAATTTGTAATAGTTATGCTTGACATTGCAACCAAGTTTGTAAGACTATATCCGATAATCAAGGCATCGGGAGCTGCAGTTCTTGATTGCCTTCTCCTTGATTATGTACCCCACTACGGGCAAATCAAGGCAGTTCTGGTCGATAACGGCTCTCAGTTCACTAGTGCGTTCTGGAAAAATAAGCTGAGGATTTCTAACATCAAGTGTATTCATATAGCAATAAGGCACCCTTCTGCAAATCCTGCTGAGAGATACATGAAATCCCTCGGGCAATATATGCGTGCAGCACTGTTCCACAGGCCTCATGATCAGTGGCATCGCATGTTACCACTCATTGAGGAATGTTTTAATGATTCATACCATACCTCAACTCAAGCTATTCCAGCAGAATTGTTCCTGGGACGTAGGGTTGAAAGGGAATGGAACTCCTATTTTCCTGTTCACATCGATAGAGTTTTAACCCCTGAACTCCTGAGTCAGGAGATTGCGGCTGCAACGAGTGAAGCCCAAAGACAATCCTTGATCCGTGCACGCCAGCAGGACAACATGCACAAATGTTTCACTGAGTTTGACGAGGGTGATCTTGTCTGGGTGAAAGCACGAAATATTTCATCACCGTCAGCTCGCATTTTCCATAAATTTCTACCTCAGTATGTTGGACCATACGTTATACTCCGATCATTTGGAAATGGGTCCTACCTTTTGGGAAACCGATCCAATAATCTTGTCAAGGGTGTGTACAATATTACACATTTAAAAAAATATTACCCACCTATTATCTCTGCATGAGTTCGAACTATCTTTCTAAGTTACAAGCAATGATGCATGTGTGATTGTTCATCAAACATGTCAAAAAAATAAATAAATAAAAAAATATATATATTTAAATTTGTTGTAAATTTTTTTTTTTGGGAACGAGTTGGCCCATGCACTCACTTTCGTGTCGCTGCGCTCTATCTGTTCAACCAGGTCGCATATTAACAAGAATATTAGAAATAAATTGTGATGTCAGGAGTAGAATTTGAAGAATAACCTTAATGTAAACGAGCAAATTATTCACCTGTTTCATGTAAATTCCCCTCTCTTGTGGCATATGGTATGAAACTTACCTACAAGCGTTCCTGTTTTGAATCAAGCGGCTGACAGATGGAGCGAAATAAATGACACAAGAAGTGGGAAGTTCTGGCTGGTATCTCCCTAACGAAACAGAATACTGCCGTTATATACATTTGTTTCAGTGAAGCGTCCTGCGCCTGTCTTCCTTCGCCTCTATTGCTTGTGCAGTCACCTCTCAGCAGACACTCCACAGTGATTCGCTTAACCACTAACCTACACGTCTCTCATGGGATCGCTCCTTCAAGTCTCCCAGAAACACAGAATCGGTTCATCGGTGGCCCAATCATCCCCAAGAAGACCCAAGAAAGAAAACGTGAATCCACTATGTGAAGGACTAAGACAATCTTGATGATTAACATAGAAATTAGTAGCACTCTTCCACATAAGTACGTCAACAGATAATGTGGCAAAGGCACTGTGTAGGAAGATTAATGTATTTATAATACTTTAGCTAGATTAAGCTAGAGCTAGCTAGATTAAGCTTGTCAAGGGTTCCAAGCTTCAGTTTTCGAGAGGGGGAAAATGTGATGCTCTGTTCTGAGACATCACAGAACTCTTGTTGGAAGGGAGGACTAGAGGGGAGGAGAGAGGGTAGAGTGGGAAGGTGGGAGTGTGAAAGCTTGAGGGATGGATGAGTTCTTCTCCAGCAGTCGGGGATATAGTTTTAAGGAAGGAAAAAAGTGAATAGTGTCGTGGCACATGGTTGCCTTTTACCTATCTGTTACTCGAGTTGAATTTAAAATTCAAGAACTCCTAGAAATTCATCGGATTGCCACCACCACACTTGCTGTACCCCTGCACATCCCGTTCTGGAGCTGTGGGAATCACGTTTAAAGCGAAATATTAAATGCATGGATGTCTTACCATCCATGCCCAAAGTAAGTGCCATTTTGCCACAATTAATGAAATTTGTATTCATTCCCAATTTGAATAATTTGTTCGTGGAAGAGTCGCTCCCTTATTGTTGATTTCTCTTGGTTTGGAATAATTTCCATTAGTGCAAGTTTACGCACGTGCCTATTGGACATTAAAATTAAATTTTTGGATAATTGTATGTCTTTTTTTTTCTTCAAAGCTCCTTGGACAGGTGAAATTGCATTTTAGATTTAAAATCTGATACTCGTGTTCACACGCTAAACTAGCCCTACCCCTGCAGATATTAAAAGCATCGCACCCATTTCAATCACTTAGTTTTTTTTTCTTATTTGAAGGGAAATAATATTTTCCACAAAGAATAATTTTCACGATTTTAAATAGGATGAAATTGGGGCCTTGCAGTACGTACCTGTACCAGAGGGTGACGACTTCGTGAGTGAAAACACGGACTGGGATTCCTATGGCGCGACCAAGTCCGAAATCGGCCAGCTTGATGACGCCGTTGCCGGTGATGAGAAGATTTTGAGGCTTGAGATCTCTGTGTAGGATCCGTCTCCTGGAAGAAGAACGTTAAGTTTTGTACAACTAATCAATCACATTAGCATAATATATATACGCGTACAACGATTAACAACAAAGCACGACGGTGAAATTATCAGCGGGGCTGTTAAGTAAAAAGTAAAACCCTCATAGAAACAGCCTACATTTTGCTTAGGAGACCCTTCCTATCTATTAAAGCTAGTTCAACTCCGTACTAAAACTTAGGTCGTCCTATCTATTACAGCAGAGTATTTTTCCGTACTAAAACTTTTCCTCCTCAGACTCCCGAAACTTCCCACGCTCTAGGGCTTTTTGGGGAAAAAAAAGAAATTCTCTGAGTTTTCCAGTAGAGTAAAATTCCCTGAGTATTCCCGGTTTCCCAGGTCGCTGGACACCCTGGACAATCTCGGGGATCTGCCATACTTTGGGAATGAGCTCATACCTTCATAACTAATTCTTTATATAGGGTAGCGCTACGCATACTCAGGGGTCGTTTCTACAACTGATTTGCAACAAAAAACGTCTCTTTGCAATGTTTTCGTGATTTTGACCTTACGTTATTAAAGTGGTCATAACTCCCTCAATTTGCTGTGAAAATTCAAATTTGAGGATGCTGTTGAAAAAAGCACTAGATTTCCAATCGGTTTGAAGCCTGGCCTTTTTTGTGTCAAGGTTTAAGGCATGGAAAAGCCCTCCGAAGAGGAAATTTCACCCAATTTGGGAAACCTGTAGTTTTGCAATCGGAACCCTTAGAAGTGACCTTCATCAACCAAAATCTTCGGGGCACAACTAGACCCAAATGGAGCCTACATACCAAATTTCATCAAAATCGGTCAATGCTAAGTGCCGAAGTGCCGCGTACGGCGGACGGACGGCCAAATTTTTATTCGATTTTTGGATTCTACGTACCTTGAAACGTAAACCATCAAATTTGAGAGGGTGTTGAAAAAAAAATTTTCTTGGTCGATTCCAAAGGTTCATTATTTAAAATAATAAACCAAAACGGGGTTTTCCCGGTTTTTTGTGGTTAATACCTTCAGAATCATAGTAACATTATGGTATATTCGGATTCAGCACGAAATTTCTGTTAACTACGCCCTTTTCGAAAATGAAAATGGCCCAAAAACTAAAAAAAGTACATCAATACATATTTATATACCCATAATAAAAACGTTCATACATTATTTGTTGTACCCAGAAATGCAGTAGCCGTGTGGGTACTCTATGAGTTCGTGGAAACGAGTAGAACGTGAATATGGACTCCTAACATCTTCAAAGCATACCCAGTGCAAACAGTATGTTGGTACGGTATACTAAGATTCGAAAAAACCTAGAATCGTGTAAAAAACTTTCTAAAAGAAATTGCAACACCATCGTTTCTTTTCTTAACCATACCTTCAACTGAAAGATTTCTTTGAAAATTCGCTCATTAATTCATGGTGCATGTATGGACTTTTTGAAACGCGACAGCCCACTCCAAAAGTACTCAGGTGGCTGAGGCGTTGCCAGTCAAATCCCCGCTTGCGCAGCCTCCACCCACTGGACAATGGGGTATTTCGATGGGTCAAAAATTCAGGTTTTTGACCTCAAATTTGGATTCAGCACCCTTGAAAACCTATATACCCCAACTTTTAGCCCAATGATACTATAACATGTGGTAGAAAAATTATAAAGAGATCACACGTTTGAAAAAGGCGGGCCGCTATAAATGCACACACACTAGGCCACACGCGTGTGTGAGTAGTATTTTGTAGTATCCAAGAGATTCTCATCGGATAGCGTTACTTTATGGTTCAATCGTTAGCATTACCTACGTCTGATGTCTGTAATCGGTTGTTTTCTGTTCGCTTCGTTTGTGGTTTTGACTTATATTTTCAGCTAGTGTATCGCCCATGATTTCTTTTCTCTCTTTCGTTTTAAATATGCTGGAAAAGATGAGGAAGATCAACGTTCTGGAGCTTCAATTTGAACCTGCTACCAGTGAGAACATTCCAATCTCTTCTCTGTGCATGGATACTTTTTTCAAAGACAGTTTTGGCTAGCTACGTCACACCATTCAAATATTCAACTTTCCTTAGCTTCTCTGATTTTTTAAAAACATTTTCTCGACGAACAGACCCAATTACCGTTATTCCTGAGCCATACTCTTTTGACATTTTTTTTTGACATTTTCATGTCTTTGCCCTGGCACATAGCACAAAAAACTGTCACGAAATTGCGTAACGAAATTGTGTTTCAGTGCCTTTATAATGATTTCCGCTTACAACGACCCCGTTGTTAGGTTTGTTCCTTTTCTACACTTTTTAACCCACAAAAATCGTTCACCACTCGTTGGAAAGCTCTCGATTTAACGAACATTTTCATGTTCTCCATAACATATTGACTATACGAATAGCGGAGCTATGGGCATAACTGTTCTCATATTTTGTTTACAAACTAATGATCGTGAGTGTAGAAGATAATTAATCCGGAATCGTCTATTTTATTGAAATAAGGTACCTACCTCTTAATATTAATAATTGTGTCAATTTGTAACATATTATATCTATGTTATTATGTTAATGATTCGTTTCACATTCTGACAACAACGGAGGGTGGGTTATAAAATCCTATAGTGAGGTAAAAAGCAATAGGTAAAGACATGAAAATGTCCCAATGGGTTGCAGACTCGTATGCAAGCGTTTTTTTTTTCTACATTTTTAAAAAATTTTAAAACACATTTGAGTTTATTGACGAATTTTTTTTCAGACATGGTGCCAATTGTATTGCGGTTTCACGGATAGTTCCATCACTCGTCAAACTTTTGAGTGACCCCAATCCTATCGTGAGGGACGAAGCTGTCACTACTCTGGCGCAAGTCTATCGCCACGTTGGCGTGCGGCTTAGGATGGACCTTTTTTTTAGAAAATCACTTATGGCAACCCCCTAAAAGGTGCCAATTGACTGGAAAATGAGATTCCAAAAGTTTTAGGTTGATCGGATAGCATTAACCCGTGCCGTATCGAGGTTGAATTTCAGAAAAACTCACTTTTTTTCATAAAAAATATTCTTTTTTTCCTCATAACATTGTAACCATTTGTCCTGGAGACTTGAGATTCAAATGTATCAATTTTCTATATAACAGATAAATAAAGATACATCAAATCGCCTGGAGGTCGGTTTCATAGACTGGAGTGTGGTTTTTAGGGGTATGCGTAAAAAGGTACATTTGCTAAAACGGACCACGTTTTGAGATGGGAAAAGCTGAATAACATAAAATCTATAGCATGTAGCGAAAAAATTATGTGAGTAAAAGTTGAAGAAAATAACATTTTAAATAAAATGAGACCAATTTCAAGTCTCTAGGACAAATTGTTACTATGTTATGAGGAAAAAAAGAATATCTTTATGAAATAGAGTGAGTTTTTCCGAACTTCAACCTCGATGAGGCACGGGTTAATGTTATCTGATCGACCTAAAACTTTGGGAATCTCATTTTATAATCAAATGGCACCTTTTAGGGGGTTGCCACGATTGAATTTCGGAAGTTGATTTTTTGTGACCACCTTAATACACAAGGCAATAGGGAAAATTTTTTTTTAATTGACTGAAATACCCCATTCTCGTTGTACTCGAAACACCCGATTCGTTGGTTTTTCTTAAATTCTACCCCATTATATCATTTTGTAATATGTTATTATGACTGTTGTTCGCCTTATTGTAGGTAGGGATGGCAACGATAAATCGATATATAAAAAATATATCGATATGTTACGTTTGATATATCGATATATTTATATCGATATAGAGATCCGATATTATCGGTCAATATCGATATATTTACCGATATAACGAGACTTGTTTTCAACAAGTAAAAATTAATATTAAAATGAACAGAAAGGATTTTTAAAGGGATTTAAAATTTTTCAAAGGGACGCCTGTACCTGTAAAAACATCAAGTAATTTTATTCCTAATTTTGTAGGTACCTTCGTGATGGGTTGATTTCAGACTGTTGACTTCAGCTCAAGTATGATGGTTTACACTACAGTGGCGCTCAAGTCTCAATTACCTATTTGACTTTAGCCGATAGTAATGGAGGCGCGTCCAGATTAAAACAACACTTATACGAGTTGAAGCAATTTATAAATTAATGAAACATTGCTACAGTGAGGGCATCTATGATTTTTAATATTATGTTTTAGGACCTCTGAGGGTAGTTTATTCCCAAATTGGCAACCCCAAAAACAATTTGCTACTGACCTAGTGCTCTGTGCTCTGACAACCATGACATTTTCGCCCTTTTTCAACTAGGTATGATAATTTCGATAATTCCTATACTACCCAGTAACTTTTTAAAGCAGGTTTAATACTTACTTCAACCGTTTTTCCACGTAGATCTTCCGATATGTCGAGTATTTCGATGTATTTCTTCCAAAATGATATTATACTCTTGCCTTTATTTAAAGAGCTCTGGGATTTTTGAAGGCCCCGAAGGTTCGGCATCGCTGCAAGAATCCGAGCCCCAGCGGAAGGTCGAGGTATACCTGCGCAACCCCTCCGCCCATGAACCCCCCCCCCCCCAACAGTTTACCCTCTTCTGCAAATGCACACTTGATTCACAAATTATTTCGATCATCACATCACCAAAATCGTGATCAGCGAGAAAAATTGAACATATCGAGTATAAACTCGAGGCAGGTACGATTAAAACTCAGCAGCCCTCTCCCGGCCAATCCACCCAAACGAATTACGCCCTCTTCGCCGAATTACAGGAAATTTGGACTCATTTTCATCAGAATAATTAGTACGAGTTACGTTACGTTACGAATTTAATTTAGTTGCGAATTTAATTTTTATTTATTTAATTTAATTTTATTTATATTTTTTTATTTTAATTTTATTTATTTTAGTTACGAATTTAATTTAGTTGTTTCGTACGTTACGAATTTAAATTACAAAAAATGTTCACCGAACGATAAATAATTAAATTGTATGTTGATAGAAGAGGAAGAAGGAAGAGGGATGATGGGTTTTGACCGCGAAGGGTTGTGACCGTTTTCACCGCAAGGTTTCACCGCAAGGGTTTTCACCGCAAGGTGAGCACCTTGCAACGTTGCCACCTCTTGGCAGGGAAGGGGTTTTGGAACCCGCGGTCCAGAGCTCTTTAAATAAAGGCAAGAGTATAGTAACGTTTCAGTTCACCTACCTACTTACTTCAATTAGATTTTTTCAAGTAGATCTTCCGATATATTTCACTCGTTTTGCCATCCCTACATACCTTGTAACGTAAACCATCAGACTTTTGAGAGAATTAAATACTAACTTCTAAGAGTTTTTCCATGTAAATCTTCCGATATGTCGAGTATATCAATAAATTTCTTCCAAAATGATGTTTGTATTGCTTGAAACGTTTTAACTCACGTGTCTACTTCAACAAGTTTTTCCTAGTAAGATCTTCCGATATATCGAAATATCGATATATTTTCTCCGATATATCGTAGGTATCGATATCTCATTGACGATATATCATTTGATCAGTATATCGATATATTTCATTCGATATGTCATCCCTAATTGTAGGCTATTACATCTGAATAAATAAATCTGAAATGAATAAGTAAATCATCACGTTACCTGTGGCAAAACAAAATCGCCTGGCACAGCTGATATGTGTAAGACTGGAGAAGACCAGCGCTCATGTATTCGTTTGTGCCGTAGCTATCCAAGTGTTTTTTGAGGTCCATCGTCAAAAACTCGAAAATGAGGTACAACCTGCTCTCGTTCTCATCGATGACTTTGAGAAGACCGACGATGTTAGGGTGTTGGAGCTCTTTGAGAATGGAAATCTCCCTCATGGCAGTCGAAGGTATACCTTTGAACAAACATCAGTTGATAATTCACAATCTATGACGAACATTGATTATGATGTCGGGTACCTCCTGGAAGGAAGTCATGACGTCATGAGCTGCTAACCTTGAGTTCAGTTTCAATTTTCTAATGAGTGTAGATTCCTCAAGTCCTACCACACTTTGGGTGTCATTATGGAAGCATTTCGGATAATCATAATTCTCACCTCATCTCACAAAAAATCATCAAAATAGGCATCCCCACCCCAATTTTTTCGCAAAAATTAAAGTAAAAATGTGTGTAAAGAAACCATTCCCTCGTAGCTTACAATCTTCACATCGATGACGTTGGAACAAACGAGAAGCTTTATTGATGAATGGGAATCCTCGATGGCTGCTCTCGTGAGATCTGCTTCAACCACCCTTCGAAGAGTCAACCAATCAGAAACCCCGGTTCTCAGCCTTAAGGTTTGTTCGGAGAAGCAGTTCCGAACAAGAACTGAAATGGGGGGGGGGGGGGGAATATAGACGTCTGGACTCCTCCGGCCAGGTAAAAATGTCCAGTTCTGAACCCCTCAAGACAAACCTTTGGATTTCTCAGCCCTGATCACAACACAAAGGCCTGGCAGACAGCTATCGAATTAAAGAAGAACTACTTTTTCCAAAAAATTGAACCAATGCAACCACTAAGTACATAATTTCAAGATTCCATTGTCACATTATGGACTCGAGTAATCTTTTCCCAATGAATCTTCAACTTTTCTAAGATGGGATAAAACATTTATATACAATGAGGAATTTCACCATGTCGGAATTTCCTATTTTTGACCCCAAAATCGGATTTAGCACCTCCAAAACCTTCAGATGGCAAACTTTCAGCCCGTACTTCCTAATTTACGAATAAACAAAACAGTGTAGAAAATATGAACTTTTAAAAACACTGAGAGGATGACGTAATCCTGGAATAGTTCATTTACGGCCGCTCGAAGCGCTGAGATCGTGAAATCTATAGTCCCCAGATGCAAACCAGTAGGTAAAGATCAAAATCGAAAAACCAAAGAAAAAAATAGAAAAAGCAAGATGGGGAAAATTAGGTTTCCTCTGTTTTTGTTTGATAACTTTTCTCTTAGGAAACACGATTTCGTCGTACCATTGGGCAACACTGGGAGGAGACGGCGATCCGAACAGCCAATCAGCGAGCGTTCCTTCTTCACGTTGAAGAGGTCCATTTTCCCGGTTATTTTTTGAAATCATAAATTTTTATTGTCTCCCAAAAATAACAGGAGACTTATTTTCCGAAATCAACCCGATTTTCATCTATCCCACACCATTAACCCTCCAGCACTCGCTTCGGGTCATGGTGACCCGAGCCTCCTTTCAAAGGTGAATATTTCCTAGAACAGTGCGTGTTCCCCCCTCCAAATCCCTTGCTAATCGTCCCAGTCGGCTAGATGCGCCTGTCAGTATGATTCACGAGTCCAAAGAGTGATGTTTCATAGGTAAAAGAGGCATTTTGACCCGACGCGAGCGCCTAAGTATTGTTTTTGGAACTCCGAATGACCCGACGCGAGTGAACTCATACCTTTTTCTGACGAGGTGCCTTTGTGAATGTTTGCTGTTTTTTGACGTGATAACGTCTTATAAATTGGTTTACCGGGGACACTTCAAGAAACTGCGTTACGCTCCGCTCACGGAGGGGGTGCAGCTCGGCGCTCCCTAAAGCGCCCCCCCCCCCCCGCGCACCCACCCCCGCGTCCACCCCTTCCCCGGCGCTCACAAAAGCGGGAGCGCCCCGCCCCCCTTCCCTGGCACTCACTCCCCCCCCCACCCATGGGAAATACCTACTACCTACGGGAAATACCTACTCTGTGCAACTTGACAAAGAATTTTATTTTATCCTTCTTCCTACTATACGAATGAATATTAACATTAAAATTATTTTACCACTCAAAGTCGTTGTCACGTAAAACTTTCGCCCGTATACCGACTTTACAGGCAACAACACAGGGTTTTTTTTCCATTGAACCCTCAATTCAACTCGGAGAACCAGTGATCTATACAGAAGGGTGATCTATACAGAAAATAATAAACCTTTGGGCAATGATTTGCAGCGTTTTTCCCTTGGGTATTCTTGGTGTAAACGTAATTATAGGCCCTATTATCGGATTTGACTTGAAATTCCAGAATATAAAATTGAGGCAAATTCCCCATTTCAGTAACATCTCGCACAGTGGCAGCTCCTGCCCCGAAACTCAGGGGGTGCACAGAGATCAGGAGAGGCTATCAAGAAGGGACCGAATAGGTGCTTTCCTCAGCCAAATAGAAATTTCAACGGTATACAAATTGGATAAATCTTAGGAACTTTTTCATCTTAAAATTGCAAACAATACTAAATACGTACAATAGACACGAAAAACGTTCTCTAGTGGTATAATCTGTAAGTCACTTCACACCCACAAAGCCATTCTATTTCTTATAATACTCGACATTAAACTTTAGGGATGAATGCTGGAGTTCAGATTGAGACTGTATTTTCATGATGATTTTTTTGTGATTGTTTTTCGAGTGCTCTATCTTCTTATTGTTCAATTTTGATCTCTCATTACTATCACTCATATAGATATGTTTGTTCTAGTGTAGCTATTGAAGTTCTCCTTTCCACAATTTTTGTAATAATTTTATTTTGAGGGTTCAATTCTCGTTTCGTTCAATGGGAATTATTGTGCTTGTAACCCTCTGTCGTGATGCAAACAAGAGGTCTGAATTTGTAATTCAAGAGACTGAAAACCCCAAAAATTGAGATTATTTATACAATGGTATCTTGCACCCCCTTGGGTCTATTGCCGAAAACCATTCATTTTGTGATTTTTCAGCATTTAAAATGTCGATAAAAAATACAGAGAATTATTAGAAGTTGCACTATATATAGGTAAATGACTCTTAAAATTGGGACTGTAGTGAAAATATGGTAAATGGCATGTGATAATTTGAGCTCAATGTGCAAATGTTGTTATTTAAATAATGAAAATTAGTACCTCTTTCAGAATATGTGTCTGTTTTTTGGTTTTGTAACGATTTTACCTACAAAACTTGAATTTAAAATGGCTCGGGCCAAAAAGACCCGACGCGAGTGCTGGAGGGTTAACTATTCAGGAAAAATGCTAACAGAATTCGGTGAAATTCCTCATTAGTTGAACAAATTATATATCAGTGGATTAATCAACGACCAAGACGAAAGACCAAGTGGGTGTGGCACATAGCTTCCTAGTATCCATAACCCGATTGTACTATAGATAATCCGATGCATAGTAGTTAATCTCAAAACACCAATCTCTAAGTATCTTTCACTACCCTCATAGGGGACCATCTAAACGTCAACCCGCACAATTCCTGAAATGCCATCAAATCAGGATGAAAAATTTAAAAGTTATGACTGTTACAAGGATTCTACGTTAGCGAATGCGCAGAGGCTAATGTCAATTGGGGAGCCATGATTTTCACAGGAGGACCATCAACCCCCCCCTCCCTCAGTCATGAAATCCTTGCAACGGTAAAACTGTACGATATTTTTGTCCGATTTCTATGAAATTTTTACAGTTTATTCGGGTTGGCGTGCATTTGTTTCCAGAGAAAATCTTCGACCTCTGATGTACAGTAGCCTCCCGAGCATGCGAACACGCTCAAAGCTTGTAACAGCCATAAATTCTAAATTTTCCACCCCGAAATTGTCGACATCTGTATAGATGGTTCCCAGGAGGGTAGTGCTAGGTACTCAGAGATTAATGTTTTGAAATTTAACTACTATGCATCGGATCATCTATACAATGGGGAAATGGGTACGAGGAAGCTATGTGCCACACCCACTTGACAGACTTTTTGTTAACCTTGAAAAGTGAAAAAAATGCTTCCTCAGCGATCTTGGTAGACTCAGGAGCAAAATGAAAAAGTGTAGAGATTGAATCAATATGACGACTACGTGGTCATCAATTTATTGAAGACTGAAATCAGTTCAGTACTAGGTATACCTACTTCCCATCTACGAGTCGTGATTTTGTACTGCCGTCATTCTTCTTCTAGAGTGATTTTTTATGCCCGATAAAAAGTATTGTAAATTCCAAGTAAGTACTTTCTTTTCTTGGTCTTTTATTTTACACAAACCTTTTAAGTAGTTTTTTATTGTTTTACATTTGTTGTCAGTTCTCACGAGACTCGAGGTCTTACCTCATGATCCCACTTACCAAAACTTTCAATGGAGAGGCTGCTGAGAGATTCTAGTAGATGGCCATCACCCCACAAAATCTGGACGTCGTGGTCACCTTATCCAAACATATCAACGACAGTGGCGACTTATTCCAAATTAGTAATTTACCTTCATCCTCGCTGTCCATTCGGATTTTCTTTATCGCCACCAGATCCCCTGTTTTCTTGTGTTTCCCTTTGAAAACGACGCCGTACGTCCCTTCGCCGATCTTTTCAATCTTCACGTAGTCATCCATCGCCGAGGGTCCCATTAGCACAGATCAAGCAGATTTCAGACTTAAATAACAACCAACAACTAACAAATAACGTGCCTCAATAACGTACTTCCTTCGTACTTCGAAATAAAAAGACATCAACAGCGCAAGAAAATGGAACGAAGGAAGCGGTTAGCTACCGGTCGCAGATTCTGAGCGGGATCGTGGAAACAATGCAGCCAACACAACAGTCAGAAATCGGTGGGAAACATGAAAGGTGGATGCGTTTAAAGTAACCAATGCATCCTATTGCCAAATCACGCTAAACATACATATTCCTCGATAAAACCCGATGGTTGGTCGAAAAACATACCTAGTATACCTAGGATACTAGGTCCATGGAGAAAAATGATGTTGGTACATGGTGTAATCCATCCATGATGGGTGATTTATGGATCATGCCCGTAAAACATCCATGGACATGGAAGAAGAAGAACGTAGCGAGAAAACTTTACACCAATGGCCACGCGAAGGCATCTTCAGGGCCAAAAGAAGAGTAAAGAAGAAGAAGAAGAATGTAGCGAGCAATTTCCCGCCGACAGCTTGTTATTTTCTTGTGTTGGTATCTACCGAGCTCTTGTTTTTCTTCTAATTACTTACTATGGTTTTCATCATCGAATTAACTATTTTTGAATAATTGATTGAATGGTTGAGTGCTCGTTTCGTTTATTGTTTGACAAAAAAAAAAGGTGTTGGACCAAACAAGCTGAACTGTTGTGTGATCGGATTAGGTAGACGTGAAAGCAGGTACTCGAGTGCTTTGACTTGTCACCTAGAGAAGTTCATTAAACTTTAGTGAATTGTATAGCACCGAGTAACGGAGACATGTTATCCCGGTGGATTAGGTATTTTTCTGGGTTGTTCATCCGAGATGTTATAGAAGCGAATCCTACATAACTGGGAGGTCGTTGCCTTTCGACATGGGCAGATCTGGGTTGAATGAAGATCCAGGCGTTTGTGGTGAGTGCACTGCTGTCTTGTCGAGGAAATCTGTTGATCTCTTTCAAGAACCCACCTGTTTTGCAAGGCTTCAATATTTAAAACCCTTAAAATTAGACGAATGTTTTTTCTTTTCAAAGCCGTCATTTTCGACTGTCTTTATCTGGAAATTAGGAGTCTCTGGTACTCTCACTCACTGGGTTTTCATCAAATATTTTAGAGGATTATTGACACAAAGCTCTACAGGAATGTCATTTTGGTCTGAAGTACTCACATGCTTGTCCAAAACTCCCGTTGAAGTTGTCCATCAGACCCGTGGATCTGATTGCCATGATGTCATCTGACTGTCAGATTTGGAATCCCCCTCCATTGATTGTTTCCACTAATTTCAAAGCTAATTTATTGAGGTAGCGTTGTCTTCAATACAATAGTTCACAGGGTTAGTGTGAGTTAGTCCTGGTGGGCTGAAAAAAAAATGAACTCGAATCGTTCCTGTGAGCCTCATTTTTTCAACCAAGTCGCTCTGAGCTTCCACTCCTGATTTATTGTTGTCCCCACTGGTTTCAAAGTATTGATAAGTTTTGGGTCAATAATTCACTATTTCCCGTTAAATAAAATCCCGTTATTCCGTTAAATAACATCAATAAACTGATGGAAACTGAAATCCTCCTGGGCAGATCAATTTACTGGTTAGTGGCATTTTGGTCTGACAATATTGGGATGTTCTAGAAAAAGATGGTTTCTGCAAAGGTTTGCATGTCTAATTTAGGTTTGTTGAAAGCACGATATACTACTGGAAATTACAACAATAAAGTCTTATTTTTCGGAAAATTAGAAATATTAAAATTAGGTAATTCAATATTTTTCAACTTGATAGTAAACTTTGAAGATCAATGACATTTCAATGACTCGCACCATCTTCTTGGGGTCTTTGCCAATCAGATGCTTGTTCTATTACTCTTTCTTTAGAAAAAGTTCTATTACCTACTCTTTATATTATTTTTAGAAAAAAAAACCAACTTATCTTTCAAAACGGGCGTCTTAGTTTAGTTCCTATGATTGATGAAAATTGCCCTATTGATATTATCACTTTATTCCAGAGGAATTTGTGGAGTACGCAGTTTTACATCACAAAGGTGAACTGGAAAGAATTCTGGGAGCTGGAGATGTCAACAGTCATTACTCTGTCTTGGTCAAGTAAGTTTTAAGTTACTATTTGATCACCCCTTCTTCCTATTTCTTCTCTAGAGCAGAAGCCTCCATGTTCAGAGTTGGGCCAAATTCACCCACAATGAAATGAAGGTCTGGTGGAGATGTGGCGCGGACCTGGCAGAGACTTGTGCGCAAGAAGAGACGAGGCTGGAGCAGCCGCCCCCGCCACATCCCTTCTGTGTGCATCAGCCCATTGGTTCACCTGGGGAGACGGTGAGACAAGAGTCTGTCCCAAGTCTCCGCCTGACTTCTGTTCTGTGTGAGTGGGGACTTGAGGGGGTCTCAGTCAGTCGCCGTTCGTTCCTCGTTCTGGGTTAGTATTTCTCTCAAGAACTGGCACAAAGTTTCAAAGTTGTATCTAAATTCCATCTACCTAGGGAATCGATTTGTTCGATTTTAATGATTCCAGCGGTACTCTTTTAGTTTTTAAATTCCCTAGGTAGATGCACTGATGAATTTTTCGAAAATCCTTGAACATTCCAAATTTAGGTACAATTTTGGTTTATTATTTTCAATAATAAGCCTTTGGAATCGAGCAAGAAAAAAAAAATTTTAACCCCCCCTCAAAATTTGATGTTTTACGTTTCAAGGTACGTAGAATACGAAAATCGAATAAAAAAATTTCCGTCCGTCCGCCGTACGCGGCACTTTTCTTAGCAACACTGGACCGATTTGGTTCAAATTTGGTATATGGGCTCCATTTGGGGTCTAGTTGTGCCGCGAAGCTTTTGGTTCATGTTAGTCACTTCTAAGGGGTGAAAATTAAGGGTTGAAATTTTCAAGAGTGCCCTAGCTCAAAAACTCTCGAAATAAAGGTATCGTTTTTTCACCAATTTTAAATAGTATTATTAATTAAATAGTATAAATACAATTTTTAAAAATTTTTGAGACCACCCGGAGCTCTGTAGGACAAACCGTTCGGTCCCTACGAGTACTTGAAGGTTTTCCTTCGATAAAACAGAATCATGAGTGTGAATCGCGAAAGAGGTCTAATCTCCATTCAAATTTTATCGGACTAAAATGCGATCGCTGTTCATTTCTTCGGTTTGTATACAGTTTTGCCTTCTGCGTAACCAGTAATCAAATTTCCATATGAAGCTTTCTATTTTTCCAATCGAGTGTGAAGCGTTTAGTTCTTTCTAATAAACTTGATTGTGAAGGTGTGAAGCCAGTATGGTGTGGTAGGTAGTACCTAGCTGGTAGGTAAAAGAAAGTTGGTAGGTAAAAAAAATGTTGGTGGGTAAAAAACGCTGCAAATCATTGCTCAAAGGCTTCTTCACTCTTCAGATCACTGATCAGCTGAGTGAGCTCCGAACCCATTTTCAATCCTATTGAATGGAAGTGCTCTTCCAGGCGTCTCCAGCATTCGAGGAGATCTTCTTCACTCTTCAGATCACTGATCAGCTGAGTGAGCTCCAAAACCATTTTTACTCCTATTGAATGGAAGTGCTCTTCCAGGCGTCTCCAGCATCCGAGAAAATCTTCTTCACTCTTCAGATCACTGATCAGCTGAGTGAGCTCCAAAACCATTTTTACTCCTATTGAATGGAAGTGCTCTTCCAGGCGTCACCAGCATCCGAGAAAATCTTCTTCACTCTTCAGATCACAGATCAGCTGAGTGAGCTCCGAAGCCATTTTCAATCCTATTGAACGCAGGAAGCTGAAATTTGAGAGGGAAGGTCAAGGGAGAATACAGATGGTGGTAGGTGATATTGATGGAGAACCAGTGATCTATACAGAAGGGTGATCTATACAGAAAATAATAAACCTTTGAGCAATGATTTGCAGCGTTTTTAAACTTTGAGCGCCGGTTCTTGAGAGAAATACCTACTAACCCGAAACCGCCTGAGACCCCCTAAAGCTGGGTTCACATAGGTGAGTAATGTCCGTAATCCGGCCAAATGATTACGCGATTACGCTGAAGCGCGCAGTAGGTTCTGCGCAGAATTGTTTTCCCGCTCGCCTTTTTTCCTGCGTTCAGCTATTTTGCTGTTTCGCCATGTTCATCGATCGAATAATTTCTTATTAATTATTAACTTCGAAAATTTTTTTTTCATCGTCTTCTTGGTGATTTGCCTACTTGTAGGCCCGGTGAATGGGCTAAAATTAGCTATAGCTAACAGCTAAAAGCTACAGCTAAATTAGCTACGATTTAGCTGAAGCTAGCAGCTACATATTTAGCTATTAGCTGTCGAGGAACAGCTAAAATTTCTAGCTAAATTAGCTATTAGTTGAAAAATTAACTAGCTAATAAATTAGTTAGCTAATGCCCAACTCTGGGTATACCCATTTCCGAAAACGAGGTAAGTACCTTTGATGTAAAAAAATAATGTTATTGAATTGTTGTGAAGAATCGCAATGTTCAAAACGACCAAATTCTCTCAAAAATGCCTTTTAACCCACGTTGTCGGAAGTTGAATCAATTGAAAAATAGGTTTTCGGAAGTTGAATCAATCATATTTCCACATAATACGCAGACTTCTTTCATACGGTTATTGGACAATGATTTGATTTCTGAGGATTTATTGACATAATTTGATCGGACGAGATCAATGAGGCTCTCATTAAAATCACTTTAATTCATATCCAGCAAAGCACAATGCAAAAACGAAAATGAAAACCAAATAACAACACGGAATCCGGAATCGGCAATCGGATTGTTTGGTCAATAAAGTTTAAATAAACCAAAGAATAAAGAATAAACCAAAAACGAGACAGAGTCAACGACGAACAGCTGAACGATGTACAGGCGACGAGAGCTTTCACGAAGTTTGCCGAAATTTATCGAAGTTCATCCGTAATGCGTAAAATATCTAATTTTACAAAACGATACACTCCGCTCCAAAAGTCTTAGTCCGCAAAGATTGCTCGCGCCCCCTAATTCAGGGGCTATTCGCTCCAGCCAATAGGATCCAATTACGCACTACGGATTACGGACATTACGCACCTATTGTTATGTTATATATTTGTGTAAAATATGAATTATAAGACAATACGAGTGGGATGTGGAAACTGGAATGAATCTTTTATTGTTTACACTTGGCTACCAGATTTCAGGTTGGTAACCAAGGAACAAAACTAACAATAACTACATGTAGGTATATCACATCTCCCCTTCTTCAGCCAGATCTTGGACCCTAAGGCTTGAAAGGGACACAGTGAAAACGATTTCTCTGGATCCTTCCACCTCTCTCCGTTTCAACTAGATGGGAACGAGGCTGGTCTAGTTTCCTCAAAACGCGACCCTTCATCTTCATATTGGTGATCCATACATGCTGACCGGGTTTCAATGCTGGACGTTCCATGAATGATCCATTTCTTCTGTCGTAGTTCTTCTTTTCCTTCTCCCTCTGCGTCAACTCCTTGTACTTCAGAGCTGCTTCGCTCACAAGAGTGTGCCTCAAAGAGTTCTGCAACACTGGTATCGAGGTTCGAAGCTTACGTCCCATTAGAAGTTCCGATGGGGAATATCCATTCTCAAGTGAGGCGTTGTAGTGCAGGAGACCCTCAGCCCAATCCGTACACTTCATAATCAACAGCTTAGCCGTCTTCACAGCGGACTTCGCAAGACCATTCGATCGAGCATACGTAGGAGTACTTGCTGAAATTTCAAACCCATACTCCTTGGCGAAGTCAACAAACACGCGGCTGTTAAACGGTGGACCGTTGTCACTTCGTACCTTGTGCGGTACCCCATGTCTGGCAAAAATTTGTTTAAGTACTTTGACTATGGTAGAAGCTTGGTTGTTCTTGAGTAGCTGAATTTCGAGGTACTGAGAAAAGTAGTCTTGCAGTATAAGAAACAACTCCCCTTTTGCCTTCAGAAAGTCAATCCCCACTGTGGACCATGGTAGCTGAGGAAAGTCTGTTGGCTTCGTAGGATCTGAATGGCTGGGGCGATATTTGGCACAGGTGTAACAGTCTTTGGCCTTTCGCTCGATGTCAGCATTGATGCCTGGCCACCAAACTGTTTCCTGAGCCAACTTCCGACATTTCATGACTCCTAGATGGCTTGAATGCAGTTTGTCCAACATGAGATTTCTTAATGATTTGGGAACCACAATTCTCGTGCCATACAAAATCATGCCGTCGTGCGAGGTGAGTAGGTGTTGAAATTTATGGTATTGTCGGAGACAAGGATCATCCTCTTGCTCCCAGCCTTCTGCTAACTTTCTAATCACAGATTGTAGAGACGAGTCTTTCAAGTAATGCTCCTTTATAACGTTGAGCAGAACATCCGAAATTGCGAGTGAGTTGAATAAAACGTCGTCGTTTTCCTGTAGGACTTCTCCAAGTACGAAGTCGTCAGTATCAAGTCTGGCATCAGTCGTTCTAGACAATATCGTACATGTACCTCCAACCATGGCCCCTGGAAGTGGCTGAAAAAGTTCAGAAAATTCATCTTCCACCCTTGCTTCCAGAACATTCGAGGTGCGTCTGTTGATTGATAGAAGCTTGAGCCCTTCTATAGACGATCTACCCAAAAGAGGAGTAGCCAATTCTTTTATGACGAAAATTTGTTCTTGAATGGTTGAAGATCCGTAGGAAAGTTCAGCAGCAAACGTACCCAAGCAGGTAAGCGAGCCACGTCCAGCATGACTTATTCTGCCGAGGTAGGGGACCAAAGACATGGGAGAAATTCTAACGACGTTCAAAATGGAAGGCGGAACGCATGTCGCATCAGCACCTGTATCTACCTGAAAACTGACGTTGTATGTATTCAGATGTATAGGAACTACGTATGGGGCTGAAACTGAGGGGCCAGAAACGTGATCAATGTGCACAGTACCAGTACCCAGTCGTATCGACTCGACGTCGAACTCTTCTTCAGAGTGTTCCAACACTACTTCGTCTGTGGAAGACCGTTTCTTTTTGAAGCAACAAACCTCAAAATGCCCCTCCACTTTACAGAAATTGCACTTAGCTTTGACGGCAGGGCAACTGTTTAGGGTGTGAAAACCCTGTTGGCCACAGCGATAGCAGCCACTCCTACGAGATGGCTGTTGAATGGGTTTTGAAGAGCTAGAAATGGCTTTTGCTCTGCTGGTGCCTACTTCTGCTATCTCCCTTCCACTACGCACGGTGGTCTGTTGGCTCTTGACTAACTCCGATTGCTTAGCTTTATAAATTGCGGAAGTTAATGTGAGGCTATTGTCTAATTGTAACTTTTCTGAAAGCTTCGAATCAAGTAAGCCAATCACAATTTGATCTCGAATCATTTCGTCTTTTAGTGCGCCGTAATTACAAAACTTGATTAGATTATATAATCTAGTTAGGAATGAATCAAAAGTTTCTCCGTCCTGTTGATAGCAGTTTCGAAAACGAGCTCTTTCAAAGATCACATTGACAGTTTTATCAAAGAATTTTGTAAACCTTTCGACTAGTAAATCATAGGTAATACTGTCCTCCGGCACATTAAAGGAGGATAAAATGTCCTCACCTTCGTCTCCTAGAAGTCCCATCAGGCAGTTAACTTGTATAGAATCCGGCTCCTTGAACAATCCGGACGACATCCTGTATCGTTCAAAACGCTTCAACCAGCGCAGCCACTCGTCCGATTTTAAGTCGAATCTGTCCGGTACCGGCCCTTGGAAACGGAAATTAGCTCCTGTATGCGTAGACGTTGTATCGTCATGATCCTCTTGCCGTTTCGCACGTCCTTTAGTCCGCAGCGCCATGTTATGTTATATATTTGTGTAAAATATGAATTATAAGACAATACGAGTGGGATGTGGAAACTGGAATGAATCTTTTATTGTTTACACTTGGCTACCAGATTTCAGGTTGGTAACCAAGGAACAAAACTAACAATAACTACATGTAGGTATATCACACCTATGTGAACCAAGCTTTAAGGTTTTGTGACTGGCCATTGTTGCCAACATACTCGTAGGTGGGCTCTGAGAGTCCTGATGCTTCCTTCTTCTTCTGTCAATAATCTAATAATACAAGTAGATTGATCCCTACTAACTCTGTTTCAATTGCATTTGCCTCCTGATGCACATAGCTGCAGGGACTCCTATTTGCAGGAAAATGAATCAGGCTATGCTGAGGTTGAGGACAACTTCTTTTGTTGCAACTTTTGTTAAAACATAAATCTTATGTCTTGCACTTCGGGTTAAATGATGTGACCAGTTTAGACAAAAACCTAGAGGAGGCAAAATTTCTTGGTGTCGTCCTTGACCCAAAGCTCAACTGGAATCCTCATTGCTCAACTCGAAGCTTGCCTCAACAAGCACACCTTTCTCCTGAGGCGCCTTTCCGATAGGCTGTCAGAGTCTCCTGTACTAGCAGCCTTTCATGTTTCTTTCCGTTCGGGGCCATTCTGCTGCATCATCTGCCATCTTTTGCCAAAGGAAAGCGGTCAGAGTCGTTGCTAACCTATAATATCATGAAGACTGTAGGGCAGCTTACAAGCAACTAGGAGTTTTAACTTTCCCAGCTGGCAGCATTTCAGAGAGTCTTTGTTATATTAGGAAAAATTCTAATTGTTACCCCCACCCTGCTCATGTTTAAGCTTGGCTTACGCAAGTCCTTTCTTCATTTTCACCGTATAAAGACCTCATGAAGGGTCCAGGGAAAAAACCGTCATAACTCATAACTCTTCATTTATTCAAATTAAACTTGGTTGTGAAGCGAAAATATGGTTAGTAGGTAGCCAAAAAAGCTGTGTTCGAGTGATCTATATTAAAAAAAAAACTTTTGTGTAATAATTTGCAGCGCTTTGTTCTTCGCCTTTCTATTTCTATTTTATGCACGTCGTCACACTGCGTCAATATTATGTTTTTGATTTCCAATTTCAGTTTCGTCACCCTGTTTGAGACGTGCACGACTTTGGGAGACGGGATCCTGTCGCAACCTACCGCGTTACTTCCTCTATGCGACAAAGCCCTCATCGAAGCTCAGCAGAAAGTCAAGGAGCGGTTGCAAATGTGCTCTTTAGTGGTTAAAATTAACGTACACGCCCGGATTTTCGGTAAGTGTTACGTGATAGATCCTTCGTGTAAAAGAGATTAATATTAGTCGAAGTAGCCATGATTTTCGAGGCTGTCCATTCCAGAAAGCAGCCTTCTATCCTCCTCTGTAGTAACTTGTTTTTTAATCCTGCCAGAGTTCTGAATTCACTTTTTCAAAATATAAACGCTGCAAATTATTATACAAAGTTGTAAGCTAAAAGCTTGTTTCCGAAGAGTTTAAGACATATGTCAAAAGACTGTTGTCATAAAACGTTTCGTCGAAAACTCGTTATCAATACGACATTTCGTCACAGTCGCTACTTCGTCACAGTAGCTACTTCGTGTTGCTGATGAGTCGCCGTATGACGAAAACAATTGACCAAAGTCCCATCTACACTGAAACAAAACTACTGCCCGTTCTGCATCAAGAATGCGTTGGGTTCAGTTACACGTTTCAAATTTATCCCACTTTCAGTGGTGATCGTTAAGTTTGGTTCTTTGTTTCGATCTTTCGGATCTCTTCAGCTAAGCGTGTGCAAACCTAGCCTTTTCAGGCTGAGCGCTAGCTTAGGACAAAGTTGAGTTTATAAGTTGACGAAAGTCGTTTGACTAAACGTCGTATTGACAAAATGTCGTTTGACCGAACATCGTATGACAAACAGTCGTTTGACATATTACACAAAGGTTTATTATTTTTCTATATAGATCACTCGTCTGCAAAGCTACCAACCATCCAACATGAAGAAAACATCGATCGCATTTCGGTCAGCTTTAATTTGAACGGAGATTAGGCCTCTTTTGCGATTCACACTCGTGTTTCTGATTTATCGTAAGTCCCTTAAGGGGTCTAAGTCGGTCGCCGGTCGTTTTTAGTATTTCGCCAAATCGAAGGGGCAAAAAGTTAAAAGTTGTACTTAAATTGGAAATTTTAAAGGATTTTAGAAATTTATTAGTGCACGGACCTCGAACCGGGAATTGAAAAACTGAAATAGTGCCGCTGGAATCATCAAAATCTAGCAATAATTGCCAGAGAAAAATGGGCAAAAATACTGAATGAAGGTGCCCGTCCACTAGGTCGACAGCGCGGCGCGGGTCGAAAATTTTTCGCAATCTGCCGCTCTCCAGACTTCTGGAGTGCGGCTCCACCTAGTGGACGGAGGGCGAAGCGAAAAATTGTCGACCTCGGTCATTTTCGTCAGAGTTCGGCTTTTGTAAACGAGGCTTAATCAATGTGTGAAGCTCGAAAAACTTCCCCCTCGACATTCTAAAATACTTTATAAACTTTTGCTCGTCTCTTAGCAAATCTTGGAACAGGTGATTGTGCTCCCCCAGGTTCATCCTCTTTATTGGATGGACCCAAAATCTTCTCCTTTTCCCACCGATTTGGTCCTCTTCTTCTACTTCCAAAGCTGCTACTAAAATGAACATTTCTTCGTCGTCCGATGAAAACATAATACCTATGCCCGACATTTTCCTGAGAAGGCACCTTCACTCGACGTGGCGAAACGGCGGGTCGAAAAATTTTATCCGCTCCAGTGGACGGAGCTCAAGAATTTCGCGCCGCGCTGTCGACCTGACGCTGTTGACCAGCTTAAAAGGTTATTCCCATGTTTTCCCCATATTTATCTGGCAATTATTGTTCGATATTGATGATTCCAGCGGCAATATTTCAGTTTTTCAATTTCCTAGGGCCGTGCGCTAATGAATTTCTACAAGCCTTGAAAATTTAAAATTTAGCTACATTTTACGGGAAAAAGATAACTGAATTAAGGGGTCCCATTTTTCTGTGGCAATTACTGTTCAATTTTGATGATTCAAGCGGCAATATTTCAGTTTTTAGGACGTCCCACAGTAAGACTTGGGCGTCCTTATGCGATCGATCTGGGGCGAAGTTGGACAACACTCAACAGAAAAAAAAATAACCACACAGTAATCCGTTTTAGACCATTCTGAATCCAAATCCGCGAAAAAACCCATAGGTGTGTGTCTGTGTGTATGTGTGTGTGTAACAAAATCTTGTGTACTCTGCACAGGCCTTAGTTCTCAACCGATTTTCCTGGTTCTTTTTTCGTTTGACGCGGAAAACTATCTAGTTGTGCACTACGTTGCCGGAATTTCGAATTTTGCCTTTTAAGGGGAGGAAGGGGGGTTAATGCTCGAAAAACGTGCGTTCTTGGGCATAATCTTGTGTACTCTGCCCAGGCCTTAGTTCTCAAACGATTTTCGTGTTTCTTTTTTCGTTTGACGCGGAATACTATCTAGTTGTGCACTACGGCGCCGGAATTTCGGATTTTGCTTTTTAAGGGGTGGAAAGGGGGGGTTAATGCTTAAAAAACGTGCGTTTGCGTGCATAATCTTGTAAACTCTGCCCAGGCCTCAATTTCCAACCGATTTGCGTGTTTCTTTTTTTGTTTGACTCAAATAACTTCCGAGTTGTACATGAGTTTACCAGAGTACCAAAATTCGCAAGAGGAGGGGGTGAGTGGGGGGATAATATTCACAAAATATCCGATTTTTAGGACGTCCCACAGTAAGACTTGGGCGTCCTTATGCGATCGATCTGGGGTGAAGTTGGACAACACTCAACAGAAAAAAAAAATAACCACACAGTAATCCGTTTTAGACCATTCCGAATCCAAATCCGCGAAAAAAACCATAGGTGTATGTCTGTGTGTGTGTGTGTGTGTGTATGTGTGTGTGTATGTGTGTGTGTAACAAAATCTTGTGTACTCTGCACAGGCCTTAGTACTCAACCGATTTTCCTGGTTCTTTTTTTGTTCGTCGCGGAAAACTATCTAGTTGTGCACTACGTCGCCGGAATTTCGAATTTTTCCTTTTACCAGAGTACCAAAATTCGCAAGGGGAGGAGGTGAGTGGGGGGATAATATTCACAAAATATCCGATTTTTCAATATTTCGGTTCCTTTACTGCTTACTAATTGTACCCAAGCTTTGAAATTGAGGAAAAATTCTCATTATACCTCCTGATTTTCATGAATTATTCTCTGTACCACCATGGAACTAATAGTGGTGCCACCGTGGTGCCAGGACATGGTGCCATGATGCCATAAACCGCTTATTTCGTGTTTTTTTTTTGTGTTTCACCTTGAATACAGATGTGAATTTGACGGACTGCCTACCAAAACTAACACATGAAAGTTCAATGTCACGACGTATTTCCACTTTGGTGCCAGACCGGCACCATTGGAGGAGGAGGAGGAGGGGGGGGGGTGAACTCGAATTCGCATGTTGGGTATCGTAGATCATGGATTTTAAAATGCTCTTCAGATTCGAGGCTCCCATGCCGCTAGAAATGTTAAGGTGGATAATGGTGGGGGGGTCAGTATTTCTTGCCTAAAGTAATATAATAAATTACATCGAGTGAAACAGTTTTATCACTTAACAACTGGTTAAACTGATCTAATGCTTATCCAATGGGACGTCCCCTGAAATGCATGCATTACTAAACAATATGTTTTCAATTCCCTAGGTCCGTGCACTAATGAATTTCTAAAATCCTTTATTATTTCCAATTCAAGTACAACTTTTCAACTTTTTGCCCCTTCGATTTGGCTAAATACTTACCCGGAACGAGGAATGAACGTCGACCGACTGAGAATCCCTTAAGTTCGCGTAGGGGGCGAACGGTTTGTCCTACAGGGCTCCGCGTGGTCTCTAAAAATAGTAAGTCTTTATTAGGACCTAAATATAAGATTTTAGATACACACATCTTCATGAACACCAGATACCGTAGTTGAGTAGGCCAGTGGGGTATAACCACAATCCCCGTAGCCCTGTCTCTCTAATTTTTTTTAAGTACACGGGAAATTAACGCAAAGGGTGGTAATGCATTAAAAAAAAGTCTGCCAAGTGGGTGTGGCACATAGCTTCCTCGTATCCATAACCCGATTATATAGATGATCCGATGCATAGTAGTTAATCTCAAAACACCAATCTCTAAGTATCTTTCACTACCCTCATAGGGTACCATCTACTCGCTAATCTGGACAATCCTAGAAAATTTCATCAAATTCGGACGAAAAATGTAAGTGCGGTAGTGATTGGAATCAAAAAATTTCTTAGCAAGACTGGGAGTCGAACCTGGGACTCCTGGGTGTGAGTCCAGTACTTTGCTCACTGATCTACAAAGGGGTTAGTTGAATGGCTTTGAGATCCTCACCTCAGACGCAACTGTTACGGCTGTTACAAGGATTTTACGTTTGCGCATGCGCAGAGGCTACTGTAAATTTTAAGGCCTTGATTTTCATTGGGGACCATCTACAACCTAATCCGCGTAATCCCTGACAATGTCATCGAAATCGGGTAGAAATTGTGGAGGTTATGGCCGTTACAAGCAATTCACGTTCGCATCGGCTACTATAAGACCGGGGGTTATGATTTTCATAGGGGACCATCTAAATACTAATCTGTAACATCCCTGAAAATTTCATTGAAATTGGATGGAAAATGTGGAAGTTACGGCTGTTACAAGGAAATTAACGTTTGCGCATGCGCAGTGACTACTATCAGTCCGAAGGTGATGCTTTTCATAGGGGACCGTCTACACACCAACCCGCACAATCCCTGAAAATTTCATCGAAATCGGACAATAACTTCGTATAGTTATGCGCGTTACAAGGAATTCATGACAGACAGACACGGAACCAAAATTGTTCAGAAAGGTCTAAAACGCAAAACGCGAGTGAAAATTTTGATTTTGGAGAACTTTTTTTTTCGTCCTTGAAAAGTGAAAACAAAGTTTCCGCTACCTTGGTAGACTCGGAAGCAAAAATATATTCAGACCAATTAAACGTAAAGGCAACTCCCTCAGCCTTAGGCCACGAAAAAACCGATTAGGTTGGTGTAAATCTATTGATGCAAAAATACCAATTTGAGGGTAACCCAATAATCCTGTAATTTCTTCAAAATATGGCCTAGTTATCGGAATTCACACTGATCTTCTGATTACTTCATTATTCAAATCATTATACCCTGTAAAATACAAGCTGGCACGTCTTTTTTTCTTAATTTCAGCTCTTCCTGTCTGTCCTGAGCTCTATAAATCAGTTTTCCCTCGAAATGAAGATCTTGGTTCTTTCCTTCGTATCTCTGGAACTGTTGTCCGTCGCACAATGCCGAAAATGCTGGAGTATAAAAAAACGTTCCTGTGCCAGAAGTGCAAATACTCCTTCACCTTATTTGTAAGTAAAAATTTGTCGCACTTATTACGTAATAGTCAATGGTTCTGCATTGGAAAATGGTTGTAGCTTCATCGCAATTTTAGTGAAGCACGGTAATGGAGTATATAACAGGGTGTCCCATGTTGAGGACCGGATAACTTCGGGAGTCAATTCTAACACTAATAGGGTGTATTTTAAATTTTTTTTTCTTAAAGAAAATGTCTTGAGAAGAAACAAAATTTGGCATCTACTCAAAAATATATTCAATCACCTGATTGTACTATAATATGTAGGTATGTTAGACCTCATATTTGGTACGACACTATTCAGTTCCGACAATGTCCTATACCATTACCTACCCAACCATGTTAAGGATTACGAGGAAGCTATGTGCTACACCCACTTGGTAGAATACCTAACTAACAGTACTATAATTATCCCTCATACGTATATGGTAGTACCTAACTAACAGTACTATAATTATCCCTCATACGTATATGGTAGGAAAACTCACATATTCGAGCATTGATAAACACGTTTGATACGGCTAATGCAGATTCTGAGCGAATAACCAACTATAATTTCCCCCTTTCTCATCCCCCGCACCACCTTTTAGTTATCGGAACCCCCTCATATAGCATCTCATTTTGAAGCTTACAATCAGACCTTCAATTTGACTATACACAAATAGTCCGTCATTGGCTCAGTCGGAAGTCACAGGGGAAGAAGAGTGAATGCGGACCATTATTCCCGAAAACGGGAACCACGTTTTTCAACTTCTTTCACAAATTTTCGATACTTCTAACAAAGCAAAATGAAATCTGTTTAAAACGGGACCACCACGGATACTGGTAGAACACATATCAAAAAGAATCAGACAGATTGGTACCAGAATAAAGAAATGCAAGGTGTTCAGACATACAAAAAAAACTCGGCGCTTTGCGCCTCGGCGGGGGGCTCCGCCCCCCTGCACCCCCCGGTTTATTTCTTTTTCCATACTCTGTATGAAATCATAGGAACACAGAATGTGTTTTTGCGATGCCAGTCATCCGTTAAATAAAAAAGTCCATTCATGCAGCATGAATTAATGAGCGAATTTTCAAAGAAATCATTCAGTTTAAGGTGTGGTTAAGAAAAGGACCAATGGTGTTGCAATTTGTTGTAGAAAGTTTATTTTTCGATTCTTGGTTTTTATATATATGTATATATATTTTTTTTAACTTGCTTTTACACCAATAATCGACGTCACGGAAGACGTGAAATCACTGGGCTGAAAGATGAATCTGGGAGCCCGAGAAGCGTTCTGATTAGGGAAGCTCCTGTACGTAGTTAAAGATGAATGCGACAGATCGCGTTCATGATCACTGGTTCCCAACCTCAAACAACAAGTCACCTTGTTTATCACATATTTTTCTCCTTGGTGCGTTACCTGCTGCATCTAAGTAATTAATTTAATAACATTTAAATATACTCACGATATGTACGAAAAAATCGTGCGATTTTCAATAATACACTCGGTTTTAAATGTTTCTATCGGTGGCAGTTGTCGATTGAAAATTTGAACGAGGACTCTTTTTTTTTTTTTTTTTTTTTTTTTTTTTTTTTTTATTTTTTTATTTTTTTTTTTTTATTTTTTGAGGCCGTTGCAATAGCTTCATTTTCTTTGAAATTTCGCTAATAACACGCTGCAAATTATTGCTGAGTATATACATATGATTTTTGGAAAAACTTCAGGGATCGTTTCAGAATGTTCCAAAACGGATTTCAGTGTGGAAATTTTTCGAAAAAGTCGATTCTAAAAATTTTGAGGCCATTGCAATAGCTTCATTTTCCTTGAAAATTCGCTAATAACACGCTGCAAATTATTGCTGGGTATGCTTTGAAGGTCTTAGGAGTCCATATTCATGTTCTAGTCGTCTCTACGAACTCATAGAGTACCCACACGGCTACTGCATTTCTGGTTACAACAAATATACGCACGTATTCATTATATATATATATAACTACAAACTTTTCTTAATTTTGGACAATTTTCATTTTTGAAAAAAGCATTCATATCAGAAATTTTGTGCTGAATCCGAATATACCATAAATTACCATGATTTTCAATGTAAAAACCACAAAAAACGGGAAAAACCCATTTTTTTGGGAGTTTTTTTGAAATTTGGACCACTTTGGATTGTCCAAAATTGCTGGTTAACGAACTTGACCTATGGTTTGTTGTTACAAACATTTTGGCAAAAACTAAAAAAAAATTTTTAAACAATTACTCAAGTTATCGTCCGGAATGACACATATATATATATATATATATATACATATGATTTTTGGAAAAACTTCAGGGATCGTTTCAGAATGTTCCAAAACGGATTTCAGTGTGGAAATTTTTCGAAAAAGTCGATTCTAAAAATTTTGAGGCCATTGCAATAGCTTCATTTTCCTTGAAAATTCGCTAATAACACGCTGCAAATTATTGCTGGGTATGCTTTGAAGGTCTTAGGAGTCCATATTCATGTTCTAGTCGTCTCTACGAACTCATAGAGTACCCACACGGCTACTGCATTTCTGGTTACAACAAATATACGCACGTATTCATTATATATATATATAACTACAAACTTTTCTTAATTTTGGACAATTTTCATTTTTGAAAAAAGCATTCATATCAGAAATTTTGTGCTGAATCCGAATATACCATAAATTACCATGATTTTCAATGTAAAAACCACAAAAAACGGGAAAAACCCATTTTTTTGGGAGTTTTTTTGAAATTTGGACCACTTTGGATTGTCCAAAATTGCTGGTTAACGAACTTGACCTATGGTTTGTTGTTACAAACATTTTGGCAAAAACTAAAAAAAAATTTTTAAACAATTACTCAAGTTATCGTCCGGAATGACACATATATATATATATATATATATACATATGATTTTTGGAAAAACTTCAGGGATCGTTTCAGAATGTTCCAAAACGGATTTCAGTGTGGAAATTTTTCGAAAAAGTCGATTCTAAAAATTTTGAGGCCATTGCAATAGCTTCATTTTCCTTGAAAATTCGCTAATAACACGCTGCAAATTATTGCTGGGTATGCTTTGAAGGTCTTAGGAGTCCATATTCATGTTCTAGTCGTCTCTACGAACTCATAGAGTACCCACACGGCTACTGCATTTCTGGTTACAACAAATATACGCACGTATTCATTATATATATATATAACTACAAACTTTTCTTAATTTTGGACAATTTTCATTTTTGAAAAAAGCATTCATATCAGAAATTTTGTGCTGAATCCGAATATACCATAAATTACCATGATTTTCAATGTAAAAACCACAAAAAACGGGAAAAACCCATTTTTTTGGGAGTTTTTTTGAAATTTGGACCACTTTGGATTGTCCAAAATTGCTGGTTAACGAACTTGACCTATGGTTTGTTGTTACAAACATTTTGGCAAAAACTAAAAAAAAATTTTTAAACAATTACTCAAGTTATCGTCCGGAATGACACATATATATATATATATATATATACATATGATTTTTGGAAAAACTTCAGGGATCGTTTCAGAATGTTCCAAAACGGATTTCAGTGTGGAAATTTTTCGAAAAAGTCGATTCTAAAAATTTTGAGGCCATTGCAATAGCTTCATTTTCCTTGAAAATTCGCTAATAACACGCTGCAAATTATTGCTGGGTATGCTTTGAAGGTCTTAGGAGTCCATATTCATGTTCTAGTCGTCTCTACGAACTCATAGAGTACCCACACGGCTACTGCATTTCTGGTTACAACAAATATACGCACGTATTCATTATATATATATATAACTACAAACTTTTCTTAATTTTGGACAATTTTCATTTTTGAAAAAAGCATTCATATCAGAAATTTTGTGCTGAATCCGAATATACCATAAATTACCATGATTTTCAATGTAAAAACCACAAAAAACGGGAAAAACCCATTTTTTTGGGAGTTTTTTTGAAATTTGGACCACTTTGGATTGTCCAAAATTGCTGGTTAACGAACTTGACCTATGGTTTGTTGTTACAAACATTTTGGCAAAAACTAAAAAAAAATTTTTAAACAATTACTCAAGTTATCGTCCGGAATGACACATATATATATATATATATATATATATACATATGATTTTTGGAAAAACTTCAGGGATCGTTTCAGAATGTTCCAAAACGGATTTCAGTGTGGAAATTTTTCGAAAAAGTCGATTCTAAAAATTTTGAGGCCATTGCAATAGCTTCATTTTCCTTGAAAATTCGCTAATAACACGCTGCAAATTATTGCTGGGTATGCTTTGAAGGTCTTAGGAGTCCATATTCATGTTCTAGTCGTCTCTACGAACTCATAGAATACCCACACGGCTACTGCATTTCTGGTTACAACAAATATACGCACGTATTCATTATATATATATATAACTACAAACTTTTCTTAATTTTGGGCAATTTTCATTTTTGAAAAAAGCATTCATATCAGAAATTTTGTGCTGAATCCGAATATACCATAAATTACCATGATTTTCAATGTAAAAACCACAAAAAACGGGAAAAACCCATTTTTTTGGGAGTTTTTTTGAAATTTGGACCACTTTGGATTGTCCAAAATTGCTGGTTAACGAACTTGACCTATGGTTTGTTGTTACAAACATTTTGGCAAAAACTAAAAAAAAATTTTTAAACAATTACTCAAGTTATCGTCCGGAATGACACATATATATATATATATATATACATATGATTTTTGGAAAAACTTCAGGGATCGTTTCAGAATGTTCCAAAACGGATTTCAGTGTGGAAATTTTTCGAAAAAGTCGATTCTAAAAATTTTGAGGCCATTGCAATAGCTTCATTTTCCTTGAAAATTCGCTAATAACACGCTGCAAATTATTGCTGGGTATGCTTTGAAGGTCTTAGGAGTCCATATTCATGTTCTAGTCGTCTCTACGAACTCATAGAGTACCCACACGGCTACTGCATTTCTGGTTACAACAAATATACGCACGTATTCATTATATATATATATAACTACAAACTTTTCTTAATTTTGGACAATTTTCATTTTTGAAAAAAGCATTCATATCAGAAATTTTGTGCTGAATCCGAATATACCATAAATTACCATGATTTTCAATGTAAAAACCACAAAAAACGGGAAAAACCCATTTTTTTGGGAGTTTTTTTGAAATTTGGACCACTTTGGATTGTCCAAAATTGCTGGTTAACGAACTTGACCTATGGTTTGTTGTTACAAACATTTTGGCAAAAACTAAAAAAAAATTTTTAAACAATTACTCAAGTTATCGTCCGGAATGACACATATATATATATATATATATATACATATGATTTTTGGAAAAACTTCAGGGATCGTTTCAGAATGTTCCAAAACGGATTTCAGTGTGGAAATTTTTCGAAAAAGTCGATTCTAAAAATTTTGAGGCCATTGCAATAGCTTCATTTTCCTTGAAAATTCGCTAATAACACGCTGCAAATTATTGCTGGGTATGCTTTGAAGGTCTTAGGAGTCCATATTCATGTTCTAGTCGTCTCTACGAACTCATAGAGTACCCACACGGCTACTGCATTTCTGGTTACAACAAATATACGCACGTATTCATTATATATATATATAACTACAAACTTTTCTTAATTTTGGACAATTTTCATTTTTGAAAAAAGCATTCATATCAGAAATTTTGTGCTGAATCCGAATATACCATAAATTACCATGATTTTCAATGTAAAAACCACAAAAAACGGGAAAAACCCATTTTTTTGGGAGTTTTTTTGAAATTTGGACCACTTTGGATTGTCCAAAATTGCTGGTTAACGAACTTGACCTATGGTTTGTTGTTACAAACATTTTGGCAAAAACTAAAAAAAAATTTTTAAACAATTACTCAAGTTATCGTCCGGAATGACACATATATATATATATATATATATACATATGATTTTTGGAAAAACTTCAGGGATCGTTTCAGAATGTTCCAAAACGGATTTCAGTGTGGAAATTTTTCGAAAAAGTCGATTCTAAAAATTTTGAGGCCATTGCAATAGCTTCATTTTCCTTGAAAATTCGCTAATAACACGCTGCAAATTATTGCTGGGTATGCTTTGAAGGTCTTAGGAGTCCATATTCATGTTCTAGTCGTCTCTACGAACTCATAGAGTACCCACACGGCTACTGCATTTCTGGTTACAACAAATATACGCACGTATTCATTATATATATATATAACTACAAACTTTTCTTAATTTTGGACAATTTTCATTTTTGAAAAAAGCATTCATATCAGAAATTTTGTGCTGAATCCGAATATACCATAAATTACCATGATTTTCAATGTAAAAACCACAAAAAACGGGAAAAACCCATTTTTTTGGGAGTTTTTTTGAAATTTGGACCACTTTGGATTGTCCAAAATTGCTGGTTAACGAACTTGACCTATGGTTTGTTGTTACAAACATTTTGGCAAAAACTAAAAAAAAATTTTTAAACAATTACTCAAGTTATCGTCCGGAATGACACATATATATATATATATATATATATACATATGATTTTTGGAAAAACTTCAGGGATCGTTTCAGAATGTTCCAAAACGGATTTCAGTGTGGAAATTTTTCGAAAAAGTCGATTCTAAAAATTTTGAGGCCATTGCAATAGCTTCATTTTCCTTGAAAATTCGCTAATAACACGCTGCAAATTATTGCTGGGTATGCTTTGAAGGTCTTAGGAGTCCATATTCATGTTCTAGTCGTCTCTACGAACTCATAGAGTACCCACACGGCTACTGCATTTCTGGTTACAACAAATATACGCACGTATTCATTATATATATATATAACTACAAACTTTTCTTAATTTTGGACAATTTTCATTTTTGAAAAAAGCATTCATATCAGAAATTTTGTGCTGAATCCGAATATACCATAAATTACCATGATTTTCAATGTAAAAACCACAAAAAACGGGAAAAACCCATTTTTTTGGGAGTTTTTTTGAAATTTGGACCACTTTGGATTGTCCAAAATTGCTGGTTAACGAACTTGACCTATGGTTTGTTGTTACAAACATTTTGGCAAAAACTAAAAAAAAATTTTTAAACAATTACTCAAGTTATCGTCCGGAATGACACATATATATATATATATATATATACATATGATTTTTGGAAAAACTTCAGGGATCGTTTCAGAATGTTCCAAAACGGATTTCAGTGTGGAAATTTTTCGAAAAAGTCGATTCTAAAAATTTTGAGGCCATTGCAATAGCTTCATTTTCCTTGAAAATTCGCTAATAACACGCTGCAAATTATTGCTGGGTATGCTTTGAAGGT
Organism: Apolygus lucorum; assembly: GCA_009739505.2. Lineage (NCBI taxonomy): Eukaryota > Metazoa > Arthropoda > Insecta > Hemiptera > Miridae > Apolygus > Apolygus lucorum. Next base: position 16,379,481 of record CM019183.2, read on the forward strand.
CTTAGGAGTCCATATTCATGTTCTAGTCGTCTCTACGAACTCATAGAGTACCCACACGGCTACTGCATTTCTGGTTACAACAAATATACGCACGTATTCATTATATATATATATAACTACAAACTTTTCTTAATTTTGGACAATTTTCATTTTTGAAAAAAGCATTCATATCAGAAATTTTGTGCTGAATCCGAATATACCATAAATTACCATGATTTTCAATGTAAAAACCACAAAAAACGGGAAAAACCCATTTTTTTGGGAGTTTTTTTGAAATTTGGACCACTTTGGATTGTCCAAAATTGCTGGTTAACGAACTTGACCTATGGTTTGTTGTTACAAACATTTTGGCAAAAACTAAAAAAAAATTTTTAAACAATTACTCAAGTTATCGTCCGGAATGACACATATATATATATATATATATATACATATGATTTTTGGAAAAACTTCAGGGATCGTTTCAGAATGTTCCAAAACGGATTTCAGTGTGGAAATTTTTCGAAAAAGTCGATTCTAAAAATTTTGAGGCCATTGCAATAGCTTCATTTTCCTTGAAAATTCGCTAATAACACGCTGCAAATTATTGCTGGGTATGCTTTGAAGGTCTTAGGAGTCCATATTCATGTTCTAGTCGTCTCTACGAACTCATAGAGTACCCACACGGCTACTGCATTTCTGGTTACAACAAATATACGCACGTATTCATTATATATATATATAACTACAAACTTTTCTTAATTTTGGACAATTTTCATTTTTGAAAAAAGCATTCATATCAGAAATTTTGTGCTGAATCCGAATATACCATAAATTACCATGATTTTCAATGTAAAAACCACAAAAAACGGGAAAAACCCATTTTTTTGGGAGTTTTTTTGAAATTTGGACCACTTTGGATTGTCCAAAATTGCTGGTTAACGAACTTGACCTATGGTTTGTTGTTACAAACATTTTGGCAAAAACTAAAAAAAAATTTTTAAACAATTACTCAAGTTATCGTCCGGAATGACACATATATATATATATATATATATACATATGATTTTTGGAAAAACTTCAGGGATCGTTTCAGAATGTTCCAAAACGGATTTCAGTGTGGAAATTTTTCGAAAAAGTCGATTCTAAAAATTTTGAGGCCATTGCAATAGCTTCATTTTCCTTGAAAATTCGCTAATAACACGCTGCAAATTATTGCTGGGTATGCTTTGAAGGTCTTAGGAGTCCATATTCATGTTCTAGTCGTCTCTACGAACTCATAGAGTACCCACACGGCTACTGCATTTCTGGTTACAACAAATATACGCACGTATTCATTATATATATATATAACTACAAACTTTTCTTAATTTTGGACAATTTTCATTTTTGAAAAAAGCATTCATATCAGAAATTTTGTGCTGAATCCGAATATACCATAAATTACCATGATTTTCAATGTAAAAACCACAAAAAACGGGAAAAACCCATTTTTTTGGGAGTTTTTTTGAAATTTGGACCACTTTGGATTGTCCAAAATTGCTGGTTAACGAACTTGACCTATGGTTTGTTGTTACAAACATTTTGGCAAAAACTAAAAAAAAATTTTTAAACAATTACTCAAGTTATCGTCCGGAATGACACATATATATATATATATATATATACATATGATTTTTGGAAAAACTTCAGGGATCGTTTCAGAATGTTCCAAAACGGATTTCAGTGTGGAAATTTTTCGAAAAAGTCGATTCTAAAAATTTTGAGGCCATTGCAATAGCTTCATTTTCCTTGAAAATTCGCTAAAACAACCATAATAAATGTGGAGTCTTTGGCAATAATAAAATAAATAATTGTTAGACATTTAATTTGGTCTAAAACCCTATAAATGTTATATAAATAAATATGTAACTACAAGAAAAATACTATATAAATTGAGAGCTTTCCAACGAATGGTGAACAATTTCTGTGCAATGAACACTGCGGGAGTTCTATTTCCTTACCAACGGCTTGGTTGCACGTGAAAATCATTATAAAAGGCGCGTAACGGTTTTTTCTGTCGCTTTTTCGTGACGATTTTTTTTCGGTAGGTCATCGCAAAAACACATTCTGTGTTTAAAAAAAAATCTTCGTCCCACGACAACCCGAATTGAGTACCTCCTCTTTCGCGCGCCTTCGGCGCGTTGAAGTCGGTCAAAAAGGTTTCTTCACGATTTGTATCCTCTTGATTTGAACATTTCAATCGGATGTCGTCGTCGATTTTTCACTCCCATGACTCTAAACAGCTCGAGTCAAAACACCTACCTACATTTTTCTCTCATATCTGTTGTAAAGATTGAAAATTGAAATTGAAGAATGATATTGCAAATTTATGGCTGTATATTTGAGGACCGCGCATTAGAGTGATTCCTCTCCACCTACCAAGATGGTCACACAATTCATGACCACCTAGATCTGACTTGATCATATAAGTAATTTTAGTTTATTACATTTCATATTTGTCCATTTATCATTATTTATTTAATAATTCAATTATTATATTTAATAATTATGTATTATGTAACAATATCCACGGCAGGATAGGAGAAACGTATCTTACTTATTATTGCCTCACTTCTGTCATCCGGATTTGCAGGCAGAATATGAAAAACACTACGCTATTCAGCCCGTTGGAAGTTGTCGAAATCCTGAAACTTGTAAAAGCGCGAACCTGGTTTCCGTTTCGAGTCCGGACGACTTCAAGGACTATCAAGAACTCAAAATACAGGTAAAGTTGTCTCTTTCGGTGTACCCTCGTAATCACGACATTATTTGTGATTTTTGATTGTTGCCGATGGTGCAGAGGCGATGTATATCACGGAGAGAAATAAATTTGAGACTCCTCTGCTGAATAAAGATTCTCTTCATTGGAGACCAGTTTCGGGTCAGAACTCCGTCATCAGTCCAGAGACTATAAATTCAGTCAGAACCTCCACGTTATAGAGAAAGTAGCAGTTCAGCTCTTGAACATGGCGGTTCTAATTGAAAATCATGTTTTAATGATTTGTACTTATTTTGCTTCCGAGTCTACCAAGGTAGCGGAAGCTTTGTTTTCACTTTTCAAGGCAGGAAAAAAAGGTTCTCTAAAATAAAACGCTGCAAATTATTACTCAACGGTTTATTATTTTCCTATATAGATCACTCGTCTGCAAAGCCACCAACCATCCAACATGAAGAAAACATCGATCGCATTTTGGTCAGATAAAATTTGAACGGAGATTAGGCCTCTTTAGCGATTCTCACTCGTGTTTCTGATTTATCGTAAGTCCAGCCCTCAAGGGGGTCTCAGTCGGTCGCCGGTCGTTTTTTAGTATTTAGCCAAATCGAAGGGGCAAAAAGTTAAAATTTGTACTTAAATTGGAACTTTAAAGGATTTTAGAAATTCATTAGCGCACGGACCTAGGGAATTGAAAAACTGAAATATTGCCGCCGGAATCATCAAAATCGAACAATAATTGCCAGAGAAAAATGGTAAAAACTACTGAATAAAAGGTTATTCCCATGTTTTCCCCATGTTTGTCTGGCAATTATTGTTCGATATTGATGATTCCAGCGGCAATATTTCAGTTTTTCAATTCCCTTGGTCCGTGCACTAATGAATTTCCAAAAGCCCAACCCTTAAATTATCGTAGGGAGCGAACGGTTTGTCCTACAGAGCTCCGCGTGGTCTCAAAAATTTTTAAAAATTCTATAGAATCTTAAATTGAAGGAAAAACAATACTTTTACTTCACAATTTTTTGAGTTAGGGCGTTTTCAAAATTTCAAAATTTATTTTTGAACCCTTAGAAGTGACCTACATCAACCAAAATCTCCGGGGCACAACTAGACCCCAAATGGAGCCTTCATACCAAATTTCTTCAAAATCGGTCCATGATAACTAAGGAAAGTGCCGCATACGGCGGACGGACAGAAAAATTATTTGTTTTTCGGATTCTACTTACCTTGAAACATGAACCAACAAATTTTGTGGGGGGGGGGGGGGGGTGGGGAGGTTACCCAGTTTTTCTTGGTCGATTCAAAAGGTTCATTATTGAAAATAATAAACCAAAATTAGACACATAATAATTACAAATTATCAGATTGACGTAAGGCTTGTTCAGAGAAGCAGTCCCGAAGGGTTCGGAAGTGGACACGCCCATTTTTGCCTGTCCGTCGGAGTCCAGATGCCTCTATCTCGTCCTCTTTTCAGTTCTGGATAGGGATCAATCTGGTTAGGGACTGCTTCTTCGAACAAACCTGTAGCAGCATACAACATCAGAGATGGGTTTCATCTCAAAACAGGATCTAACCTGACGAACTGGATGAACTGGACAACTGGACACAGTCGAAGAGACCAGAAAAACCAGATACAGTCTTCAATCTCGTATTGTGTCGAAACAGCTTTCACATCTTATCTTCCTTTTGCTTCATTGGATGCAGCCAATAGCTTTTGTCTTACCAACTCATGCGTTTCTACTTTCTTGAAATTTCTTGGCATGGTCAGCTTTTGACTGCATCCCAGAAACAAGTGGGTGTGGCACATAGCTTCCTCGTATCCATAACTCGATTGTATAGATGATCTGATGCATAGTAGTTAATCTCAAAACACCAATCTCTAAGTACCTTTCACTACCCTCATAGGGGACCATTTACAGGAGAGTCTAGCCCCCAGAAAGTGTTGTCGGGTTTCAGCGCTACCTACCGCCACTTCAACGAACTACCATTTCTGATATCTTATCAGGTGATCACGCTTGCAACCGCATGACCGTCGCTCCTCTAACTTGCAGTTATCCTAAGATTACAATGTAGCGATGTACATGGACTTAGTCGACTCGAGAACATTTATTTTTGAGTTTTACAATTGATTTGAATGCACTAGTGGTGAACTTGATGTGTGTCTAAAAAGAAATAACAACTAAACAGCCAAACTTAGAAATTAGAGAGTGGTAAATTCGAGGTAAGCCTACTTTTCAGAAATGCTGCTTGACCACGCTCACATCGAGTTGAAAAGGATGGTAGTTCGCTGAAGGGGCGGTAGGTAGCGCTGAAACCCGACAACACTTTCTGGGGGCTAGACTCTCCTACCATCTACACGCTAATCTGGACAATCCTAGAAAATTTCATCAAGTTCGGATGAAAAATGTAAATGAGTAGTGATTGGATCAAAAAATTTCTCAGTAAGGCTGAGAGTCGAACCCGGGACTCCTGAGTGGGAGTCGAAAGCGCTATGTCTGAGCTATGAGCTGGTGATAGCTTGTACAGGGTTTGAGATTCTGATGTCACACAGGAGGGCGACAAATGCACGGCTGTTACAAGGATTTTAAGTTTGCGCATGCGCAGTGGCTACTATCAGTCTGAAGGTGGTGATTTTCATAGGGGACCGTCTACACACCAACCCGCACAATCCCTGAAAATGTCATAGAAATCGGACAATAACTTCGTATAGTTATGCGCGTTACAAGGATTTCATGACAGACACACAGACACGGAACCAAAATTGTTCAGAAAGGTCTAAAACGCAAAACGCGAGTAAAAATTTTGATTTTGGAGAATTTTTTTTCGTCCTTGGAAAGTGAAAACAAAGCTTCCGCTTGTTCCGCGACAGTGTCCTATCGTAGTTCCGCTGGGCAGAAATGAATCCTGTTGAGTGTTCTGTAATGTAGTCGCTGGACTGATGACCCTATCAGAAAACTCGAAACCAGTCTCCAATAAAGAGAATTTTTATTTATCATAGGAGTTTTAAATTCTTCTCCATGACATGATTGTTTTTTACGACCTCGAAAATAGATTTCTTTAAAAGTCATTGATTTTCGGCTACTAAGGTAGAGGAGGTTCCGTGGCGCTCCATTCCAATGATTTGTATACAAATTATGTGTTTGACCGACTTCAAAACGGCGCTGCCCAAAAGTTTTTATTTGCAAATCCTAAAAATAGGCAGTGCAAACGTCGATACAATTACAAATTTCAAGTTCAATAAGGGCAGTGCTGATCGCAAGTGGGTGAAGGGAGCGCAGGCAAGAGCCCCCCCACCCACCGGCCGGCGCCACTCGACCGGCCCCAGGCCCCACCCACCATGACGGCTCCCCGCATAAGGATAACCACGAGGGAAACGGCTGCCACGCCAGTGACCAGCCGCCCCCAACGCAGGACATCCCCACGGATCCCATTCCTAACAGGGAAAAGAGAACAATAGAGCCGCCCTCAGGACTGATAGGGCGACCAACAGGAGAGGAGAACCCACCCATACACTCATTCATTCAATAAATACATTCACACCACTAATAATTAATTTTTAAATATAACAAAAAAACACGAAGACAAAAAATATCACAGATCAAGCTCTTACCACTATACTAGACAGAGTACTTAAAAAAAAAAATAAACAAATAAATAAAAATCTAGATCCGGATCCACCCCGCCCCTCTCAGCTATTAAAATGCCCAAGTCTGTCCCCCATTCAATACTCATTATTGTAGTATTCTTCTAGTAGGTAGTATACAATTTCTACGATTGTGGACACCCGAAGGAGGCTGGTAGATTCGATTATTTGAAGCATATCGATGGTCTGTGTTATCACGGGAAACCGCCTCGTTTCTATTCCTCATATGCAGACCACATTGAAACAAATCCTGTTTGTACAAACAAGTCTATAAAATGTACCTATTTTTGATCCAAATCGTTGGTACTTTTCCAGGAGCAAGTTGGGAAACTTGACATGGGATCAATTCCGAAATCCATGCTCGTCACTGTTGAAGACGATCTCGTTGATGCGTGCAAACCTGGCGATGACGTTGTAATCTGGTACGTTTCAGATCCTTATTTGTCTGTTATCTACTGTTAGGGTGGCTTCTATTAAAATGTAAAGTAGGTACGTTGAAAAATTAAGAAAGACAATGTATTTTTGACGAACTTCAATCGCGGCAGAGCCGCGCCGAAGGAAGGAGGTATACAGTTCGGTGTGTCATGGGATGACGATTATTTTATTATTTTTTTTTTTATGTTTGTACCACTAGCATTTTTTGTAATTGAAAATTCGACAGAGGATAATGACGAGTGGTGATGTATAGGTAATCAAAATATTATAATTCAGCAGTAATAAGTAAAGTAGTAAAGTAAACCATTAGGGATGTCCCAAAAGTATCGATACTTATAAGTATCGATACTTCCTGAAAAAAGTATCGATACATGTCGATACTTTTTGACATTTTCATGTCTTTCATAATATGAACGATTTCATATGAAGAGTCCACTCCAAGAATGATGAGAGTCAGCTTTTGTCGAAACTGAGAAAATCGAATTTGAAAGTTTCAAGACTCGCACTCACTATTAAGAAAATTATAAGATGATGATTAGGTGGTGCAAAATGTTCCCTAGCCCCCTAAGGTTAATGATAATTTGTTGGTTCGGCAAAATATTAAATTTTTGGGTAATTTAAGACGATAAAATGAAAGAAAACCCCTTTAAAAGTATGCAAAAAAGATGAATGTCAGTAAAACAAGTTGGCAAAAAAATATTGCCAATCAAATCACTACAGAGAACACTGGGAAAAGAAGGGTTTTGAGTTAAGATTCGATTGAGAACAAAAAAAGTTATTTATTGAAAGAAAATGTACATAGTGAGAGATGAAAAAAAAATAAAACCAAAAGTTCTTTCACTGTTTTTCCCCCCTCCTTTTGTTTTCTTCGTTGACTGTTGTCTTGTTGCAGCCTTCCTGACATTATGCCGTAGATGGTCAATAAAATCTCTGCCTGAGGGGCCACAGAATTGCCTGAGGTGCTGGAGATCCTTGAATTTCTCCGAGTTAAGAGGAATTGAGCCCTTGTACTTGCGAGGTGGCAGGAAAAATTCCCCACTTTTCTTCTTGAAGTTATCCGAACTCATATTCGGCAATTTGTTCATGCATTTTGCCTGTTCCTGAATAAACGTTCGATTACTTAAAAAGGTAAAATCTCTAGAGACAACTGGCACGAGTTTTAAACTGTAAACAACAGTGGAATAACCTTGCAGCCTTCCGTCGGGTTATAAAAACAACAGGTGCGGAAACATTGCACTACCGACTTTCATCTTTCTTGCATTGTCAGAAACTGACTCTCATCCTTCTTGCATTGTAGTCCTAAACTTTGACGGCGATTTAAGCCGAGACTCTTATTTTTGTTGTGATTTTGAGGTCACATTCATAAACTACTCGATCAGGAGAAGGTATTGCCAACCAAAACTCGTTTTCCAAAAAAAAGTGACTCTCATCTTTCTTGGAGTGGACTCTTCATATTATGGCACATAAAAAAAATCGTCACGAAATTTGTTGCGACGAAATTTGCTAACGAAATTTGTCCCAAGTCGCCACAATGATGATTATGACCATCAGAAGTGAAGTTGTTAGGTACTTTACAGGTAGGTACTTCACAGTTTGATATTACCAGATCAGCTGAGTCGAAAATTGAGCTCCCAGATCAGCTGAGTCGAAAATCGAGTTTTTTTTTTTGACATTTTCATGTCTTTCATATGGCACATAAAAAAAATCGTCAAGAAATTAATTGCTAACGAAATTTGCTAACGAAAATTGTTCCAAGTCGCCACAATGATGATTATGACCATCAGAAGTGAAGTTGTTAGGTACTTTACAGGTAGGTACTTCACAGTTTGATATTACCAGATCAGCTGAGTCGAAAATTGAGCTCCCAGATCAGCTGAGTCGAAAATCGAGTTTTTTTTTGACATTTTCATGTCTTTCATATGGCACATAAAAAAAATCGTCAAGAAATTAATTGCTAACGAAATTTGCTAACGAAAATTGTTCCAAGTCGCCACAATGATGATTATGACCATCAGAAGTGAAGTTGTTAGGTACTTTACAGGTAGGTACTTTACAGTTTGATATTACCAGATCAGCTGAGTCGAATTAGTAGTTTATGGGAGGTATGTAGTTCATGTGTCGGGAGGGGAGGGGGGGGGGGGGGCATGAAAATGTTTCAATGTGTTGCAGACTCGTATGCAAGCGTTTTTCTATATAGATCACTCGTCTACAAAATCACCAACCATCCAATATGAGGAGAAAAAAAAAAAAATAAAATAATAAAAATAAAAAATAAATTTAAAAAATCAAAATCACCAACCATCGATCGCATTTCGGTCAGCTCTAATTTGAACGGAGATTAGTTTTCATTTTCTTGCATTCATGCCGACAGCCATTCCCTTTGGGATTTTCCTTTTTTCATGGCATTTTTTCAGGATAGAAAAATGGTAGTAGTATACAAATGTTCATCCTGGGCCAATCCAGTCAAATTTAAAATCTTTTTATTTTTCACTTGGTTTTCTGATCTTTTTATTTTCACTTAAAATCTCTGATGTTTTCATTTAGTAACTTTTTTTCCCTTGATATATGTATAATATACATATATCATACAAAAGTATATTATACTTTTTTCCAGTATCGGAGGCGATACTTTTTTATATCTCACATTTTATCTGTTTCAACACCTACGACTTGAAGGTACCTACTAGATGGTACATCTATCTCTATGTAGATTGCTGGGAGAACAACAAACTTCAACAAATTAAAGAAAGATGATGTACCACCACCTCCAGATCTCTATGATATCCTGCTGTCCTCCATCATCTAGGAAGGACCACCAAAATGTTAACCCATCCAAGTGCAATACGAAAACAAGTGCCTAAACAAAAACAACCCCGCAACCGGTCCGAGTCTCGTCTCCAGAGACACGTGCCGGAACTCGCTCGGCCACAGAAATTCAGCAGTAAATAACGTCAACATCCTCCCAAAAAACGACTAACATCTCGGAGAATCTCCAACAACCAGACTATCAAAGTAATGACTTTGAGGTTCTCTAGAGACATTTTTCCGGCCAAGGAAACTTCTTTCTAAAAGGCATAAAAGAGCATTCTTACAATAAATTCAAAGACAAAAATCAGACTGCATAGGCTACTAGCTTTTCACGTTCAACTAATGGAGCAGGTCCATGTGCTTCGACACCAGACATCGCTCTTGTCGGCAACCAGAGAATCCTCAAACGAATAGAACGAATTCGACAGCAAAACCCTTTTTATTCTGAAGCGAAAAACGCTGCAAATTATTACACAATGGTTTATTTTTCTATATAGATCACTCGTCTGCAAAGCCACCTACCATCCAACTTGAAGAAAAACAACGATCGCATTTCGGTCAGCTAAAATTTGAACGGAGATTAGGCCTCTTTTGCGATTCACACTCGTGTTTCTGATTTATCGTACGTCCAAACCTTAAATTCTCGTAGTGAGCGAACGGTTTGTCCTTCAGAGCTCCGGGTGGTCTCCAAAAATTCTAAAAATTCTATAGAATCTTAAATTGAAGGAAAAACAATACCTTTATATCAAAATTTTTTGAGTCTGGGCGTTTTCAAAATTTCAAAATTTATTTTTGAACCCTTAGAAGTGACCTACGTGAACCAAAATCTTCGGGGCACAACTAGACTCCAAATGGAGCCTACATACCAAATTTCATCAAAATCGGTCAATGCTAAGTGGCAAAAGAGCCGCGTACGGCGGACGGACGGCCACATTTTTATTTGATTTTTGGATTCTCCGTACCTTGAAACGTAAACCATCAAATTTTGAGGGGGTGTTCAAAAAAATTCTTGGTCGATTCCAAAGGTTCATTATTGAAAATAATAAACCAAAAGGAATATTCCAAACGTCTGAAAACGATTGGTAGAGCATTCATAAATTTCACTCTCCAATAACACTAGATTACAAAATTTAGGGGTGGTCTGGCTGCCTCGTTCTTTCACCACTTTTCTTAAGGTATTTGGTGCGCTGAATCCGAATCTGACGTTAGTTTTTTTGTTTATGTCGGATTTTCAAGATATAGCTAGTTTTAAGATTTTTCTAGTTCTCACTTTTCTTCATTTTTTAGTAAGCACTCATCTTGCTCAAATCTCCTCAAAAAGTACTCAGACTTATCGGAAATTTCATGTAGAATCCGAATATGTACTTAGTTTTTAAGTAAAGTTGTGTAACACCCCCTATTTTCCACAAAACGTATCAAAAAACACCGGTTCTCAACGTTTTTTCTTCGGGGTTTTCCTTACATTTTGCCACTTTAAAAAAAAATTATACTGCAATAAACTGCAGAAAAGTTAACGGTGTAAATCTGTTTCATGAAGGCTCAGATGAATCAATAGAGAGTTCCTAAAGACGATTTTGGCATAACGGCGAAGCTAACGGCGACCGTAGATCACCTTCTGCGCATGCGCAGAAAATTACGGCGATCAAATAACGTCCGAGCAAATAACGGCGAACGTTCTGGCCGCTAACTTACGGCGATCTTGCTAACGTCGATGTGCTAACGGGCTGCCGTTAGAGCAGAGTGAACCTGACATGCCGGTAACAGTTTTGCAACCACCAACATCAATTTCAAAACAAAGCCTCACCTCACCTCATGTTCACGATTGTAAGGCAGATCAAAGCGAGGAACAACGACAACATTCAGTGTTGGTCTAAAATTACAAGTAAATTTTAGATATTTTTGTACTCTGCTAACAGAATCTGATGATGCATGTCAGTGGGGAGTTAGGTGTGAAATTAAACGTACCTTGGTAGCTTGTCTTTATGAAAAAAGGAGCTTAAAACGCTCTTTATTTTCTAACCTATCCGAAGTCATATTTCAGTTTCCGAGTGGCTGTGTGCATTTTTTCCGTATTATGGGTTATTAGTTTTGTTAATTAAATGATTGTGAGAATAAAATTGATACATACGTATATAATTTCTGGTAAATATTTAAAAAATAATATCCGATCGTCATAGTGAGTGGTTTTTTGACGTTTTATTATTTTTTGAACTGATTTTTTATTAATTAATTATATTAATTGATATTATTATTAATATTAATTAATATAACTACGTAGGCACTTTATTAAACCTAGTCTAGAAAGTATTTCCAATGGAATTGAGTTTTTGACAACCCAGCAAATTATCAACAGAATTTTTTATATCAATATTGAATGATGATGTCCATGTGACAGTAAGTGAGATTTAAACAATAAAAAATACTTATATCTTCATTTTCGGAAATTGTTAGGTACCTTAAAATTAAAATAGTTGAGTTAAAAAATAGGTAGTTAATTTTTAATTATTCTATAAAATGTTTACCTATCTGCATAAAAACTTCCAAAAATTAAGAAAAACCCTAAAATTGATAATTTTTGCTCAAATAATCACACTGATAGTCGTATTTTATACCAACTTACCTTCTTTTACCTGAAAAACTATTTACCACGAATTTATGATTCTTTTAATACCCGTAATCGACATAGATGACGTATGACGAGATAGATGAAAATTGTAACATGAAATTGACTTGATATTGAAATATGAATGTGAAGGTAGAAATAACTTAGGTTATATTAAATCTTACGTTTTATTGAATACAATAATATTATAATGTTCATTCAGTCTTTTAAGTTAGGTACATGAAACTTTACATGAGTAAAATAGCGATTCATCAATTTTGAAGAGATATTGGGTTGAGTGAAATAAATATATTTTGTTCTGAAAAGACATCGGGAACTCCGAAATGTTCGTTAGTAGGAAGGTACTCGTTTCCCGGAATCTGGAACAAAATTTATACCGCACACAATTAGGGATTTTGCTATTCTCTTCTCACTCAAAGTAGTTGAAAATACCAATAAGTCGGTAGGCTATGTGTGAGTACCTATCACAGTAAATAACAATACGATTCCTTACCTTGTAGTAAGATGGACTTGGCAGTGAGAAACGCCCGTACTCCGAGAGCCGCCGTCTTCGTGGAACGTTTTCGACGTACATCTCCAGCACGGTGATCATATCTTCAGCGGAAAGTAGACCCGAAACGTACAAATTCATAAAATGATCCATCTCGAACAAACACCTTGACAAGATGTACTTGAAATAGCGAACAACGAACTTGAAAAACGAAGGCAGTCAACAGTAGAGAACTGAGGATCTAACGGCGAAGCCGGAAATTCCTGTCTCTTTAACTTTCGCGTCACTTTTGTCATCGCCGTTAAATTGTTCAACATCGCCGTTATTTTCGCTAACGTTCATCTAGGGTTAGCATCCGATTTGACTCGCCCTAGACAGATTCATAACGGCGATGCCTGTAACTTTCGCCGTTAAGCAAGATGCAGTTTAGGAACTCTCTAATGTTTGGTTATTCCTCCACCTCAGAGGTTCCACCAAGATATGAAAACCATGGAAGAACGTTACAAAGGGTATTGGGACGTTCACATGATGGCGGACTATTGTTGGATTTACCTCAGGCGGCGAAGTTTTCTCTACATAGATGCCGGTTATTCCTCCTCTGAGGTGGAGGAATAACCAAACATTGTACCAACTATTGATTCATCTGAGCCTTCATGAAACAGATTTACACCGTTAACTTTTCTGCAGTTTATTGTGTTTCGTTTGTAAAACTGAATTAAAATCACTTAACAAAACAAGAGTTTCCCAATTATGATTTACTCCCCCTTTGAGTACCTATTTTCGATCTTACTCTTAATAGGTGACAAGCATAAAAAATGTAGAAGAAAGGAAAATCCATTTGAGGAAAACAGATTTAGGAACGCACATACTTATCTCGAAAAATTAATGAACGGTTTTTGTGAATTTTCATCTCAGTGCCATGAAAAAGCTCATTCCTTCGATATTAATGGGTTTAGGAGGCTGCGATTGGTCTCATTCTCCTCTGGGTTGTCCCCCCAACAAAGTAAAAACCCGAGAACATTTTTTTTTAGCCTTAATTTTTTTTAAAGTGGCAAAATGTAAGAAAAACCCCGAAGAAAAAACGTTGAGAACCGGTGTTTTTTGATACGTTTTGTGGAAAATAGGGGGTTTCACACAACTTTACTCAAAAACTAAGTACATATTCGGATTCTACATGAAATTTCCGATAAGTCTGAGTACTGTTTGAGGAGATTTGAGCAAGATGAGTGCTTACTAAAAAATGAAGAAAAGTGAGAACTAGAAAAATCTTAAAACTAGCTATATCTTGAAAATCCGACATAAACAAAAAAAACTAACGTCAGATTCAGATTCAGCGCACCAAATACCTTAAGAAAAGTGGTGAAAGAACGAGGCAGCCAGACCACCCCTAAATTTTGTAATCTAGTGTAATTAGTGGAGTTCTGAGATGATTTCAATCTATCAAACTTTCTAACTAGGCATGTGGATAGTTCCTAAAAGTAGTCAAATTAGTAAGCAATTTAAGTCAAATAACACTACATTTATACTTTTGAACAGTCGGAATTGAGTCGTAACATTTGAAAACTAAGCAACTTTATACTGGTTTATTATTTTTAATAACCGTTGGAATCGACCAAGAACATTTTTTTAAACCCCTCCCCCCCTCCTCAAAATTAGATGGTTTACGTTTCAAGGTACGTAGAATCCGAAAATCGAATAAAAAAGCTCCGTTTGGCGTTTAGTTGTGCCCCGAAGCTTTTGGTTGATGTAGGTCACTTCTAAGGGGTGAAAATTAAGGGTTGAAATTTTCAATAGTGCTCCAGCTAGGGATGGCAACGATATATCGATATATGAAATATATCGATATATTACGTTTGATATATCGATATATTTATATCGATATAAAGAAACGATATTATCGATCAATATCGATATATTTAACGATATATCGCGACCTGTTTTCAAGTAAAAAACAAAAAAATTTTTTTTTTAGTTAAAATTAAATATTGAAATGAATGGACGAGAAGGGACGCCTGTACTTGTAAAAACATCAAGTAATTTTATTCCAAATTTTGTAGGTACCCACTGATGGGTTGGTTTCAGACTGTTGACTTCAGCTCAGGCATGATTGTGTACATAGTATTCACCTACAGTGGCTCTCAAGGTCCAATACTTGACTTAAGCCAAAATTAATGGAGGCTCGTCCAGCTTATAACTACTTACTATACGAAGTGAAGCAGGTTTTCACAACAATTATTTTCAATTTTGAAGGATCATGATCGTCCACAGTACCTATACCCCTGTCAATTTATAAATTAATTTAACATTGCTATGACATTTTCGCACATTTTTCCAGTTTTTAAACAATGAATTTCGATCATTCATACCCAGTAACTTTTGAAAGAAGGTAGGTTAATATTTCACACGGTTTTTCCAAATAGATCATTCGATATGTCGAGTACATCGATAATTTCATCCAAAATGATGTTAGTAACTTTTCTATTCACCTACCTACTTACTTCTTCAAGTTTTTCCTAGTAGATACTCCGATATGTCCATAAATGTCATCCTAAATTATTTTTATATTGTTTTAAAACTATTAAATTCACCTACCTACTTCACATGTGACATTTTAAAGTAAATCTTCCGATACGTCGAAAAGTCGATATATTTTCTCCGATATATCGAAATATCGATATATTTCCTCCGATATATCGAAGGTATCGATATCTCATTGACGATACATCGTTTGATCGATATATCGATATATTTCATTCGATATGCCATCCCTAGCTCCAGCTCGAAAACTCCCGAAATGAATGTGTATTTTTTAACCAATTTTAAATAGCATTGAATTTTTAGAATTTTTGAGACCACCCGGAGGTCTGTTGGACAAGCAGTTCGCTCCCTTCGAGAACTTACGGGTCGAACTTACGATAATTCAGAAACACGAGTGTGAATAGCTAAAGAGGCCCAATCTCCGCTCAAATTTTAGCTGACCAAAATGTGACCGTTGTTCGTTTCTTCGAGTTGCACCCAGTTTTGTGTCCTTAGCAACCAGTAATCGAATTTCCTAATAATGGGGGCAACCTCAACTTAGGGGTGTGTCGGTCCAGGTATTTCCCTGGTACGGTTCCAATGGTTACAGTGACAAAGATGTAACCGTTCCAAATTACGGGTACAGTTCCATTACCCATACAGGCGGTCAAATCCCACTCACATGACATGGATGAAGCAGGCAGTCAAATCCCTATCGTCTTTCTTCCATGCTTATGATCTCAACTTGCAATACAATAGCATCATTTTCCTTGAAAATTCGCTAAAAGGAAGGACTTTGAACAAGTGTTACAAAAGAGACAATTTTTTTATAAATGATAGTGACCAAACAATTCAAGGAAATAATGACGTTGCAGTTTAAGAACTTAACATGACAATAATAAATTAATAATACTGGAGACAACTTCCATGCTAACCAGTCCAGAAGATCACTTTCCGCTCAAGAGCCATTACATGATACTATTACATTCTCAGTACATGGAAGTGAAGTAGTAAGGGCGCTTCCAGGTACAACATAGAACAGAACTGAGAACAAGATCCATGCTTACCGGTCCAAAACCCTTCCCGGTCTAGAGCCATTCTCCATGATATCTTATTGATCCTGTTCCATCCTTACCGGTCAGAATGATCCTTTCCTGGCCCAGAGCCATTCTCCATGATATCTTATTGGTCCGGTTCCATCCTTACCGGTCCGAATGATCCCTTCCCGGTCCATAGCCATTCTCCATGATATCTTATTGGTCCGGTTCCATCCTTACCAGTCCGAATGATCCCTTCCCGGTCCATAGCCATTTCTAGATATCTTATCTTAGATGTCATATCGTCGTGAACTGGTAGAACTGGACCAGTAAGGGTCGAGTTTTTGTCACTGCGTGGAACTGTTCCAAGTTGATACTCAGTTCCACACACGAGTTCCTCATTTTAAAAACATTGTTTATAATATACACCTACTATTACATTTTAATTACCTATGTATGTACCATTTAGTTACCTTTGTATTACCTATGTGTTCGGTTCCACACACGAGTTCCTCATTCTAAAAACATTGTTTATAATATACACCTACTATTACATTTTAATTACCTATGTATGTACCATTTAGTTACCTTTGTATTACCTATGTGTTTTAATTGACGCATTCATGTCCTTGTAGGCAAACAATAAAGATCTATCTATCACAGTCCCGGTACAGCTGTACCGACACACCTCTACCTCAACTCTCTGTTTCTTCGAACTGAGTGTGGAGCGTTTATTTCTTCCAAATAAACTTGATTGTGAAGTAGGTAGGTAGTATCTATGGATGGTGACAATGGCAAAGCCGTGTTCTTTACAGTCGAGTGATCTATATAGAAAAAAATGTGTAATCTTTCGAATCGTTTTTAGGACGTCCCACAGTAAGACTTGGGCGTCCTTATGCGATCGATCTGGGGTGAAGTTGGACAACACTCAACAGAAAAAAAATATAACCACACAGTAATCCGTTTTAGACCATTCTGAATCCAAATCCGCGAAAAAAACCATAGGTGTATGTCTGTGTGTGTGTGTGTGTGTGTGTGTGTGTGTATGTGTGTGTGTGTGTGTGTGTGTGTGTGTGTGTGTGTAACAAAATCTTGTGTACTCTGCACAGGCCTTAGTTCTCAACCGATTTTCCTGGTTCTTTTTTTGTTCGTCGCGGAAAACTATCTAGTTGTGCACTACGTCGCCGGAATTTCGAATTTTGCCTTTTAAGGGGGGGAAAGGGGGGGTTAATGCTCGAAAAACGTGCGTTTTTGGGCATAATCTTGTGTACTCTGCCCAGGCCTTAGTTCTCAAACGATTTTCGTGGTTCTTTTTTCGTTTGACGCGAAATACTATCTAGTTGTGCACTACGGCGCCGGAATTTTGGATTTTGCTTTTTAAGAGGGGGAAAGGGGGGGTTAATGCTTAAAAAACGTGCGTTGCGTGCATAATCTTGTAAACTCTGCCCAGGTCTCAATTTCCAACCGATTTGCGTGTTTCTTTTTTTGTTTGACTCAAATAACTTCCGAGTTGTACATGATTTTTCCAGAGTACCAAAATTCGCAAGGGAGGGGGTGAGTGGGGGGATAATATTCACAAAACATCCGATTTTTCAATATTTTGTTTCCTTTACTGCTTACTAATTGTACCCAAGCTTTGAAATTGAGGAAAAATTCTCATTATACCTCCGAATTTTCATGAATTATTCTCTGTACCACCATGGTGCCAGGATATGGTGCCATGATGCCATAAACCGCTTATTTCGTGTTTTTTTTTTTTTTTTGTGTTTCACCTTGAATACGGATGTGAACTTCGACTGACTGCCTACCAAAACTAACAGATGAAAGTTCAATGTTACGACGTATTTCCGCTTTGGTGCCAGACTGGCACCATTGATGGTGGTGGTGGGGGGGGGAGGGGTTGAACTCGAATTCGCATGTTGGGAATCGTAGATCATGGATTTTAAAATGCTCTTCAGATTCGAGGCTCCCTTGCCGCTAGAAATGTTAAGGTGGATAATGGGGGGGGGGGGGTCAGTATTTCTTGCCTAAAGTAATAAATGAATGAATTATATCGAGTGAAACAGTTTTATCACTTAACAACTGGTTAAACTGATCTAATGCTTATCCAATGGGACGTCCCCTGGTTTTACATTTAAAAGCTAGGCGATAACAGCGTTTTTCTGGATGACCCCAGTCCCGATATTTGACAATTTATTCATACCGTGGGTCGATAAACACAACATCTGATATTAAATGAATGGGGAACACACACGAGTTCCTCATTCTAAAAACATTGTTTATAATATACACCTACTATTACATTTTAATTACCTATGTATGTACCATTTAGTTACCTTTGTATTACCTATGTGTTTTAATTGACGCATTCATGTCCTTGTAGGCAAACAATAAAGATCTATCTATCACAGTCCCGGTACAGCTGTACCGACACACCTCTACCTCAACTCTCTGTTTCTTCGAACTGAGTGTGGAGCGTTTATTTCTTCCAAATAAACTTGATTGTGAAGTAGGTAGGTAGTATCTATGGATGGTGACAATGGCAAAGCCGTGTTCTTTACAGTCGAGTGATCTATATAGAAAAAAATGTGTAATCTTTCGAATCGTTTTTTAGGAGGTGTCGCTCAGAATTGATATTTTCTGAGTCTTTCAACTCTTTAGTGGAATTTTGTTGTCATGTTTTTTTCTGCGACGTTGATTTTTGATACATTGACTGTTTCACTTTGCAAGGGCAGCGGTACGGTGAGGAGACGGTGGAAGAACTTCATGAACGGGTCGAGGCCTGAAGTTGATCTTGTTCTACAAGCCAACTCTTTGGAGGTCAGCAACGGTCAAAACAACGCCTCCCTCGCGACTCAAGAATTGATGGAAGATTTCAAGAGTTTTTGGAAAACTCACGCTCTCAGACCGATGGTCGGACGCAACTTCATTTTACAGTGTGTTTGCCCTGAGGTAATTCATTGCCTTTTCTTAATTCTTTGTTAATTGTGTCCTAAACTTTTAGATACCAAATTTATTTAGAAGAGTAATTCAAGCGAGTTCCTTCACAGTTTTTCAGTAATATTGAAAGTAAATATATAACTACATAATACATACATAATAAATACATTTTTCTGTGGTTGAAAGGCGCATTTTTGCCTTCTTTATCACGATTACTGAACATTGGACAGTAGTAATTTATTTGTACATGATACCACTGGTGACACAAAATCAATTAGGCAAATGGCGCCCCAACCCCAGGTGTCACTGGTGCAACTAAAAATCTTGGGAATTCCACAGCTGTCCCAAGGTGTCACCAGAGTAACTAAATAAAATTTCCCCAGAAATCGATGGAAAATTTTGTTGGGCCAATTAGGGTTAAGTTTGAGGATACATCGGCTGGTTATCGACGAACAACGAAATTGATCCTCAAGATACATCGGCAGGTTTTGGTAGTTGAAATAACAATGCTAACTCGGCTCAGCCTTGCGAACTCTGGTTTCGTCCGCTTAAGGCCTGACGGCTATAAGTGATGAATCAGAAATCAGAAACACGAATGTGAGTCGCATAATGAACGTTCACAGATGGGAGTGAGGCAAATTTCAGCTGCTCAATCAAATACGATCTTTCGCAGACTGGTGATGTTTAGCAGCGATTTTGGAATTGGGTGGAGTACTTGGATTTTTCTTCGACTCCCCTCATTTACATTCCTTGGACGCCCTCCAGTTTCGACTCTTTCAAAGTTTACCTGCTGAGTTGCAAGGAAAATCCCAAGTTCTTCCGATGGCGTAAGGGATTTGGACTAGAAAGATTTTTTTTTTGAGTCACTATGATGGTTTTCTAGAGTTATATGACTCTCTATTCTATTTCTCTAAATTTTATGTTACAAATAGTGGCGTTCAATGTCTGTTTTAATTAAAATTGCTGAATATTTCAGGTGTACGGTCTTTATTTGATAAAACTTGCGATCGCATTAGTGTTGTCTGGCGGCGTCGCTCAACAGCCAGGAACAGGAGCCAGGGTTAGAGGCGAGTCGCATCTTCTCTTGGTGGGAGATCCGGGAACTGCCAAGTCCCAACTACTGCGGTTCGCAGCCGCCGTGAGTCCAAGATCTGTCTTCACAACAGGAATTGGTTCTACATCAGCAGGGCTCACTGTTTCTGCTGCAATGGTGAGGGCCTCTTGCATACAAGGTGTCTACGCTTGAGCCAGGCATAACTTCAGGGTTTGATTCTACAAGGTATTTCCTACAAAACATGTCTCAGCAATTTTTTTTAACCCCTTTTTCGAGTTTTTTTTAATGTAAAGATTTTTTGTGTATTTTTGACTTTACGTCATTAAATCTATCAAAACTCTGTTATAAATTAGTTAAATATTAGTGTAAGTAGTGTAAGTAAATATTAGTATAAGTTATAAATTAGTGCAAAACCAAAATCTTATAACGATAAAACATTTTAAAAAATCGAGTCAAAAAAGCAAACTTCAAATTTTCTAGAAATTTCACTTATTTTGATCGAAGTTTTTACTCTGAATTCCTGCCCATTTCGATGGCCTCTCTTCGGAAAAAACATGCTCAAATAGGGTATTTTGGTGGGTCGGAATATCAGGTTTTTGACCTCAAATTTGGATTCAGCACCCTTGAAAACATTTCAACTCCAACTTTTTGCCCATTGCTGCTATAACTTGTGGTAGAAAAATTAAATAAAAGGGGTATTCATGGTCCGGGAGATTCGACGGGAGTCAATGCGCATGCGCACCGGCAAATACGACGATTCGATTTACGACGGGCTGAAGGCGTCGAATTACAAACCCTAGCGCTAGCGGCCATTGTGCGAAGCAACTATCATAACAACAACAAACAGATCTTCTCGTCCTTCATTTTGAGTTTTTCTTTTAACAACACCTTTTTAAATTTTTATTCTGTTTTTCCGTCGTTTATTTCTTTTTTATTCTGTTCGAAGTGGGTTTTTTCTCGATTAAATGAGTGGAGCTGAGCCACCCAAGCGGCTAAGGAAAAACGCGACCATCTGATGGTCTGCTGGAGAAGTGGAAAAATGTTGCTTGCTTGCATTAAAGCGAGCTTAGCACATTCTCCTTTCTAGCATCGAACATGTTTCAGCCATGAGATATGTACCAAAGTGCATTCAAAATTGTGTGACGGAAGTAGCAAGGGTTTTTCTTTGAGACAAGACTCCTCATCGGTAGGTACCTGTTCAGAAGTCTGAAGCATGATCCTTTTTTAATTCTAGCCGTAGATTTTTTAGTTCGTGTACTAGGAACTTTGTAATGATTTTATTAGGAACCTCTGGGGTATTCTCACTTTTTAACTAAAAGGAAATTAATGAACATGCGGTTCTTCTGACACTGACTTGGTTATCGTCTGATGTCGCAAGGAGCGCTACTCACAATTCGATTTTCGACGATTCGACGGGAGATTCATGTGGGAGCCTCATGAGACCCTCGAGTTTACGACGATTCGATATACGAAGATTCGACGATCGAATCAGACCATGAATGCCCCAAAAGAAATCACACGTTTGAAAAAAGGCGGGTCTCCATGAACGCACACACACTACGCCGCGGGCGTGTGTGCGTAGTATTTTGTAGTATCCAAGGCCACGAGACATTCGAGACCACATGGGATCTACGATGGAACGTCTCGTTCCAAGGCCAGCAACTTAACACGTTCCACGCGGATTGCCTACCGGCAGGCAAAAGTAATTCTCTCGCCAGCGCGGATTGCCTACCGGTAGGCAAACAAAATCCCACCCCCTGAGCGGCTGACGTTTCGAGCGCTTTCTATACGTTGTATGAACTACTAATTTCGGGCGAGATTGCAACCCGTTTTGCACCCGGAACGCAACCTAGTGGAGAAGGGTATTACTAAGCGAAATCACATGGAGAAATCTCGTTGAAAAAACTTACGAACTGGTTCATCTAAGAAGAAACAGATGGCAGTAGAGCGGCGAAAAAGTGCCTACCGGTAGGCACCCCGCGCTGTCGGGAAGACCACCCTGTTTGGGATCCGCGTTGGTGATGAAATCGCCGTTTTGGGACCCGCGTGGAAGGTGTTAATATGTCACATCATTCAAATCTTCATCTTTCGTTAGCTTCCCTAATTTCTTCCAAACATTTCCTTGACAAACATACTCGATTACTGTTATTCCTAACCCATGTTCTTTTGAAAAAAAAAAAAATTGACTGAACTACCCCATTGTCAGTTTTTCAACGTGTTTTACAAGAAAATTGAGTGTTTTAAGCGGTTTATGGTCACCCTCAATCTCAAGATGACTTGACGAGTTTGGTATCATTTCCTATGTAATTTTTCACGCTGAATTCAATGGCGATACTTCCGAATAATTCTGACCGCTAAAAAGTTGATTTTTCAAAGACAACGTTCATTTTGTGCAGGTTGCAGTAGCATCACTTTCTTTTTCAAAACTGGATAAAACGCATTGTTTGAATCAGAAAGTTTGTAATTTGTTTTTTACTATGTGGGTACCTACACTACTACAGTTTTGTTTGAGGTAGTTTTGGAGATAAAATCACTTAAGGTGGGTTTACACGCTCAAGCCATTTGCACTAACCGGCTTGCACAAGCCAGTTTGCGCAAACTGAACAACGCGGCCGCGTTCACACGTTCAGTTGTGCTTGTGAAATTGTGTGGGATTCAGTCAGTGGACTTCGTCGATCAGTGCGCTTTAATTAAAGGTGATTAATTAAACATTTTAAAATTATTCAAAAAAAAACCAATCACAAATTTCGACATAATTTTTAATGTGGATGGGGAGGAGCTTATCCTGTGTACGACGGCGGCTTGCTTGATAAAGAAAAAATTGGGCTCAAAGAGTTCCAAAGGTCGGAAATGGAGCAAGGATTGGTTGCTCAGGAGGGACAGCCTTTCCCATACCAATTTAATATTGGAATTGAGAGGGGAACCAAATGATTTCCGGAATTATTTGAGACTTGCACAGCTCAATGAATTCACAGAGAAATTCTCTTTCTTTCTGCATCGCAAGAACCAATCAACCAATGCAGCTTGAACGAGCGCTAGATGCTCCCGAGTGATATGGGGTTGGAATAATGTGATTCACACACTTGAAGAGAAGGAATGCGCCGGCGCGAGATCGTGGGTAGGCTTGAACTGCGTTCACACGCTCAAACTCCACTCATGCCAAGCTCCAACCTCAAGCCGAATTTCTGTCCGAGACAGACTTCGCACAAGCTAAATTTTTTGGCTTGCGCAAACAGCGTTCACATGCAACGATATAACTGTGCAAACTGGCTTGTTCAAGCCGATTTGCGCAAATGGCATGAGCGTGTAAACCGGCCTTTAGGTGACGTCCTCTGTTCTCAATTCAATGAATATACCGATTTCTTGTGTTTGTCGTGACTCAAGTATAGCAGACGTTATGATGGAAATTCCTTCCTGACTTCGTTCTTTAAATCATAAAGAACCCTTGGTCTGTCCACATAAACATGGGATTTCAAGAACCCCATAGGAAAAATTACAAGGGGACAAATTGGGAGATCATGTCACTGCAAATCGCCTCTGATTGAGATGAGGCGTTCTGGGAAGTGTTCCCTCAAATCAGCCATTCTGAGTTACAGGATTTTTTTGTTTTTTGGGGTTTCAACAAGAAACTTACACATCGTAAGATTATCGATGCTCAATAACGTTTATAAGTTTAATCTCAAAACAGGTCAACACATATAACAAGAACTAATATTCATAATTTTCCCTCAAAAAACTACATCTACTTCATACAGGAACGATTGGAAAAGTAACAAGTTAATAAATATTACCAATTCTATCTAAGCAAAAAAGTGACTTGAAAAAAAAAATCCAAGCAAAATCTCTGTCTTTTAGCAAAATTGCTTAGAGATATTTTTTGTTGGAAATACCTTGTAGAATCGAGGAGCATCTAGGGAAAGAAAGTGGTGGCTATCTAGCGACGATTAGATGAACCTTCTCTTCTTTTTTGGCAAGATGGAAGCACCTCTGTTATCAACCGGTGGTAGTGTCTGTAGATCCTTGCCTAATCTGTAGGAAACCAGAAATTTGCCCTCAATGAAAAAGGCAATCAAATCTGTTTGAGACATCAATAAGAAAGGCATTCAGTCTGAAATGAAAATCTATGTACTCGTAGGTAAACAAAATTAATCTACTTTATTTAGGTACGAACGAATTAGAAACACACAATGCCTACTTCACACAAGCCAACAGACAAGAGAGATAACCTAGGTTTTTGAGCTCTGGAAGGTTCATCTTATCTTCGCTAGGCAGCGCTCACGCCGTTCCACCACTTTCTTCCCCAGATGCTCCTGTACAATCGAACTTAAGTGTAGACGCCCTGCATACACTGTAGACTGTTGTTATATCTTCGAGGATTTGGGCCTCTCAAATGTACCAAAAAGAATATTTTCAGGGTGCTGGTGGAGAATGGCAACTAGAAGCTGGTGCTCTTGTTTTAGCTGATGGCGGTGTTTGTTGTATTGACGAATTTAATTCCATACGAGAGTCAGAGCGAGCAAGTATTCACGAAGCTATGGAGCAACAAACGTTGAGTGTGGCAAAAGTGAGTGAACTTGAGTACGTATTATAATAATTATAATTATCAAGTAGAGAATATAAATTACGGGGAATTTGCCTCAATTTTAGATTCTGGAATTTTAAGCCAAATCCTGTAATAGGGCCCTAGAATAACGTTTAACATCAGGAATACCAAATATCATCAAAATTACCGTAGAGAAAATGTCTAAACAAGTTAAGCTTCTGTCAAAAAACACCGCGAAAATCAAGGAAGGCTGAGGGATGGCGGCTACGTCACAAGTCAGGTTTGCCACAGCGAAAACATTGGTTCGGGCCTCGCGAGAACGACGCGAAAGTTGACTGACTTTACCTCTTTCTTCTTCGCTCAAAAACGTGTTAACTGAACGTCTTGACGGATACTTACCTAAGTCCAAGTATGTAAGCAATAATAAATAAAACAGTAAGTCACAAACTTACATTGAAGTGGTTTCAAAACTATAAACTGGGTTGTTGCCTTCTCTCTCGCTGGTATACGTTTGGCACCAGAGTCGGGCGAATTCTTATTCATAAATACGATTATGAATACAAATCATATCTGCAACTTTATGATTATGAATACGATTACAGGTATGAATATGAATACAAATACAATCGTATTCAAACTTTGAATACGATTTTCCCCCGTATTCTTATTTTGAATGCGATTTTATAATTTTTTCTATGAATCCCTAAAAATCAATTTTTTTACGATTTTCCCTGAAAATCATACTTTTTTAAATGATTTTCTCACGAACTCTCGACATATTTATGACCTAATATTGTCAAAATAATCAATCAAAATTCGAAACGCTCACAAATTTTTGTAGGATTTTTCACGCAGAATCGAATGAGACCAACACCAAAATCGCTTCGACCAACTGAACAGAAAGTGCGACGACATTCACGGTAAAAATCATAATTTTTTTGATGATTTTTCAGTACAAATCGTTAAAAACGCGATTTTCAGCAGACATTTCGTCGTCGTTTCAATACGGTTGGTCGTCGCGACCTGGGGTTGGTCTCATTCGATTCTGCGTGAAAAATCCTATAGGAATTTGTGAGCATTTCGAATTTCGATTGATTATTTTGACAATGTTAGGTCATAAATATGTCCAGAGTTCGGAAGAAAATCATAAACAAAGTAGGATTTTCAGGAAAAATCGTTGAAAAAATTCATTTTTGAAATTATAGAACAAATCATAAAATTGTATTCAAAATACGAATACGGGGGAAAATCGTATTCAAAGTGTGAATACGATTGTATTCGTATTCATAATCATAAAGTCGCAGATGTGATTTGTATTCATAATCGTATTTATGAATAAGAATTCGCCCATCTCTGTTTTGCACACTTACAAATACCTTTTTTAGGACGTCCCACAGTAAGACTTGGGCGTCCTTATGCGATCGATCTGGGGTGAAGGAGGACAACACTCAACAGAAATAAAAATAACCACACAGTAATCCGTTTTAGACCATTCTGAATCCAAATCCACGAAAAAAAACCATAGGTGTATGTCTGTGTGTGTGTGTGTGTGTAACAAAATCTTGTGTACTCTGCACAGGCCTTAGTTCTCAACCGATTTTCCTGGTTCTTTTTTTGTTCGTCGCGGAAAACTACCTAGTTGTGCACTACGTCGCCGGAATTTCGAATTTTGCCTTTTAAGGGGAGGAAAAGGGGGGTTAATGCTCGAAAAACGTGCGTTTTTGGGCATAATCTTGTGTTGTCTGCCCTGGCCTTAGTTCTCAAACGATTTTCCTGGTTCTTTTTTCGTTTGACGCGGAATACTATCTAGTTGTGCACTATGGCGCCGGAATTTCGGATTTTGCTTTTTAAGAGGGGGAAAGGGGGGTTAATGCTTAAAAAACGTGCGTTTGCGAGCATAATCTTGTAAACTCTGCCCAGGCCTCAATTTCCAACCGATTTGCGTGTTTCTTTTTTTGTTTGACTCAAATAACTTCCGAGTTGTACATGATTTCACCAGAGTACCAAAATTCGCAAGGGGAGAGGGAGAGTGGGGGGATAATATTCACAAAATATCCGATTTTTCAATATTTCGGTTCCTTTACTGCTTACTAATTGTACCCAAGCTTTGATATTGAGGAAAAATTCTCATTATACCTCCGGATTTTCATGAATTATTCTCTGTACCACCATGGAACTAATAGTGGTGCCAACATGGCGCCAGGACACCATAAACCGCTTATTTCGTTTTTTTTTTTTTTTTGTGTTTCACCTTGAATACAGATGTGAACTTCGACGGACTGCCTATTAAAACTAATAGATGAAAGTTCAATGTTACGACGTATTTCCGCTTTGGTGCCAGAGTGGCACCATTGGTGGTGGTGGGGAGGTGGTGATGGGGGGGGGGGGGGTGAACTCGAATTCGCATGTTGGGTATCGTAGATCATGGATTTTAAAATGCTCTTCAGATTCGAGGCTCCCATGCCGCTAGAAATGTTAAGGTGGATAATAGTGGGGGGGGGGGGTCAGTATTTCTTGCCTAAAGTAATGAATAAATTACATCGAGTGAAACAGTTTTATCACTTAACAACTGGTTAAACTGATCTAATGCTTATCCAATGGGACGTCCCCTGGAATGCATGCATTACTAAACAATATGATTTACTTTACACTTACAAATACTTTCTCCGTAGAGTCATCAATCGGGCAACCCTTCATAAAACGCTGCTTTTTATTTCTCCCCATAATGAATTTAAACTTGAGCTTTACTTGAATGACGACTGAATACGTTTGAAAGAACACTGTCTGTCTGTCATCTCTTGTTAGACGACTCTGGTCTTGCTGTGTAGTCACCGCTGGAGTTTTCCTGTTTTTATTTTCTCTTCTTTACACTTCACCACTTCATTGTCTGCCTAATATTTTTGTCCTTGTTGCGTGTCTGCTAATATTTAACCTTCCTTCCTTGAATGAACACTGTCTCACGTTTATTCTCTTCTTACATAACCTCGTAGATAACCCCAGAGAGAAGGGTTTCACCGAGCAATGAAATCAGGTTGGTTACAAAGCCGGATACGCCGCAACATGGCTGCCCCCATACAGATTGCCGCTACATTTAAAATTTCCATCTTCCTTAAATTCTCTGAATTTTTTAGATGCTTTTTCGGGTAGCACACTATGTTTTTCTTCCATATCAGTGAACCCTCTTTCGAAAAAAAACTGTTAGGCAAATTCCCCATTATAAGAAGGAAAGAAGAGTGAAATAGCACCAGTTCAACTTTTCAAGCAGTAATAATTTATTGAGAACACTTGATCGAAAAAGTAATTTATAACATATCGTTGGTCTAGAGCAATAGTGAGTTATCTCAAAAAACCCAAATTTTCAGGAGAGCCGTTTAAAGTTTCTGCTTTTTTGACATGGATATGTCTTAGTTCTGGGGGTCATTCCAAAATTTTCGACACACAAACAATGCAACGTTTTTTTTCTGATGCTGTTGAACGCAGGAAGCTGAAATTTGAGAGGCAGGGTCAATCGATACATACCTCTATACATCATCAAAGTTGATGATCATTGATCAGCTGAGTGAGCTCCAAGGCTATTTCCTCTCCTGTTGAACGTAGGAACTAACTTCCTCATTTTCCACCCCACAAAAATCGTTCACCACTCATTGGAAAGCTCTCAATTTATTAAACATGGTACATGGTCCCTAATATGAATGTTCCTGTGCGGAAAGCTGAATTATGCGCATGTTTACTAACATACTGGTATGATCGTGAGTAACAAATGAGATGTCAACATGATCGTGAGAGGAAAATAGGTATCGTCATCCAACAGATCCCTTTGAAGCGTTACAGAGGCAGGGTCAATAGAGAATGCTGAAGGCGCCTGAGTGGTCACTGATCAGCTGAGTGAGCTCCAAGGCCATTTCCTCTCCTGTTGAACGCAAGGAGCTGACATTTGAGAGGCAGGGTCAATGGAGAATGCTGAAGGCGTCTGAGTGGTCACTGATCAGTTGAGTGAGCTCCATGGCCATTTTCTCTCCTGTTGAACGCAAGGAGCTGACATTTGAGAGGCAGGGTCAATCGATACATACCTCTATACATCATCAAAGTTGATGATCATTGATCAGCTGAGTGAGCTCCAAGGCTATTTCCTCTCCTGTTGAACGTAGGAACTAACTTCCTCATTTTCCACCCCACAAAAATCGTTCACCACTCATTGGAAAGCTCTCAATTTATTAAACATGGTACATGGTCCCTAATATGAATGTTCCTGTGCGGAAAGCTGAATTATGCGCATGTTTACTAACATACTGGTATGATCGTGAGTAACAAATGAGATGTCAACATGATCGTGAGAGGAAAATAGGTATCGTCATCCAACAGATCCCTTTGAAGCGTTACAGAGGCAGGGTCAATAGAGAATGCTGAAGGCGCCTGAGTGGTCACTGATCAGCTGAGTGAGCTCCAAGGCCATTTTCTCTCCTGTTGAACGCAGGGAGCTGACATTTGAGAGGCAGGGTCAATGGAGAATGCTGAAGGCGCCTGAGTGGTCACTGATCAGCTGAGTGAGCTCATAATTTAAATTGCCATCATAAGACATATCCATGTACAGATGTATCTGCATGCAGTGTAGATACTTTAGTATTTTGAATTTGAGGTAACTTTATACATACCTAAACTTATCGTTAGGTACCTACTTAACATTCCTGATTTAGGGTGCTAAAACGCACAGATTTTCGACAATCCCTTACTTGTCAGTAGGTCCCACTAATGATTATTGAGGAACTGTACGTAACTACTTACCACTGAAAAAATGGGAAAATGTCACTTTGCTGAAACACCCTGTAAATAGAATTTTTTGTGATACCCACTTCCCGGGTAATTCAATCAAGTTGAAAATTTGAGGGGATCATCTCGAAGTACCCTCCTATCAGATGCAAGTGGGGTTTACTCCTCTTTACAGAACCAACAATTGGGAAGAATGCAAGTTATTGCACGGAAATATTTCAGGTTTCTAGTGCTGAACAGTAGTTCACAATAAACAACAATAGTTCTCCACAATCGAAATTTCCACTCGCGTTTTACGTTTCAGATCTTTTTGAATAATTTTGTTCCGTGTCTGTCTGTCTGTGTGTCTGTCATGAAATCCTTGTAACCGGCATAACTATACGAAGATATTGTCCGTTTTCTATGAAATTTTCAGGGGTTGGTGTGTAGATGGTCCCCTATGAAAATCGTCATCCTCGGACTGATAGAAGCGACTGAGCATGCGCAAACGTGAATTCCTTGTAACAGCCATAACTTCCACATTTTTCATCCGATTTCGATGAAATTTTCAGGGATTACGCGGATTAAGTTGTAGATGGTCCCCTATGAAAATCATTACCCTAGGACTGATAGTAGCTACTGCGCATGCGCAAACGTAAATTCCTTGTATCAGCCATAACACTTTTATCCTTTCAACATTAACATTTCATTTTTCATCCTAATTTGATGAAATTTTCTACGATTGTTCAGATTAGCGCGTAGATGGTCCCCTATGAGGGTAGTGGAAGGTACTTAGAGATTGATGGTTTGAGATTAACTACTATGCATCAGATCATCTATACAATCGGGTTACGGATACGAGGAAGCTATGTGCCACACCCACTTGGCAGACTTTTTAGTTAACCTTGTCTTGCTCTGGACCAACGATATGATCTAAACGTAATAATTTAGCGAACAAATCGAGTGATTCCATTGTTAGAATTTGAGATTAGATCGAAGATCGGTCATAATTTTAACATTCGATTGTTAGCATCGATTCTACTGATCGATTTAACTGTTCGACTCTCTATATCGATACTGTTTCTGTGATGCCCCGTTTTGTACCTACTGATAAGTTGTTCGTGATCTTGTTATAATAAAATAGTTGTGAACTCCACGTTTCCGCTTTAACTAAAATTAAAATCCTTTAGGTTATGACGTCCAGAAGCAACTAACATTGAAGGTAAGACGTAAAATATCCTGAAAATTAGTCATACCGTTGCAATGGCAAGCTCATTCGACCTTCTTATCAGCAACAACGAAAAACTGACGGACGTAGAGTCATTTCCACTTTGGAAGTTTGAAATTCAAATCTTTTTTGAATCCAAAGGACTCATTGACGTTGTTAATGGCAATACAACCTATGAAAGCCTTACTACTGAAAAACAACGGGAAGATTGGAAGCTGCGTGATGCCAAAGCTAGGCAAGCGATTGTAGGTACATTAGACAAGAAACATCGTACACACATTCTATCATGTACTACAGCGGCTGCAATGTACACCAAGCTTCGTAACATATTTGAAAGAGATAATGAACACCTAAAATCAACGTCCTATGCTGAATTTTTTGCTTATAAGTTCGATAATACTAAAGATATGGCCACGAACTTAAGTCACCTTGAAAATTTGCGATTTCGACTCAACTCTCTCTCTGCAACGGAAAACAACCAAACTCCGACGATTGATGATGACATGTTGATAGGAAAAATCATTTCCTGCCTTCCTGAAAGATATGACAACTTCGTTTCCTCATGGAATCAGGCTGCTAAAACTGAAAAATCGCTCGAAAAACTAACCGCGCAACTTTTGTTCGAGGAATTGCGGAAATCCAATACTGAGTCAAATGTTTCTGTTGCATTCTACTCAAATCAACAAAGAAAAGGCAAATTTCGTTCCCAAGGCAAAAATTCAAAAAAATCTGACAAAAATGATAAAGGACAGTTCAGATGTAACATTTGTAAAAACAAACTGAACAATCACGACCCCGAAAACTGCTTTTACAGGAAAGATCATAAGAAAATTTTGGACAAAGACAAACAAGCTGCTTTTTTGGCTACTGAAAAATCAAAATCATGTACTGAAACCATTCCTACTTCTTGGATAGTGGATTCAGGAGCAAGTTCTCATATGGTAAACTTTGAAAACGCACTAAAAGACACTGTCCCATCAAATGCGAATATCACTACAGCCAATAGTAATGATTATATAAAAGTGAAAAGCTCCGGTACTTTTGAGACGCCAGAATGTAAGCTAAGTAACGTCTTGTATGTCCCCGATCTCTCCAAAAATCTACTTTCCGTTAATGCTATCACTCAAAAAGTTGGAAAGGTAGTATTTGAAAAAGACACTGTTGAAATTTTCCAAAATGATACTCTCGTCCTCAGTGGCAAGAAAAATTCGAGTGGTTTGTTCGAAATTAAAATGGGTACAAATGAAAATGAAGAAGCTCATATTGCAAATAAGACCGACACTGTAAACTGGCATCGTAAACTTGGACATTTGGGGGTTCAATACATGAAAAATCTCGAAAACATGTCTAAAGGTATGAAATTAAAAACAAGTGAACTTGAAAACCTTGACGCATGTGAGGTGTGCTTGAAATCCAAAGCCTGTCGCTAACCATTTGGACAGAATCGCACACGTGCTACAGAACCTCTCCAAATTTTACACACTGATGTTGTTGGCCCTATTGAAAATTTAACATGGGACAACAAAAGATATTTTGTTTCCATACTTGATGATTATACTCATTTTGCCGCCGTTTTCCTCCTTGCAGGGAAAGATGAAGTATGCAAAACAATCATCAACTACATTGCCCAGATTGAAAATCACTGGTCGAAAAAGGTTCAGAAAATCAGAATGGACAATGGCGGAGAATATGTATCTCACGAATTTAAAGCCTTTTGTCAACAAAAGGGGATACAGATGGATTACACGCCACCGCATACGCCTCAATTGAATTCGCATAGCGAAAGGCTTGGCCGGACTCTAATGAACAAGACCCGTGCTCTCCTATTTGACAGTGGTGTTGACCGAGAACTCTGGGGAGAAGCATTACTTACAGCAACATACCTGCTGAATAGATCACCCTCAAAAGCCGTCGAAAAGACTCCTGCTGAATTATGGCTAAAACGAAAACCTGACTTATCTCGCCTACAGATTTTTGGATCTGATGTATACGCCAAAGTTCTTGGACATACAAGAAAACTAGACCCAAGAGCTAATAAGTATATTTTTATTGGCTATACAAGTAACAGTTACAGACTATGGGATCCTGTAAAACGAAAAATAATTGTATCACGAGATGTTTACCTGTCTAAACCTGAAAAAGTCAACTTAACACCAGAACCAACCATCAGTCTCGACTTAAATGATGAAGATGGCGACTTCCTCGCGGATCATGATGAAACTGAAACAGCAGACGAAGACGATTCTGATGACGATGAGAATTCTGACACTGAAACTACCATCTATGAAGACTCGACATCACCTGAAAACTCTGATGAAAATTCCGAACCTTCGTTTCGAAGATCTTCTAGGACCAAGAAAATCCCTAAAAAACTTCAGGACTACCAACTCAATATTGATGAAATTGATGAGACTGCTTTTCTTTCCTACAAAGATGCAACCACTGGTGAAGAAAAGATGAAATGGCTGGATGCTATAGAAGAGGAGAAAAAGTCCCTGAAGACGAATAAAACATGGATTTTTGTTGATCGAAAAGAAGCGGAAGGTCAGAAAATTTTGTCGAATAGATGGGTGTTCAGGAAAAAGGATGATGGAAAGTTTAAGGCCAGACTAGTTGTGAGAGGATGTGAGCAAATCTATGGTGAAAATTTCACAGAAACTTACAGTCCTGTAATAGGCGCTGATTCGCTGAGACTTCTCATGGCTGTTGCACTGAAGAAAGAATTTTTTTTCAAGACCTTTGACGTTAAAACTGCTTTCCTTTACAGTAGTCTTAAAGAAGAGATTTTCATGAAAGTTCCAGATGGCTATAAAAATGCTGACACAAAAGTCTGTAAATTAAAAAAAAGCCTCTATGGGCTAAAGCAATCGAGCCTAAACTGGAATAAAAGACTAACTGATTTTTTGAAAAAGAATGGTCTTTATCCACTAAAAACTGAGCCTTGCATCTTCGTGAATGACACAAAAACTATAATGTTAGCGATTTATGTCGACGATGGAGCAATATTCGCTAAAGATCAAACCCAGATTGATAAAATTCTCGCAGATATGAAAATGGAATTCAAAATCACTATTTTTGACAAACCAAAAACCTTCGTTGGATTCGAAATTGAGAAAACAACTGAAACTCTGAAGCTCAATCAATCATCTTATGTTGAAAAACTCCTCGAAAAATATGAAATGGCAGATGCTAATCCTGTAAGAACTCCAATGCTGACTTCAACAGAAGAAATCAAGAACTTTGAATGGAAGAAATACCCATTTCGTGAATTGGTAGGGAGCCTACTTTATGTATCGACCAAAACTCGACCTGACATTTCGTTCCCAGTCGGCTTCAGCAGTAGACATCTAGAAAATCCTACAAACCTGGATTTTGCTAATATGAAAAGATGCCTGCGTTATCTTAAAGGAACCAAATCTGATGGGATTTCTTACTCCAGAAACAGCAACGATGGATTAATCGCCTATTGTGACAGCGACTTTGCGGGAGAAAAAGAAGATCGCCGAAGCACCTCTGGTTATGTCGTTTTTTACGCTGGAGGACCTGTAAGCTGGAGAAGCCGTAAACAACCTCTTATTGCAACCAGCAGCACCGAAGCCGAGTTTATTTCAGCAGCTGAATGCTGCAAAGAACTTTTATTTCTAAAAAGCTTACTTTCTGAACTAACGGGAGAAAATTTACCTCCGATTACTATGTTAATTGATAACAAATCGTGTATTGATATGATCAAAAAAGGAAAAATGAATGCTCGTTCTAAGCATATTGAAGTAAAATATTATTTCATAAAAGAAAAATATGATGAAAATATTTTGGAACTAACTTATTGCCCAACGGCACAACAAACAGCAGATATTTTTACAAAACCACTTGGTTTCACAAAATTTCAGCAATTTAAAGAAAAATTAATTACCTGATTGTTTAAATATTATGTTCTTCAAGGTATTATTTTTTGCAAAATTTTTACAGTTCTCAGTAAAACAGAATTTTTCTTATTACTTATAAAAATTATTTTGAAATGTTATATTATACTCATGTCATGCTACAATTTTTACTAGAAAATTTTTGAAAAACTTACGTTTGAAATATTATACATTTGAGATACTATTTTAGTTCCGAAAGACCTTTATGTTACATGCTAAAATTAAAGGGGTGTGTTAGAATTTGAGATTAGATCGAAGATCGGTCATAATTTTAACATTCGATTGTTAGCATCGATTCTACTGATCGATTTAACTGTTCGACTCTCTATATCGATACTGTTTCTGTGATGCCCCGTTTTGTACCTACTGATAAGTTGTTCGTGATCTTGTTATAATAAAATAGTTGTGAACTCCACGTTTCCGCTTTAACTAAAATTAAAATCCTTTATCCATAACATCTATTTAACTATTAATACACTCAAGTATTAATCTTCAGCATGTGGAAGAGGTTCGATTGATAAGTTAATCACACCTGTAAAAGAATTCAATATTGTCCACAGGCTGGAATGGTTTGCAAACTGAGCACAGTGTGTAGCATTTTGGCAGCGACTAATCCAAAAGGACAATTCGACACAGCTCACCCGATCACAGTCAACTGCGCCATAGCCAGCCCACTTCTCAGTCGATTTGATTTGGTTTTTGTTCTTCTGGACCGGAAGAACAAAGATTGGGACAGGTGAGAGCCATCATAAGTACTTTTTATCGACTTCAAAACCGCCGTAGGCGCGAAGGAGGAGGTTCTATTATCGGTGTGTCGTGGGACGACGATTTTTTTGTTTGTACGTCCGAAAACCTTGCATTTCTTTATTCTGGTAACAATCTGCCTGATTCTTTTTTGAACTGTATTCTACCAGTATCCGTGGTGGCCCCATTTCAAACAGATTTCATTTTGCATTGTAAAAAGTGCCAAAAATTTGTGAGCATAGTTGAACAACGTGGTTTCTGATTTCACGAATTTTGGTCCGTATTCACTTAAGGCTAAATGTCACGATGTTTTAGTGTGATTCTGAAATAAGAGATGGCAGCACCAAATTTCGTTTACTCCTCAGTTGAGAACGGATCGAGATATTTTAGTTCTGCAAACGGATTTCTTTTCAAGATCACCGTAGAATTCCGGGTAATTGGTTTAGAAAGTGTGCAAAAATTTTTTGCACACAGTTCCAGCAAAAATTTGTTCAAATTTTGAACATTTTCAAAAAGTGGCCTTATAGCCACTTGCAGAACCTTCATCAGAATACGAATCCGTTTGCGGAATTCTTCTAACTTGATCATAGCCGTCGGATTCTCGTTTTTACGATATGGAGAGGGGCGAGGGGGGCGATCATGGGCTGGGGGGGAGGGCGACGATCAAACGCCCCGCCGCCCGCCCGACCTTCACATTCATGTTTTGCTAGTGTGCACCCTTTGGTCTCTATTCCTTTTCCTGGCCTCCTTATGGGTAGCTACCATCTACCTTCCCATTTCCAACTTCTCTGTCTTGAGGTTGATCGAATTGGGCGAAATTTTCATAAAAAGCGAGACATAGACAAATAACTTATGATAAAGATTCTGCGTTAATTTGATTTACATAATGGTTTGCACTACTAAATAGTTGGTTCAGAATTGTGGTAATTTCAGTTCACTGTACATGGACTAGGTAGGTACCTACTTAGTTGTTCAAGTTTCGTTGTACAAAATCTAGTTGCAAAAGTCATCTCACACCGTTCTAGTTGCACTAGCAATAGATGGTTTGAGGAGCTAATTCTTGACGTTTGACGTTGATTTCCAAATTTTGTGAACAGCTAATGACGATGAAAAAATAATTAGTAGGTAGTTAATTCACTCTGCAATAGTGTTGAAAAAGGAAAAAACACCTGTTCATTATTTACCAAAAATTCAAATATCTTTGAAATAATATCAAAATAAATCTAAATAATTGAAACTACAGTCCCCCGTGTCTTAATTTTTATTCTCGAATTCTCTCTTCTAAGAGTTAAATTATCAATTTTCTCTGTTTTTTAATGTCATTTTTGATTTCATGTAACTATAACGCAAATTACAAACATGACTGTCCCAAAATTACCGTTAGTGCACTGTAATAAATACCCTAGAACTAGGGATAGTGCTGTGGTCTTACAACGTACCATTACCATTCAGATGGTAACCCTACGTGTTTACCTTTTCGAATTACTCAAAAAGTTCGAGAAGAGTTCAAGGTCGCACATCTTTCTCATTCGCTAGCAATCCCGGGTACATCGGGCACTGTTGACGTTCGAATACTATAGGTAGTAGTACTAGGGTACGGCGTAGGTGATTTTACCCTTCAATGTTCCGTGATTGTGCAGCGATCACTACATCGTTTTTTAGGACGTCCCAGAGTAAGAATTGGGCGTCCATATGCGATTAATCTGGGGTAAAGGAGGACACAATCAACGGAAAAAATCTGCTAAGTGCTACTATCAGTTCCGGTGTCATGATTTTCATAGGGGACTATCTACATGCCAATGTGAACAATCTTGACAAATTTCGTCTAATTCGTATGATATACTTAGAAATTATGGCTGTTTCAAGGATTTACGTTTGCGCATGCGCAGATGCTATTGTCAATTTGGAGGCCTTGATTTTAGTAGACCATCTACACCCCAATCTCCATAATCCCTGAAAATGTCATCGAAATCAGATGGGGAATCAAGAAGTTATGACTGTTACAAGGAATTCACGTTTTCGCTTGCGCAGTCACTACTATTAGTGCGGGAGTGATGATTTTCATAGGGGACCGTCTGCTCGCCAACCCGCACAATTCCTGAAAATTTCATCGAAATCGGACAATAACTTCTTATAGTTCTGCCCGATACAAGGATTTCACGACAGATTCAAAGACAGCCAGACACGGAACCAAAATTGTTTAGGAAGTTGTAGTTGTAGAAGCAAGTGGCTATAAGGCCACTTTTTGAAAATGTTCAAAATTTGAACAAATTTTTGCTGGAACTGTATGCAAAAAATTTTTGCACACTTTCTAAACCAATTACCCGGTATTCTACGTTGTTCTTGAAAAGAAATCCGTTTGCAGAACTAAAATATCTCGATCCGTTCTCAACTGAGGAGTAAACGAAATTTTCTTCATTTTGGTGCTGCCACATGGTGGCAGATTTCACAACTAAAGTCGGGACATTTAGCCTTAACTTCCCCTGTAACTTCCGACCGAGTCGTTCGCGAACCGTTATTGTAAATTCAAATTAAAGGTCTGATTGTAAGCTTTGAAATGAGATGCAGTATGAGGGGGGTTTCAAAAACTAAAAGGTGCTGCGGGGCTAAGAAAGGGAAAAATTATAGTTCGTTATTCGCGCAGAATCAGCATGTGTGTGTGTGTGTGTGTGTGTGTGACAAAAACTTGTGTACTCTGCCCAGGCCTTAGTTCTCAACCGATTTTCGTGGTTCTTTTATTGTTCGTCGCGGAAAACTATCTAGTTGTGCACTACGTCGCCAGAATTTTGAATTTTGCCTTTTAAGGGGGGTTAATCCTTAAAAAACG
Organism: Apolygus lucorum; assembly: GCA_009739505.2. Taxonomy (NCBI): domain Eukaryota; kingdom Metazoa; phylum Arthropoda; class Insecta; order Hemiptera; family Miridae; genus Apolygus; species Apolygus lucorum. Next base: position 16,417,770 of record CM019183.2, read on the forward strand.
TGTGTTTACGGGGGTAATCTTGTAAACTCTGCCCAGGCCTCAATTTCCAACTGATTTGAGTGTTTCTTTTTTTGTTTGGCTCAAACAACTTCCGAGTTGTACATGATTTCACCAGAGTACCAAAATTCGGAAGGGGAGGGGGAGAGTGGGGTGATAATATTCATAAAATATCCGATTTTTCAATATTTTGGTTCCTTTACTGCTTACTAATTGTACCCATGCTTTGAAATTGAGGAAAAATTCTCATTATACCTCCGGATTTTCATGAATTATTCTCTGTACCACCATGGAACTAATAGTGGTGCCACCATGGTGCCAGAACACCATAAACCGCATATTTCGTGGGGTTTTTTTGTGTTTCACCTTGAATACGGATGTGAACTTCGACGGACTGCCTATTAAAACTAATAGATGAAAGTTCAACGTTACGACGTATTTCCGCTTTGGTGCCAGACTGGCACCATTAAATGAGGGGGGGGGGGGGGGGGGTTGAACTCGAATTCGCATGTTGGGTATCGTAGATCATGGATTTTAAAATGCTCTTCAGATTCGAGGCTCCCATGCCGACAGAAATGTTATGGCGGATAGAGGGTGAGGGGGGGGGGGGTCACTATTTCTTGTCTAAAGTAATAAATAAATTACATTACAAACAGTTTTATCGCTTACCACTTGGTTTAAACTGATCTAATGCTTATCCAATGGGACGTCCCCTGGAATGCTTGCATTACTAAACAATAATATTGTTTGCAATAACATATTATGTTTGCCTGTCAAGAGAAACTCAGCAAGTTCGTTGTCCAGAGAAGGAGTTCAGAACCAAATAGAACCAGTTCAACTGGTTCAGAACTGTTAGTTCGGGACATGCGCTGTACTTTTTCACGCAAGATCACTGATTGATAATTCTCCCGCCACCAGCTTAGTACAAGTTCCTGAGTTTCTCCTTTTTTGCCAGTTCTTAACTGTTACTCATCCTTAATAAATTGATTGTCGATCATTTTACGATTTCCGAATCTTCTGATTCCGATGAGGAAGGGAATGTCCGATTATTGAGAATTTTTTCCCCATTCAAAATGAAAATTTTTTCACTTGGATTTTATTTGTGTGTTTTCGAGTTTGCGTCCTTAATGTTCATAAATTCGCTGCAGGTAAGCTTTACAGCTGTTACAGGGTGTCCCGAAACCAACCAGCACTATTTCAGCAATCGATTCTGTGACTAATTTGCAACAACTTTTCTAGCAAAGGAAGCCCAACTGAGTGACATAAAACTCTATTCATAGAAACTGCCGGCGAAATGTGGGGAAAACCTAACTGAGTAAACGGTTCTTCCCACATTTCGCTGGCAATTATTGTTCAATTTTGATGATTCAAGCGGAAATGTATTTCAATTCCCCAGGCACTTCAAAAGTCCTTAAAAATTTTAAATTTGGGTGCAACTTTTTAAGTTTGAGCGCCGTTAATTTAGAGAAATACTTACCCAGAACGAGGAACAGACTGAGACCCCTCAAGGGCTTTTCAGTTTGTCGCTTTCTTCCTCCTTCCGGGATTTCTAATCTTTTACGAACCGGCGCTCAAAATTTCAAATTTAGGGTGGAGTCACCAATTATCTTCAGGCGCAAATATGGAACCAGTGTTCTTCACTTCATATTTCATTTCAATATAATAAGAGTTTGGCGCCACCTAGGGATTTGAATCTGTCGCCATTTGAAAGAGGAGGTTGTAGGCTTCCGATTCCCTCCAAAATCAAGTCAGTATTGTAACGGTCCTGTTGGTGATAAAAAGAAATCATCACCAGTACCCGAAACCAGCTCTCCATTGTCGGGTGTTACTAAGAGGTAAGCGTAGTTCCTAGCATTTTTTACCTACCAAAGTAGCGATTTTCTCATTTCTTTTTATTTGAATAGTTTTTATATAGTCTAAAGCTTGAATTCGAGCGTTTTTCGAGCTCTATAGAGATTAGTTTAATTGATATGGGATGACGATAATTGGTGTCATGAAATGATGGTTTATCCAGTTATCGTCACATGTGACGATTACTGGGTTTCAGTCAACGTTTCAGTTCTTAGTTCTATCGGAATCTTCTTTTCAAGGGGAACAAGAAGGTGTTCGAATTTTTCGATAGTAACAATTGGATCCAGTATTCGTCAGGGGGTGACGATAACAAGATCCTGGGTGCAGATAACTGGGTTATACGTTCAACAGTAACCGTCATCTTGCAGTACCAGTTATCATCACTTCATCCCAACTCTCTTAGAGAGTGCATGATTTACGAAATGAGCAATATTTTAATTATTCAATTAGGTATGTTCATTTTCAATGGATAATTAGGCAGATTAGTGGAATATGCAACTAGAAAAGTGTAGATAGGTGGGAATACTTCTATCTACCAAGGTACCTAGGTAGTTACCTAGGTTAAATCCACATCGTGTTTCTAATTAATCGTACTTAAAACCCTTAAATTCTCGTAGGGAGCGAACGGGTTGTCCTACAGAGCTCCGCGTGGTCTCAAAAAATTCTATAGAATCTTAAATTGAAGGAAAAACAATACCTTTATATCAAAATTTTTTGAGTTAGAGCGTTTTCAAAATTTCAAAATTCATTTTGGAACCCTTAGAACTGACCTACATCAACCAAAATCTTCGGGGCACAACTAGACCCCAAATGGAGCCTACATACCAAATTTCATCAAAATCGGTCAATGCTAAGTGGGGGTGTTAAAATTTTGAGGGGTGTTTAACAATTTTGAGGGGGTGTTAAAAATTCTTTTTTCTTGGTCGATTCCAAAGGTTCATTATTGAAAATAATAAACCAAAAGCCCATTCCTCCATTACGTGCGAATTCGTGCAAACTATTCTTGTTTTATAGGAGTTTTGGGGTGCATAACCACCCGTCCATGGTCTCAAAAGGAAGTGCCACTTAAGTGCCTCTTATTCATTTAAAGGCAAAAAGAATCATTGAAATCTCGATAGCTTATGAGCATCTTATGAATTCATTTTCCGAGATGATGAAAATAGAATTAGAGACTATTTACCTCTAATTATGTGGACTTAGATGATAGTTCTGACCTTTGTGATTTAGGACCTGCTAGTTTAAATGGGAGTTAGGTACATATATTGGCTGTGAATCTCTTGTTGCAATTTTATTGACTGAAGTAGGGTGAATAGGAACCTACCTTATCTTAACTGTGATAGATCTAATGCCATTGAAGCATGATAAATACCTAGGACCTTCTTTCCTATTACTAGAGCTCAGTTGTACCTAGTACCACACTAAGCTTCTTTTTTTGTTAATGGGGAATTTGCCTCACATTTTTTTTTTTTTCGAATGAGGGTTTATTTTTATGGATTAAAACCATAGTGAGCTGCTCGAAAACGCATCCAAAAAATTTAGAGAATTTAAGGAAGATGGAAATTTTAAATGTGGTGGCAATGTGTAAGAGGCAGCCATGTTTGAAACGTAACGGATATTCTAATAATCTGACTTCAAAGGAAGTTCTGTGGCGCTTACCACAGAAGCGGAACATACACGAACTTTTAGCTTACAAGTAGTGCGCACAAGAGTGCGCCGCGAACTGGCAGGAAGAACCCAGACACAAAAGTGACCAAAAGAAACAATATTACTCACTTTTTTACAATGCGATTCTACCAAGCATCATTAGTTTATCAAGCATTATTAGTCTTCATCTTCTCTTATTTAGTTTCAAGATTTGAATCACATTATTCGAGTAGCCATTTCACTGGATCCTTTTGTGTGGCGGTGCTAGAACTCTGTCTGTTGTCCGAGTTGTTTTCGTATGACGTCAACAATATTCCTCGATTTTCGCGGTGTTTTGTAACAGAGGCTTCACTTGTTTAGTCATTTTCTCCTACGGTAATTTTTTCCCCTTGGTTATTCCTAGTGTTAAACGTTATTCTAGGGCCCTATTATAGGATTTGACTTGAAATTCCAGAATATAAAATTGAGGCAAATTCCCCATTATATTACTTGACCTTTTCTTGTCATTCCTAGTAAGTTTGAATTTAAGTACAAGCTAAGTTAATAAGTACCTGCCTTACGTATACAATGAGTTGAATTTATCAAACCTTTTCTGGTCAGTCTTCAACGTAAAATTCGAGTAGGTACGAGTGCAAGTATGTTCATTGTTTAATAAAAGCCTTGTGATCTAGTAAAGTGTTTATTAATTTTGTCTCAGCACCCGATTGCACTAATTTTGAACGAGATTCTTTACGAATTTTCACGATTGAAGTACTTATACTTACAAAAAGAATTATAATAAGTGAATAATAATATCCTAGGTACCTAAGTATAATATAAGTGAATAGTCATGGATGACGATAACTGGTGCAATTATCTGACGAATACTGGATTCCCCCTGACGGTAGCTGGTGCACTGCGGTGACGAACACTGGATTTCTCATGACGATAACTGGTTAAAAAAATCATAATGAGTTTTATTGCTCTAAAAGCATAATTAATAGCTTTTTCAGGAAAAATGGTGGTACAATCGAAGCTTGGATTGCTGGCGATTCAAAAATGTCCCGGAGTTAAACGATTAGGGGTAGAATAAGGAAGAAATGAGCAAATTAGTGGGGGGGAAAATGATAAGGTCTTAAGCATGACGATAATTGGTGACTCTACCCTACTTACAACTTTGAAACTTTGAGCTCCGGTTCGTAATTGATTAGACTAACCCAGAACGAGGAAGGAACGGCGACCAAATGAGATTCCCTTATCACTGATCTGATGAATGGCAGATGGACGAACATTTAACCTGAGATGGATGTTTGCTTTATCGTACTTCAACGTAAACATTTTCATGGCTGGATATTGACGTGAATTCTCGTTTCAGTTTGATATCGTCGTACATAATCCAAGAAAAAACCTTATGCAAAAGCTCAACTTTCTCCGAGTTGTGGAATCTTGAAAAACTTCAAGCGTATTTCTCCATCGTCAAGTCTCTGCAGCCGAAGCTGTCCGAAGATGCATCCACGATTCTTAAGGAATATTATAGAGTCCAACGGAGAAACGAGATCACAAATGCTTCAAGAATAACAGTTCGGCTCTTGGAGAGTTTGGTGAGGTAGGCATTGATGTATTCTCACATTTTGTTATCAATATAAGAGGAGGAGGGTAGAGAGGGTACAGGAGGCGGAAGTTCAGCGCACCTTGAGAGCTTCCTGGTTAGAAAGGCTACTTAGATTGGATAGAAGGTGCCGTAGACTGGGGGGATAGTCATCAATTTCTACAGTTTTTCCTTGAAAACTACCAGTGTAATAATTCAAAAAAATCTGAAAAAAATAGTTTATAATCCCCCACATCTTACGAACAGTATCCTATATCAAACTTTGAAATTTTGTTGAATTAAGCTCATTTAAAAAAAGTCTGCCAAGTGGGTGTGGCACATAGCTTCCTCGTATCCATGACCCGATTATATAGATGATCCGATGCATAGTAGTTAATCTCAAAACATCGATCACGAAGTACCTTCCACTACCCTCATAGGGGACCATCTACCCGCTAATCTGGACAATCCTAGAAAATTTAATCAAATTCGGATGAAACATTAAGTGAGTAGATGTATGTGATTGGAACAAAAAAATTCTTAGCCTCGGCTGGGATTCGAACCCGCGATCTCTGGCGCACAAATTAAGACTCCATCCTCTGAGCTATTGAAGCCTTGTCATGTAAAGATTTGAGATTCTCACAGGAAACCATCCCTCTATGAATGAATCCCTCTACGAAAAACAATTCTCTATGATTTGCATAGGGGACCATCTAAACACTACTCTGTAACATCCCTGAAAATTTCATTGAAATCGGATTGAGAATATAGAAGTTATGGCCGTTACAAGGAATTCACGTTTGCGCATGCGCAGTCGCTTCTATCAGTCCGGGGATGATGATTTTCATAGGGGACCATCTACAACCTAATCCACATAATCCCTGAAAATATCATCGAAATCGAGTGGAAAATGTGGAAGTTATGGCCGTTACAAGGAATTCACGTTTGCGCATGCGCAGTCGCTTCTATCAGTCCGGGGATGATGATTTTCATAGGGGACCATCTACAACCTAATCCACATAATCCCTGAAAATATCATCGAAATCGAGTGGAAAATGTGGAAGTTATGGCCGTTACAAGGAATTCACGTTTGCGCATGCGCAGTAGCTACTATCAATCCGAAGGTAGTGATTTTCATAGGGGACCATTTAAATACTAATCTGTATCATCCCTGAAAATTTCATCGAAATCGGATGGGAAATGTAGAAGTTATGGCCGTTACAAGGAATTCACGTTTGCGCATGCGCAGTCGCTTCTGTCAGTCCGAGGATGATGATTTTCATAGGGGACCGTCTACACACCAACCCGCACAATCCCTGAAAATTTCATAGAAATCGGACAATAACTTCGTATAGTTATGCCCGTTACAAGGAATTCATGACAGACAGACAGACAGACAGACACACAGACAGACAGACACGGAACCAAAATTGTTCAAAAAGGTCTAAAACGCAAAACGCGAGCGAAAATTTTGATTTTGGAGAACTTTTTTTTTTTCGTCCTTGAAAAGTGAAAACAAAGCTTCCGCTACCTTGGTAGACTCGGATGCAAAATAATTAAATTGATCAGTATCACCCCCCACATAGGGGGTGATAGTGATCACTAATTTAAAATTGAACTTCAACATATTAAAAACAATTAAAAATCGAACCTAAACAATTAAAAATTGTTTTTTAGTACCCTGAGGTAAAAAAGCCCCCACTAACAACTCATTTCAGAACAATTTTTATTGAAAAACTAATGAAAACCAACTCTTAACTTATAAAATCAGAATAAAGCCAAAATTCAAGACTCGTAATATGCTCTTCAGTATTAATTATTATAATGAGACCATTCGTGGCACATGCTTGGTAACTGACAAGAAACAACTTATTTTAAAGCACTTGTTACCAAAAATAATGATGGACCAATCACTTTTTGATAGTTTCGGGGCATTTCGGCCGTGTTCACTATCAGAAGTTACAATCAGAATGTCAGCTGGGCCTGATTTTGAGGTTTGTTTATTTCCTTATCAGCTACCATGGTAACCTAGACTATCGGGCGGGAACGATATCCCCCCAGAGAAAACATTGCTACGAACAAATAACACGACCTAACTTTCCATTTAGGACTGTGTGGAGCGCTGCAATTGCATGCAAATAAAAAAAGGCTTGTTGATCAGTATCACCCCAGCATATCAGTATCACCCCAGTCCACGGTGTTTGATTTTGACTCGCGAGTGTTCGTTTATACAGGGTGTAAACGGTAAGGGCGCACCATCGGCTAGGGATCGATTCTACAACTAATTTCCAACAAAAAATGTCTCTTGGAAATTTTTTTAGAGGCTTAGTTTTTGAGTTATTTCACTTTTAAGATTTTTTCGTGTTTTCGACCTTGTTCGCTAAAATTATCATAGCTCCGTTAATTGATGAAGTAAAATCAAATTTGATTATACCATTGGAAAGAGCATTAAATTTCCTGTCACAATAATGCAAGTTCAATTTTTTGTAAAGAGGTTTAAATGTAAAAACATAAGCTCAAAGGCAAAAATCTGTAAATTAGTGAAAATTTTCAGTTTTTTCAATCGTTTGCCAGCCCCACTGAATGTACGGTTTTTCTTCCTGCAGTAGTCCTAGAAGTTGGTCCAAAGGCTCACCTTTCCAACGGTGTATTCAGATTTTCTTAAAATGCTTTTATTTTCTGAAAAATGTGTGTTTTCGAGAGAAAAAGCGTGACATTTTTATCGAATTCGTGGGTTCAGCCTGACGTAGTGACTGTTTCGTCACTTGCGGGTGAATGAAGTTTGGGGCGATTTTCCAAGTGATTTTCCTCGCTGAATCAAATCTTGTGGTACTCACAAGGCTGTGTGAGTACCTAAAACAAAAGAGCAAGATAGGGTGATAACGACATGTAAGTAAAAAGAATGTGGATACCCTAGTTCTCCTGATTCGGGTTCCTGTGGTGAAGTTTCAATAGTTATTATGGTTCGGATTGTTGGATAATGATTATCTGCGCTCAAGTATTCTAACGATTTTATTTTATAAACTATTTTCAGTGTGTCCCCCCATTTGACAAGACCTAGTTGTAAAGTTGGTTAAGAGAGGGCTCTAGGGTCTGAACTGTGTATGTCGTATTGCCTTACCTTTTTTCAGTTACCAGGTTGTTCGTTACCGCCTTGTGATCTGCTGTACCTCCGATCATTATATTCCTCAAGTTGTAGTAGCTTTCGTGTTCTTAGGGCCGGTTTATCAGTCACATTTTACCCCCCGGTAAAGCAGACTTATCTGACGGTCATCGGGTAACTCAATCGTACGCGTTTATCAGTCCCCAGATAGTCGTTATCCGTAGTTTAAAGTTAACTGGTCGTCCGAGGACCGGATAAAAAGTTACAGGGGGGTAACTTGATTTATGCAAGGCTTTTTAACCTCAAAGAGTCACTTCTCGTGTTTTTATTTCCCAGAACGTTCGTTTTTGCAAATTGCGTTGTTGATTGTTAGTGAATTATGCTACGAGGGTTGTCTCAAAAGTAAGGTTCCCTATTTTCTAACTTGGAGGGAAATCGTCCTACAATCGGGAAATTTTGAGGGAATATTTGTCGGGGTGTAGTGGCAACCCGTAATTTTTTTCCAGCCGTTTGGATCTACCCTATGGCAGTAACACGCTAGTAACCATGGAGATGCCTCTCAACCCCGTGTCCAAACTGGAGTTACGTTCTGTCATTCGTTTTCTTACGGCCAAAAATGAATTTGCGATAAACATTCATCGAGAATTAGTGTCTGTGTATGGAGAGGACTGTATGAGTGTGCAACATGTGAGGAAATGGAGGAGATTGTTCCTGGAAGGGCGAACAAGCGTGGAAGATGAAGAGCGGAGTGGGCGGCCTTCAACATCTCGTGGAAACGACGCAACTGTTGACGCCATCACGCAAATTCTCGAAGACGATCGGCGAGTAACGATTGATGAAATCATTGCTTTGTTGCCTCCACATATTGAGGTAAGCCGAGCATCAGTTGGGAGGATAATTGATGACCAGGGTTACCACAAAATTTGTGCAAGATGGGTGCCACGACTTTTGACTGAACAACACCGAGAGCAAAGGATTGCTTCAGCAAAAAATTTTTTGGAATTTTTTGAGCAAGAAGGTGAGTCTGTTTTTGACCGTATAGTGACTGGAGATGAAACATGGGTGCACCATTCGACACCAGAAACCAAACGCCAAAGCATGACATGGAAAAAAACAACTGAAAGTCCAGTCAAAAAAGCGAAAATGGTGCACTCAGCTGGAAAAATCATGGCAAGTGTTTTCTGGGATGCTAAAGGGATCCTGCTGATTGAGTATATGCCTAAGGGCACCACAATAACTTCCGACACTTACTGTGAGACTCTGAAAAAATTGAAATCCGCAATAAAGCGAAAACGACCAGGACTTTTGACGAAACAAGTTTTTTTGTGCCACGATAATTTTCGCCCCCATTCGGCTCGAAAGACTCAAGATCTTCTCAATTCATTCAGATGGGAAGTTTTTGGCCACCCACCATATTCACCTGATCTGGCACCAAGTGACTTTCACTTATTTCCACATCTGAAAGCTCATTTGGGGGGGAAAAGCTTCCGAACCGACGACGAGCTCAAGACTGCCGTCTGTGCTTGGACCTCTAGTTTGGACACGCAGTTTTTCAAGGAGGGCATACATAAATTGCTCCCCCGGTTCCAAAAGTGCATTGATCGAGCTGGGAATTATGTTGAAAAGTGATATGATGTTACTAAACACAAAGCAATAAAAATTTTTGAAAAAAAATTTTTTTTGAATTTTTTATAGCATAGGGAACCTTACTTTTGAGACGACCCTCGTACAATCGAAAATGGATGTGTGGGGCTCTTTTTCAGACAGCAGCGACGAAGATGTGTGTTTATGGTCGAATTTCTGCAGTGGGGAAGAAGGCGGAAGGAAGAAAGGCGGCAACATACGAGTAGTTTTATCGCGGATTGACCATCTGGAGAAGTGGGACAATTGCGATTTTTTGATGAGATTTTGATTGGATAAAAGAATAAAAAACCTTGTTGATGTCTGTCGGCTACTTGTGGCGTCAGTGAAAGCTCTGCCTGTAAAATTGTCAAGCAGGTGTCCCTGGGAACTGCCAGGCTATCCGCCCAGTTTATCAGAGTACCAGCAACCGAGGAAGTATTATTTCAATCTCGGATGGAATTTTATTTAAAAAACAAATAAAAACAGGTTTTCTGGAGCTGTGGGTGCTATGGACTGCACGCATGTGAAAATTCAGTCGCCAGGAGGGTCACACGCCGAAAATTTTCGAAATAGAAAAGGGTACCTACTCCTCTATTAACGTACAAACTATTTCGTCTGCAAATTTGAAAATTCTGGACATAGTGGCTCGGTGGCCAGGATCTTGTCATGACCAGACAATTTTCAACAAAAAACAATAGTTACTGCTGTGCCAAGAAGGAAATAAGTACTGAGATCGAGAAAAGATAACACCAAAACAAAGAACATTGCTTCATCATCTTCTAATTTCTTCTTTTTCTGATGCAAAACACACTGCGAAAACGATTTTTTTATGTGGAGGAAGCTAGATTTTATTGCATGGAAGAAGTATTTCTTCCATGTTTTATTGTAAGCTTTTCACAGCCTTCTTGATAAGCTGGGTAAATAATCGATTATTCGGCCTAACAGACAGTTAATTTTACCAGCCAGTTAATAGTTACCTGAGTGTAAATTTCGCACTGATAAACGGCACCTTTTAGTATCCATAAGTTATCCCATCGTTAAAGTTAACAGTGGTATACGTAAACCTCCGTTAACTTTGGTGACTGATAAACCAAATTTTGTAGGTGGGATGTAGTAACTCTATATTGTTATTACCACGTTGTCATGATGTCATTGGTATCCAAGTAGCCGGATTTTGAGATCGTTCTACTTTTCTATTCATTATTCGATGTTCTCTACATTCTACTTTACTACTTGTCATCTATCTTTCAATATAAGTTTCAACCAGTGTACTAGTCCTTCCTCAGCTAGGGTTACAACATGGGAGCAATGAATGCCTGTCGAAATTTCCTTAAGGTGTCGACAACTAGTGCGTTTACCTCAGTGTTTTGGTTCACAGATTAGCTCAAGCCCACGCCAAATTCATGTTCAGAAGTGAGGTGACTGTACGTGATGCGGTGATAAGCGTGTCTCTGATGGAAGCTAGCCACCAAGCCAGTTCTATAGACGCCTTCATGAGTAACCCTATTCAAACTACATTTCCTCTCGACCCAGAAGAGGAGTACATTGAGACTGGTAAATATTTTATTTAGGTAAGGTGCGTCGGGGGAAGTGCAGAGTACAATTTGCACTGTTCAACTTTGGTAGACCCTGAGAAACTCAGTTTTAAAGCTAGATTTTTTTCCTTCTTTCATTACACCCCTCGGACTATCCTCTAACCAGTTTTGTAGTTAGTTTAAGGTTTTTTTGAGTTATAGAGGGTTTCTCGAGCAATACTATAATTTTTGTCCGTACTCCTCACTTACCCCGCCTTAATGGGGTAAGTGTAGAGCATCCCTTCATTTCTCACGTCGTTAAAGTTACAAATGCAAAGGGAGAAGTGTGTGGAAGAGCTCGTTTCAGGCATTATTTTGTTTTTTGCAAAGTTAAAATCGGACAGAAACTGATGAAGTTACACAGTTTTGAAAAGTTAAAAACGTGGTATAGAGAAACTCACAAAAATCTTGCAAAATTCAAAATTTTGAATCTTTATTAAAAATTGTTTAAATCACTGTAAGTTATCAGTCTTATGAATAAGATCGTTTTTTAACTGTCTTCTACTACAAATGGTTGTCTTAACATTGCAAAAGTTTGCACATAGCTTCCTCGTATCCATAACCCGATTGTATAGATGATCCGATGCATACCAAGCAGCTTATCTCAAAACATCTATCTCTAAGTACCTTCCACTAACCTTTCAATTTGGGGTGAGGGGGGGGGAGGGTTTCATGATTTTCATACGGGACCATCTCCACCACAACTCGCTTAATTCCTGAACATATCATCGAAATCAGATGGGAAAGGGAAATGTAGAAGTAATGGCGGTAACAAGGAAACACACATTTGCGTGTGCGCAGTAGCTTTTATCAGTTGGGGTGCATGATTTTCATAGGGGACCATCTCCATAGCTAGACAAGAGTAAAAAGTTCCCAGTTACCTTAGAAGTAAAAAGTTCCCAGTTACCCAAGTTCACAACACGAGTAGATGAAAAATACATGATATTATGTTTGAGTGTAGGCTCCATACTTCCCTTGTTCATCCATTTATGGGGAAGTGCGGAACTCCACACTTACCGATGTTTCTTACTCTGCACTTCCCCCCATAGGAGGAAAGAACGGTGAAAGTGCAGAGGAGGTCTTATTTTCAAAATAACCAAAGTTAGAACAAAATGTCATATGTACAATGAAACTGCAACATTTAAAGTGACACTTTAAATCATTTTTCAGTAATCAATGTAAACTTTTCAGGAAATCATTTTTTCCGGCAAAAACCCAATATTAGTTCGAATTTGGTTGATACAATTAAAAAAAAGGGATTTGTATCTCAGCGTACTGTAGAATGCGGTGGTACAATCAAAACTACTGCAAACAGTATTTTAAAACTCCATATTGCTATCCAAAGTTGCAAAGGTCCATCTGTACAGGGGAAGAACGCACCATGAACGTGTATTGCTGGTTTTATTCATAGTATCCTATCATAAGATTTCTCTCTTCATCAGGGCATAACGGTTTCGTGACATTTTAATAATATATATAATAATTTGGTATTTTCAAAAGTTCACTCACGAAGAAGTTTTGCAAAATATTTTAATAGAATAAAATCCATGAAATTCATTTTTGTTTCACCGTTTTCAAGAAAACAAACACTAGTCTCATATATGTGACGACCTTACATTTATACGGGACAAACCAATTGGTTTGTTCCCGATTTGTTGGAGCTACGCCTTTAGAGATATCCGATTCATAGAGATATGAATCGATATCCTCTTCAGGCCAGCTGATTAATCTAATCACTGGTTTGAAGGGGTAGGGTCGTCACACCCTCCTCTGACTAATTATGAACAATAAGGTGAATTTCAATCTGAAATTCAACCTATATTGTTACATGGTAGCAGAGCGTGGTTTGGTGGAAATGCACTGAATTTATTTCATCATTTCCCCTCCACTTTTTCTTGGGTATTCCAGAAGGAATTACCCAAAGAGAATTCCAGAAGGAATCTCTATATTAATAAATTATATTAAATTCATTCCCTTATTATATTCGCCAATCCGGCAATTAAATTCATTCATTTCGCCAATCCGGCAATTAAACTCATTCCCTTGTTAGGCTTTGCCAATCTGGCATTTTATTAATTTCAATTACGTTTTTCTTTTATATAAGCCTTTTCTAAGTTTGCCTTTTCAATCATTACACTTGAATGTTTCGCCGTTCGTATTCTTTATTTTGTTTGCTTTCTCCTCTGTTCCATTGATTTATTCTTTTATGTATAAATGGCCCACTCGTGGCATAAATGACCCATTCCGAGCATTCTTCTTCTTCTTTTTGAATAGTTCCATTACGATGGAGGAATTCCCTTGAAGCTTCCAGACGTCCTTTCCTGGGCTTCATGCTATTTTCAGTCCCTTTGACTTTTTTCAAACATACTTCTGTTTGGAACCCAGAAGTATGTTTTAGGGAGAGGAGTGTGACGACCCTACATTTATACGGGACAAACCAATTGGTTTGTTCCCGATTTGTTGGAGCTACGCCTTTAGAGATATCCAATTCATAGAGATATGAATCGATATCCTCTTCAGGCCGGCTGATTAATCTAATCACTGGTTTGAAGGGGTAGGGTCGTCACACCCTCCTCTGACTAATTATGAACAATAAGGTGAATTTCAATCTGAAATTCATCCTATATTGTTACATATAATAGTAGTATAATAATAGTCTCATGTCAGCCCTTATGTTTGCTTGTGAAAGTTATATTCCCCACTTACCCTGACGCACCTTAGCTTGTTGAAACATGCAAGGAAAATTTAAAGTTGAAAAATGTATTCAATTTTGTTTGATTTCAGCGCAAAACATTTTGGGGAAACTTGGTTTGCAGCATCTTTTGAACGCAGAAATTGAGAAGTACATGAAGGGTCATGGATCCAACCCGGATGATTCGCTTAGTGAATCGACGCTAAAACCACAAGAGCAGGCTGGTGGTCTGTCGCAGTTAGCTTCCAAGAGTGATTTGAATAAAAAACTGGACATCGTGTTCAACAACATCCGTCAGAACAAACTCCGAGAAGAGAACAAAGCTCTGGCGTTTCAACAAGAGGCGGGCAAGAAACGAAAGAAGAAAAGGAGAAGTAAAAAACGAGAGAGCGCCACAAAGGGCGAAGCTGTCCCTTCAGAAAGCGACGGAAGCAGCTCCAACGATTCGAGCAAAGTGGACAACGCGAGGACATCTAAGAAATCCAAACCAAACCAGGGTAGTCAGAAAAGGAATAGAGCTGTTTTTGCAATTTGTGATTCGAGTTCAGAAAGTGATTTTGGATGCATCAGTCCTGTGAAGTCAACTCCTAGAATAGTCAAGGGTCCTCAAATAAAACAGAATGGAAAAGGTGGAAGCAGCAATAAAACAAGAAATGGTGACCCATCTTGTGATGCGAAAAGCGATTTTAGGACAACGAATACCAGTGATGCCAACATTGCCGTGAACCCCGTCGACGCCAGCGCCTCCACCAACTCACTGATAAGCGCAGATAAACAGGAGTTGGCTGTTCCTACAAAGTGCGAAGGAAACAAACGAAATCCAGTCAGATCCATTTCCTCGAAGACTTTGAACAAATTGACAGCTTTCGCTTTCAAGGAACCCGCCAATGAATTGAGTGCTTCGAACACTTCGAGTTCGAGCTTGGAGCTGCGCCCGTCCAGTGAAGACTGCCTTGTCGACTCCGCCAGGTTAGTCCCGTCAGACACTTGTCAGTCCACCAACGCACCCTCAACTCAGAGTTCCATCTTTTGTATCCAAAACGATGAAGATAGTTCCGATTACGAAATTTAACTAGATTTATCTTCTATGTAAAAACTCATTTTATTCCGATGTAATCTCGCATTTTTCTGTAAATAGAAAGTTATAATTATTTCTGGAAATCATGATTAATGTTAAACCTAGATGAACGCATGTTTCAACTATCAAAATACGACTCCTCCAAATTCGATTTATGGATTCTGCGTACCTTGAAATGTAAACCGAAAAATTTTGAGGGCGTTAAATTTTTTTCTTGGTCTATTCCAAAGGTTTATTGTGATATGTTATAAGTTGCACATGCGCAAAAGAGGTTCTCACGAGTCTCCTCAAGTCGGCCATCTCGAATGTTCTGTACGCCTGTTTTTCACATGTAAAGTGTCGATCTATTCATGTTTCTCGTTTATGAACAATTACCCTTCCTTCGGTAGTGATATATATAACATTGGCGACGAGGATGGGATCGGACTAGCGTGTTTATCTACATTTCGGTCATCTTAGACAGTTGGTAACCTCAGCAAACATGCCGAACAGCGATGATTCAGAAGACTCCGGATCTTCAAAAATGTTTGAAACTCGTGGATGACCGCGTCGGAGTGTGGTGTTGGGACATGTTGATCCCTATGTGCCGACGGTAGAACCTTTTCAAAATAATCTGGACTGTCTCGAAGCGTTCTTTGAGCTCAATGACACAGATGAATCAGAGAAAGTGAACTCGCTAGTGGTGTTGATTGGTCCTGAAATGTATTCAGTTTTGAAAAATTTGGTGACTCCAGCGAGGCCCAAGGATAAGACGTTCGTGCAGATTTGTGACGTTTTGAGACAGCATTACGCTCCGGACGGTATTGAAGTGGCTGAACGTTACAAATTTCATTGCTGAAGTCAAGGGGTGAATGAACTGGTTCGAGACTTGGTGGTCTCACTGCGTAAGTTGGTGACTACATGCAATTTTGGTGAGTTTCTAAATCAAGCTATGCGAGGTCAGTTGGTTTTTGTGGAGTTGGATTTATCCAACGCGTATTTGCAACTGAAGATCAAGAAAAACTCTCAATCAACCTATCGCAGACCATGGGTGCTGTTGTTGAGGTCAATATCCATGCCTCCAACCAATTGCTGAATTCATCTACCAACAGTAGAAAAGCAATTGGCTGTTCCACCCCATCAATGAGATGAGACAACGTGGCTCCTGCCCCATAACTACTACTGTCGGTGGTCAACCCTAGTTGGAAGTCGGCGATTTTGGAGGGCGGACTTGGGTCGTCGGATGGGGACTGTGTTGGACCGGGACCTGTACTGGGGGTGATTGACTCAGGTGGTAAGGAAATTGAATTTGGTGTACCTTCTGACATGGACAGTTTGATTGGTGAATATAGGATCCGTTTTCCAAAACAAAACGTCGGCCAGCGAGAAAATTATGAAAATATTTTACTCCATAAACGATGAAGAGCGCTTCTCTGTCAGTTTGCGAATAATTTTTCTCGGTTGCCGACAGGGTGGGCGATGCAAAAGGCACATCAGACATTCAAGGCAAGTTAAATTAATGCCTAGGTTCATACCGTTTCACGCCGTCAGCTACCACAAAAAAGTCACCAGTAGATTGGATGTTAGGATATTCTGCACGAACTCATCTCAGTATGTTGTCCCCAACGGATAAAGTGGAGCCTATAAAAGAGGCTGCTGTTCCACCAAGTAGGGGTTTTGTTGTGAATGACAAGGTTTTGGTTAGAAATCCAAAAAAAGGCTTATTCAATTGGGTGAAGGCTCGGGTAATGAAGAAAATTGGCCCTGTAGTATACTTGGTGATGTTAGACGGCAATATTGTTAGAAAGGTCCATTTGAATCAGTTGCGAAAAAGTGATCTGCTTGAGTCAGATCACCCGCCCGCCAGGTTGTGGTATCCTGAAGCGTCTTCAGATGACTCGGGTTGCCTTCAGGAGCCGTCAGGGGTTGAAGAAAGGTCCAGTCCTATATCTCTGGAACAGGGGTTACTTCCACCACAGCCACGAGGCAAACCAGGATTACGTTCAGCTTCTAAGCGCCGCGCTCCCAATCGTTACTCTCCCTCAAATTACAATTCAAATTTATGTTTAAAATATTGTTACTCTATTCTTAGGGGGGAAATGATATGTTAGGTTTGTTCCAGCAGAGCCGACCGCAGTTAGCCCAAAAACCACAGCCTTATAGATCGCGGTTGTGTGACCAACACCGTGGTTCAACCACTGCTGGAACACTCAACAGCTAGTTGGTCGAAAATCGCGTTACTTCTGAGTATGTTTGACTTCAGGTTTCCATACCTGCTTATCGTCGCATAGGATGCATAATGAATGAAATACCTTTTCTCATTGCTGTAATCATTTAAAATTCCTAAAAACTGTTTCTTTGATGAGGATGGCAAAAAATATTGTACAGATCCAAAGCAAGCAAAGTAGAAGAGTAACACCTTTCTACTCAATAAAAACATCAAATTTCTAGCTGATTGATGTTTTTATTGAATAGAAAGGTTTTACTTCATGCTCACTACCATATCTACAAATAATGCGTTGGCATTTTATGTACGAAAAACGAAATGATACTAAACTCGTCAAGTCATCTTGAGATCGAGAGTGACTATACACCGCGATTTTTTGTAAAACACGTTTTCTTGCATTCAAACTTGATTTACTCTTCCAATTTGAATTTAAAAAAGAAAACTTGATATACCGTTGGAAAGCTGACAATTTAAGCATATTTTTTTCTGAAGAGCGCCCATCGAAATGGACAGGCGTTCAAAGTGAAAACTTCAATTTAAAAAGAGTCATATTTCGAAAAAAATTGAAGTTTGCTTTTTGACTTGACTTTTTAGAAATGGTTTAATTCCAAAAGATTTTGGTTTTACACTAGGCAGCTTGGAAATTTAACGCTCTTCCCAACGATATCCTTAAATTTGAATTTATTTGGTAAATAACAGGAATTATGGCAATTTTAATGACGTAAAGTCGAAAACGCGAAAAAAAACTTCGAAGTGAAAAGAAAAAAAAAAACTTTGAGTGAGTTAAGAAAAAATTGCCGGGAGACATTTTTTGTAGCAAATTAGTTGTACAATCGATCCTTGAAGTTTGGTCCATCCAAATGGTAGACACCCTGTATAGGTATGATGTTATAGAAAAGTCACAATTTTAATGCAAATTTATCTTCACGAGGGCGTAGAGATTTCAAGGTTTCCTTTGTGAAAGCGAGAAATTTGAGTACATTGGGTTGAAGCTTCACACGTTTCTGAAAAAAGTTCTCCCAACAGGAGGGTGAAAAAATCCATTACTTAACACATCTACTGTCCAATTTGTACCTATCTCTGATGACTAAAAACTCTCAACCAAAACACCTTGGGAGGTTCTTCCACTGCGGAGCTCGTTTTGAAATGAGAAGGTTAAGGTAGAGGTTTCTTTAGTGTGAGGTTTCCAATCTTGACCGCTCGCGACCACACTCCTCAAAGCAGTCGGGTTTGGGTCGACCGTGGTCGAGTTGCTGGAACAGTGGTTCAACCGCAAAGTTGGGCAGATTGTCGTGCTGGAACAGTGGTTAGTCGTAATGCGCATGCGCCAGTCGACTGCGGTCGACCACGGTCGCCTTGCTGGAACAAATCTGTTATAAGTTGCGCATGCGCAAAAGAGGTTCTCACGAGTCTTCTCAAGTCGGCCATCTTGAATGTTCTGTACGCCTGTTTTTCACAAGTAAAGTGTCGATCTGTTCATGTGTCTCGTTTATGAACAATTACCCTTCCTTCGTTAGTGATATAGATAACATATTGTTGAAAATAATAAACCAAAAGATGAAAATTGGCAGGAAATTGAGGCCTGGGCAGAGTACGAGTACATAAGTTTTTGCCCGAAAACTCACGTTTTGGTTTATTATTTTCAATAATGAACCTTTGGAATCGACCAAGAATATTTTTTTAACCCCCCCCCCTCCCACCCCTCAAAATTTTTTGGTTTTACATTTCAAGGTACGTAGAGTCCGAAAATTGAATAACACATGTTCTGTATGCGACAATTTCCTTAGTTACCTTGGACCGATTTTGGAGAGATTTGGTATATGGGCTCCATTTGGGCTCTAGTTGTGCCCCGAAGCTTTTGGTTGATGTCAGTCACTTCTAATGGGTGAAAAATAGGGGCAGACATTATGAAAACGCCCTAGCTCAAAAAATTGTGATATAAAGGTATTGTTTTTCCATCAATTTGAGATAGTATTGAATTTTTAGGGCCGAACGAGACCACGCAGAGCTCTGTAGGACCGACGTTCGATCCCTATGAGAACTTAAATGATTTTCATACGAAGCTACTCTGGACCACTTGAACCCGCACAATCCCGGAAAATGTTTATCGAAATCGGAATATAGCGTATAGTTTGGCTCATTAGGATTTCACGACAGGCACACAGACAGACAGACTAGAAAACGGGGTTTCTCGCTTTTCTCTGGCAATAATTATTATTGTTCGATTTTTATGATTCCGGCGGCAATCTTTTAGTTTTTCAATTCCCCGTTTAGATGCACCAATAAATTTCGAAAATTCTTGAAAATTTCAGATTTAGGTCCAACTTTCTACTTACGTTTTACTTTTGGAAATAAACAACTGCATGAGTGTAGAGATTATAAAAAACGTCTGCCAAGTGGGTGTGGCACATAGCTTCCTCGTATCCATAACCCGATTATATAGATGATCCGATGTAAGTGCGGTAGTGATTGGAATCTAAAAATTTCTTAGCAAGACTGGGAGTCGAACCTGGGACTTCTGGGTGTGAGTCCAGTACTTTGCTCACTGATCTACAAAGGGGTTAGCTTAATGGCTTTGAGATTCTCACCTCAAACGCAACTGTTACGGCTGTTACAAGGATTTTATGATTGCGCGTGCGCAGAGGCTACTGTAAATTTTAAGGCCTTGATTTTCATTGGGGACCATCTACAACCTAATCCGCGTAATCCCTGAAAATTTCATCGAAATCAGGTAGAAATTGTGGAAGTTATGGCTGTTACAAGCAATTCACGTTCGCGCATGCGCATCGGCTACTATCAGTCCGGGGGTGATGATTTTCATAGGGGACCATTTAAACACTAATCTGTAACATCCCTGAAAATTTCATTGAAATCGGATGGAAAATGTGAAAGTTACGGCCGTTACAAGGAAATTAACGTTTGCGCATGCGCAGTGACTACTATCAGTCCAAAGATGATGATTTTCATAGGGGACCATTTAAACACTAATCTGTAACATCGCTGAAAATTTCATTGAAATCGGATGGAAAATGTGAAAGTTACGGCCGTTACAAGGAAATTAACGTTTGCGCATGCGCAGTGACTACTATCAGTCCAAAGATGGTGATTTTCATAGGGGACCATCTAATTACTAATCTGTAAAATCCCTGAGAATTTCATTGAAATCGGATGGAAAATGTAGAAGTTATAGCCGTTACAAGGAATTCACGTTTGCGCATGCGCAGTCGCTTCTATCAGTCCGAGGATGATGATTTTCATAGGGGACCGTCTACACACCAACCCGCACAATCCCTGAAAATTTCATCGAAATCGGACAATAACTTCGTATAGTTATGCGCGTTACAAGGAATTCATGACAGACACACAGACACACAGACAGACAGACACGGAACCAAAATTGTTCAGAAAGGTCTAAAACGCAAAACGCGAGTGAAAATTTTGATTTTGGAGAACTTTTTTTTTTCGTCCTTGAAAAGTGAAAACAAAGCTTCCGCTACCTTGGTAGACTCGGAAGCAATAAGAATGTCACAAGAAACATGAAAATTGATTGATCATCTCCTGAGAAAATTGGGCTAAACTGTTGGGAGGCACTGGGGGTGGTGGTTGACGATGTTGCTCTCGCTGATGATGGGGGGGTGGGGGGGAGCGCTGGTTAGTAAGAGATTGGACTAACCTAACGCAACGAGGAAGGACCGGCGCACAGTGGGGCGGGAGTGGAAAAAAAATCCATTTTTGCAAAGTGACTAAAAAAGAAATATAATGTGGTTTTCTCAAAGTCTATTACCTGTAGAATTAGGGTGTGAAGGACCTTCAGTGTTTAAAAATTGTTTTCACTGCTAAATGGGGGCTCAAACCTGATATTTCGAGATTTTAAGCACTTCGAGAGTGGAATTTGAAAATTTCCTAACACGTTCTATGTGTTTCAAAAAATTGAAATAGAATTATATAATGTTGGATATATGTATGTAGTAGCTCTAAAAAAAAAATATTATTTTTTCAAAACATTTTAGCTTGAAAATTAGCTCCAGATTTGGGGTTTTACAGAATAAGTGCTTTAGAGCGAATAAGTGCTTTAGAGGCGTGGAAAACCCAAGTTTCGCCTTCCTTTGGTTTGAATCATTTTTTTCTTGAAGTTCTGACCATTATTAAGAAGCTGTAAAAATTTCATCGCCGTATTCCACCGAATTCAGCCATAATGGATTAATGTGCGATTAAAAATAAAGCGAGATCTCCGTCTCTGCCGTCTCTCCACTCATTTTGGTTTATTATTTTCAATAATGAACCTTTGGAATCGACCTAGAAAAAAAATTTTTTAACACCCTCTCAAAATTTTATGGTTTACGTTTCAAGGTACGTAGAATTCAAAAGCGCTGCAAATTATTACACAACGGTTTATTATTTTTATATAGATCACTCGTCTACAAAATTACCAACCATCCAATAAGAAGGGGAAAAAAAAAAAAAAAAATCAAAATCACCAACTATCGATTACATTTCGATCAGCTCTAATTTGAACGGAGGTTAGGCCTCTTTTGCGATTCACACTCGTGTTTGGATTTATATATATATATATATTTCAAAATAAACACTTAAATTTTCGTAGGGAGCGAACGGTTTGTCCTACTGAGCTCCGCGTGGTCTCAAAAAATTCTAAAAATTCTATAGAATCTTAAATTGAAGGAAAAACAATACCTTTATATCGAAATTTTTTGAGTTAGGGCGTTTTCAAAATTTCAAAATTGATTTTGGAACCCTTAGAAGTGACCTACCTCAACCAAAAGCTTCGGGGCACAACTAGACCCCAAATGGAGCCTACATACCAAATTTTATCAAAATCGGTCAATGCTAAGTGGCAAAAGTGCCGCGTACGGCGGACGGCCGGCAAAATTTTTATTCGATTTTTGGATTCTACGTACCTTGAAACGTAAACCATCAAATTTTGAGGGGGTGTTAAAATTTTTTTTTCTCGGTAGATTCCAAAGGTTCTTTATTGAAAATAATAAACCAAAATCGAATAAAAATTTGGCCGTCCGTCCGCCGTACGCGGCACTTTTGCCACATAGCATTGACCGATTTTGATGAAATTTGGTATGTAGGCTCCATTTGGGGTCTAGTTGTGCCCCGAAGATTTTGGCTGATGTAGGTTACGTCTAGGGGTTCCAAAATGAATTTTGAAATTTCGAAAACGCCCTAACTCAAAAAATTTTGATATAATGGTATTGTTTTTCCTTCAATTTAAGATTCTATAGAATTTTTAGAATTTTTTGAGACCACCCGGAGCTCTGTAGGACAAACCGTTCGCTCACTAAAAGAATTTAAAGTTTGGACGTACGATAAATCAGAAACACGAGTGTGAATCGCAAAAGAGGCCTAATCTCCGTTCAAATTAAAGCTGACCGAAAAGCGATCGACGTTTTTCTTCAAGTTGGATGGTTGGTGGCTTTGCAGACGAGTGATCGATATAGAAAAATAAAAAATAATAAACCATTGTGTAATAATTTGCAGCGTTTTGCTTCAGAGTAAAACCCTTCTAAGGGCTGTAACTTCTACATTTTCCTCTCAAATTCGATGAAATTTCCAGGGATTGTGAATGTCGACTTATAGAAGGTCCCCTATGTGGGCTGTTAGCTGCAATGATCGGATCATCTATACAATCGGGTTATGGATACTGGAAAACTTTGTGCCACACCCACTTGGCAGAAATTTTCTGTTTTCTTTGTTATTGGCACACAAAACGATGTAAGTAGAGATATTTTCGTAAAATATTTTCGCTAAGAGTCAACAAGGTTCTGTTTGAACAACACCTGGTTCTTCGGATTGTCATTCGCAGTAAAGTGGCCAGTTCGTACTGTCGTGACATACCGAGAACATGTCATCGTTGAAAATTTCTTATTCGGATTCAGCAAACGTTTTGGTTTATTATTTTCAATAATGAACCTTTGGAAACGACCAAGAAAAAAAAAATTTTACACCCCCTCAAAATTTGATGGTTTACGTCAAATGCCAAAAATCGAATAAAAATTTGGCCGTCCGTCCGCCGTACGCGGCACTTTCCCCACTTAGCATTGACCGATTTTGATGAAATTTGGTATGTAGGCTCCATTTGGGGTCTAGTTGTGCCCCGAAGATTTTGGCTGATGTAGGTTACGTCCAGGGGTTCCAAAATGAATTTTGAAATTTTGAAAACGCCCTAACTCAAAAAATTTTGATGTAAAGGTATTGTTTTTCCTTCAATTTAAGATTCTATAGAATTTTTAAAATTTTTTGAGACCACCCGGAGCTTTGTAGGACAAACCGTTCGCTCTCTACGAGAATTTAAGATTTGGACGTACGATAAATCAGAAACACGAGTGTGAATCAAAAGCAATCAAAGAAAAAGAGGCCTAATCTCCGTTCAAATTAAAGCTGCCCGAAATGCGATCGATGTGTTTCTTCATGTTGGATGGTTGGTGGCTTTGCAGACGAGTGATCTATAGAAAAATTATAAACCATTGTGTAATAATTTGCAGCGTTTTTTTTTTTGGATTCGTTCCATTATTTGATTGCATACTATCCAATTTTCAGAGGTGTTTATGACACAAAATTTTGTCAAAATTAAATATATAAATATACATTTATATATATAAACAATTTAAAGAAAGAACAAAGGGAAAGAGGGGAAGTTACCTGAAAGTTTCGCTCTGGGCGTTTTCAACAGACTTATATGTATAAATATTTACATACACACGCAAAGAAACCTCAATTCAATAACAATTATCGTATCCTAGAACCTATGAAACGAGGAAAAGAACAAAATAACACATACCCATAGCCTGTAAAACCGCTTTTCTATTTTTTTCACACCCTTTCCCACTTTAAATAACATTATTCTTTTCAAAATTCAAGATTTAGTACTAAAATAATAACTTTAAACGTCAGAAAACATATTTTTCCTATGTATTTTCGTGTTCGGAATCGAATGAAAGGAACCATTCCCAAGACGATACACTAATTCGTTTAGAAGATAATGATTTTTTTCCGATTTTTGGCCATTTGGCTCCACTGTGCGGCGCCCGCCTGAGACCCTTACCTACCGATGATTAATTGATGTCTTCCTCCCATTCAGTTCTCGAAAACCTTTCCATGATCGGCACAGAACTTGTAAAGCTCTCCAGGTAAACCCAAATCTTATCGAACTACGGAGTGGTGATGAATAACTGCGGGGAGGTTCTGGTCTCTGATTTACTCTCTACAGAATTAGTCGGCTCTTCTTGGTCTTCATCACTTTTGGCAACTCCGCACGTGGTAGGTCTCGGTCGCCCTCACGTGCCCTTTTCTGTGGAGCTGGACGTATTTCAACCTGCCGTTACATTTCCCTCTCGTCTCACTCAGGAACCAGAAATCGTAGATCGTCGTTACGCTGTATGAATCTCCAGAAACCTAGAAAAGGAGTACACAATTTGTTTCAAGTACGAAGACAAAAAGATATGATAATGGAGGTCTCCTAGATTGTTCACATGAATTCTAACCCTTCAAAAACCTTGTAAATTGAAATTTTAATCATCATAAAAATATACCTAAATAGAAGAATAAATACTCCTATAAAGCACACGCATAAATATCGTGATTTTTCAGGGTTAGTGAGGCATTTCACACAAAATGATTTACACGAATATTAAAACTTTTATTGGACTAGATTACAAAATTTGACGTATCGTGGAACAGTTAAATCTGACGAGATGAAGTAGGAAACTAAAGCAATTATTGGTGAACTGATTGACTATTGCTTCCTAGTCAACCAAGGTAGCGGAAGCTTTGTTTTCACTTCTCAAGGTAGAATAAAAACGTCTGCCAAGTGGGTGTGGCACATAGCTTCCTCGTATCCATAACCCGATTATATAAATGATCCGATGCATAGTAGTTAATCTCAAAACACCAACCTCTAATAATCTTCCACTACCCTCATAGGGGACCATCTACACGCTAATCTGGACAATCCTGGAAAATTTCATCAAATTCGGATGAAAAATGTAAATGTTTTGGCTGTTACAAGGATTTTACGTATGCGCATGCGCAGAGGCTTCTGTGAATTTTAAGGTCTTGATTTTCATTGGTTACCATCACAACCTAATCCGCGTAATCCCTGAAAACTTCATCAAAATCGGGTAGAACATGTGGAAGTTGTGGATGTTACAAGGAAATTCACGTTTGCGCATGCGCAGTCGTTTCTATCAGTCCGAGGATGATAGAAACATGATGATTTTGGTTCCGTGTCTGTCTGTCTGTGTGTCTGTCATGAATTCCTTGTAACGCGCATAACTATACGAAGTTATTGTCCGATTTCTATGAAATTTGCAGGGGTTGGTGTGTAGATGGTCCCCTTTGAAAATCATCATCCTCGGACTGATAGAAGCGACTGCGCATGCGCAAAAGTGAATTCCTTGTAACAGCTATAACTTCCACATTTTCCATCCGATTTCGATGAAATTTTCAGGGATTATGCGGATTTGGTTGTAGATGGTCCCCAATGAAAATCAAGGCCTTAAAATTTACAGAAGCCTCTGCGCATGCGAATACGTAAAATCCTTGTAACAGCCATGACATTTATATTTTTCATCCGAATTTGATGAAATTTTCTAGGATTGTCCAGATTAGCGTGTAGATGGTCCCCTATGAGGGCAGTGATAGGTACTTGGAGATTGGACTTTTGAGATTAACTACTATGCATCGGATCATCTATATAAACCGGTTATGGATACGAGGAAGCTATGTGCCACACCCACTTGGCAGACTTTTTTTTTAAATTGTGATTAATCATAGGATTTTGTGATTAATTATGTGGAAAATGTAATTAATCATAGAATTCTGTGATTAAAAATTGGGAAATTGTAATCACAGGAAATCAGTGATTAATCACAAGAATGATTGGATAATTAGGATCAAATTATTGTATTTACGCTCTATGATTATGAATAAAGTCATAATCAGAGGTAATGTGTACCTAATTAATCACAAAAAATAATAGAATTAATCATGAAAATTGTGATTAATCAAAAAATTATATTACTCTATGATTAATCGCAATTTTTCCATAATTAACCAGAATTTTTCCATGATAAATCTCAGAATTCTATTATTTCTCCCGGATCACATTTTCCCCATAATTATTCACTGAGTCCTATGATGAAGCAAAATTTTCCTATTACTATTATTTCCAATCCTATTATTTCTGTGATTAATCACAGATTACCTGTCATTATGACTTAAATCATAGTCATAGTGCGTGAATACAGTTTTATCCTATCATTCCTGTGATCAATGAGGAATTTCACCGAATTCTGTTTGCATTTTTCCTGAATAGTTAATGGTGTGGGATGGTGAAGAAAATCGGGCTGATTTCGGAAAATAAGTCTCCTGTTACTTTTGGGAGACAATCAAAATTTTTGATTTCAAAACTAACCGGGAAAACGGACCTGAAGCGGGAACGCTCGCTGATTGGGCTGTTCGGATCGCCGTCTCCTCCCAGTGTTGCCCATTGGGACGACGAAATCGTGTTTTCTAAGAGAAAAGTTATCAAACAAAAACAGGGGAAACCTAATTTTCCCCATCTTGCTTTTTCTATTTTTTTGACGTGATAACGTCTTATAAATTGGTTTACCGGGAGATACTTCAAGAAACTGCGTTACGCTCCGCTCGCGGAGGGGGTGCAGCTCGGCGCTCCCTAAAGGCGGGCGGCCCCTCCCGGCGCTCACAAAAGCGGGAGCGCCCCGCCCCCCTTCCCTGGCACTCACTCCCCCCCCCCACCCATGGGAAATACCTACTACCTACGGGAAATACCTACTCTGTGCAACTTGACAAAGAATTTTATTTTATCCTTCTTCCTACTATACGAATGAATATTAACATTAAAATTAATTAAATTAATTAATAAATAATTAATAATTAATTAATTAAAAGTCGTTGTCACGTAAAACTTTCGCCCGTATACCGACTTTACAGGCAACAACACAGGGTTTTTTCTTCAGTTTTTCGATTTTGAACTTTACTGTTTCATGAAATTTTGCATCTGGGGACAATAGATTTCTCGTTCTCAGCGCTTCAAGCGGCCATAAATGAACTATTCCAGGATGACGTCATTTTCCCGGTTTTTTTTAAACATTCGTATTTTCTACACTGTTTTGTTTATTCGTAAATTAGGAAGTTCGGGCTGAAAGTTTGCCATAGGGGGTTTTTTGAGGTGCTGAATCCGATTTTGGGGTCAAAAATATGAAATTCTGACATGGTGAAATTCCTCATTACAGACTTCCTGCGATTAAGAATGTACTCGCAATCATACTCCGTGATTATGATTTTATTCACATTCTTAACGTGTGAATACGAATGTAATCTTATTCATAATCAGCGAAACATATTCCTTTGATTTAAAATCTTAATCATATTCATGAGTATGCTTTTGGCCAACTGTGCTGTCTACTCGAGGAGCCGTGCATGGTCTACTGTTCAAAATCGTGCATCAACGGCAAAATTTGTACAGTTTCCTTCCATCGATTTTCATTGCAGACTGACTACAAGTAGATGGTCCTATATTCCACTCTTGTGAGGAGAGTGGGAAGGAGATCCATTTATCCGAAATTTCCTACTGTTAGTGAATGTTGATGTGGTGTAGTGCACTACAACTTACGTTTACATTTCCGTTGTAAATGTACTGTACTCGTGGGTGCGTTTCTGGAGGTCCATGCCATTGACTTTGCCCTTCGTTTACTTGATCGTGGAGATAGTGCTTCTCATCTTCAGTCAACTCCTTTTCATCGTCGGAAAGATAGATACGAATTAGCTACCATTTTACATAATATTAAACAGTATTTGATTCAACCCTAATTGGGTCGTGGCGTTACCAGTGTCACTGAAAACATCTTAGGAATTCCGCTGCCGTCCCAAGGTGTCACCAGATTAACTAGATTTAAATTGCGATTTAAAAATTGATGGACAGAGCTGAATTTTTTAACCCATTTTGGTTTAACCCGTTTTGGAACCCTTGGAATCGACCAAGAAAGAAACAATTTTTAACTCCCTCTTAATATTTGTTGATTTTCATTTCAAGGTACGTAGAATCCAAAAATCGAATAAAACGCTGCAAATTATTACACAATGGTTTATTATTTTTCTATATAGATCACTCGTCTGCAAAGTTACCAATCAATCAACATGAAGAAAAAAACATCGATCGCATTTCGGTCAGCTTTAATTTGAACGGAGATTAGGCCTCTTTTGCGATTCACACTCGTGTTTCTGATTTATCGTACGTCCAAACTTTAAATTCTCGTAGTGAGCGAACGGTTTGTCCTACAGAGCTCCGGGTGGTCTCAAAAAATTCTATAGAATCTTAAATTGAAGGAAAAACAATACCTTTATATCAAAATTTTTTAGAGTTAGGGCGTTTTCAAAATTTCAAAATTGATTTTGGAACCTTTAGAAGTGACCTACATCAACCAAAAGCTTCGGGGCACAACTAGACCCCAAATGGAGCCTACATACCAAATTTCATCAAAATCGGTCAATGCTAAGTGGCAAAAGTGCCGCGTACGGAGGACGGACGGCCAAATTTTTATTCGATTTTTGGATTCTACGTACCTTGAAACGTAAACCATCAAATTTTGAGGGGGTGTTGAAAATTTTTTTTCTTGGTCGATTCCAAAGGTTCATTATTGAAAATAATAAACCAAAATTTGGCCGTCCGTCCTCCGTCACTTTCCTTAGTTAGTGTTGACCGATTATGATGAAATTATGAGATCCATTTGGGCTCTAGTTGTGCCCCGAAGCTTTTGGTTGATGTCAGTCACTTCTAAGGGTTGAAATTTTGAAAACGCCCTAGGTCAAAAAATTGTTGATATAAAAGTATTGTTTTCCCATCAATTTGAGATAGTATCTAATTTTTCGAGACCTCCTAGACCTCTGTAGGACAAACCGTTCGCTCACTACGAGAATTTAAAGTTTGGACGTACGATAAATCAGAAACACGAGTGTGAATCGCAAAAGAGGCCTGATCTCCGTTCAAATTTTATCTGACCAAAATGCGATCGCTGTAGGTACGTGGTAGGTAGGTAGTAACTATGGCTGGTAGGTGATTATATTATATCTGTTAGTGATATATTATAGACAAATAATAAAACTTTGTGTAATAATTTGCAGCGTTTTTTGTTAGTTAATAAAAATCAAAAAATGATGAAAATTTTGTCAACGATTTCTTTTAAATTTTTTTTCATAATTCTATTTTGAGACTTCCAATAGCCCTCTAACTATTCTGCTGTCCATTTAATTTAAAATTGCAATTGAATTTTGGTTACTCCGGTGACACCTTGGGACAGCTGTGGAGTTCCTGGGATGTTCTTGTTGATTTTTGTGTTTGGCTGTTTATGATGACACTAGTGATACATGGTCCAATCAGGGTTAAAGCAGTAGACTTGACAGATTTGAGTGGAGGTGGTCTCAAAGTGATCAGCGAGTTCCTGAGGTGGGCGTAAGCGGTGGACTCTGAAACGGCTATTGTTCTCTGGAGGACTTGAAACTTGGGAAGATCTATCGTTGCGTTGACGCCTAAAACAACTAACTATTATAGTAGCCCCCACGTGTGAGGGTTTTCCCTCATGTTTTTTGAAAAAGTCAACATTTTTTAGGAAGCCTTTCTTGGAGTTTTACTTATCGATATCTTCATCAATAAAATTTCACTACTGAGAAAATAAAAATAAAAAATAGTACGGAGCTACTACTCTGTTGTGCGGTTTTATTGGACCACTAGGAATTGAGAAATTTTGAGTGCAATGCAACTCACAGGGAACAGTCTATGAACTAATTCGCACATTTCCTTAAAGTATACCATTAAAATCATGTAAAATTATCTTTTGGTTTCGTAAATTAAATGGAAAAATGTAGGTATTTAAGAGTTTCCTAGGCAGGCAGAATATGGAACCAAATATTATTAAAAAAGCTCTTATACCTTCTCAAAATGCGAGTGAAATTTTGATTTTGTAGGCAGCATTACTTCATGTAACCTCCGCTCGGGCGCTACTGATAACCATTAGGCGAATGAGTTACATTCATGAGAAATTACCCCCAATGGTTAGATGTCTACTCCTACTCTGCCGACACTTGTAACACCATTAAATTCGCCCTTCGTCGTTTGCTTAAAAGATACCTCAACTACATTATTTGGAAATATACGACTAGAGATGAATGACAACAACAGGACAAATGATATAAGCTCTGGTTTTCGATCTAGCTCTAGATAATGTGAAGCATGTGACAGAGCAACAGTTGCTCTGACACCTGATTGGTGATTTGATGGAACAGTTCCTCCTAACAGCTCCCCACCAGTCATCGACCAGGGATTGCTCACCAGTCTCATTCCAGATCGATCTGTAAGTATCTACTTTCATACAAGATCACTTCCCTTACCCTTGTGGTTCAAATCCGAAGATCTAATAGGTAATCTCTATTGATACTTCTTCCCCATCATAAATTGATACAAGCCTCATTGATTACACAGGTACACGACCAAAAAACTGCCTCCAGTTTTGCTACTGATTCCTATAGATTTTGGAACGCTGAATCCAGGAAAAATAGCTAAAATGCTCTATCACGTCACGTTTTCTTGCAAAATTTGATCAGATAATTTCTTCTTGGCTGACGGCAATTAATTTCAGATAATTTCTTCTTGGCTGACGACAATTAATTTCCATGGCTCAAAATGAAGGTTGTAATGCTTGAAACACAAATATCCCTGCTTCCTTTGCTTGTGGGATAGCCGGGCCCGAGACCTCCACTGGGTGAAAAAAGACTGGCCAATTCGAGAGTATTCAAGACCTGGCGATAAAAATGTTCTTCATGAGTGCTTGGTACCTCGTGATAAAGTTCTGTTACCACCTCTCCACATCAAGTTGGGCCACATCAAGTCCCTTCCAAAAGATGGAGAGTGCTTTCGGTATCTGTGCACCAAGTTCCCTCGACTTTCTGAAGCCAAGCTAAAGGAAGGAGTGTTCGTAGGCCCTGATATAAGGAAACTGATCGCAGATGCACCATTTACTACAACAATGTCTGAGAAGGAAAAAGAAGCCTGGGACTCCTTCGAGGATGTAGATCTCAAATTCTTGGGGAACAGGCGGGATGACAACTACAAGGATATTGTTGCCAGGGTGCTCACTGCCTTCAAAGAACAAGGCTGTAATATGAGCCCATGTCAACTACTATCCCGAAAACCTGGGGGCGTACAGTGAAGAGCAGGGTGAGCGGTTCCACCAGGACATCAAGGACGCAGAGAGAAGGTACTACCGAGGAAGATGAAACTCTAATATGATGGCCGATTTCTGCTGGTTGCTGCTACGGGAAACCCCTGATGAAAAACGCTGCAAATAATTACACAATGGTTTATTATTTTTCTATACAGATCACTCGTCTGCAAAGCCACCAACCATCCAACATGAAGAAAAACATCGATCGCATTTCGGTCAGCTTTAATTTGAACGAAGATTAGGCCTCTTTTGCAATTCACACTCGTGTTTTGATTTATCGTACGTCCAAACTTTAAATTCTCGTAGTGAGCGAACGGTTTGTCCTACAGAGCTCCGGGTGGTCTCAAACAATTCTAAAAATTCTATAGAATCTTAAATTGAAGGAAAAACAATACCTTTATATCGAAATCTTTTGAGTTAGGGCGTTTTCAAAATTTCGAAATTCATTTTTGAACCCTTAGAAGTGACCTACATCAACCAAACTCTTTGGGGCACAACTAGACCCCAAATGGAGCCTACATACCAAATTTCATCAAAATCGGTCAATGCTAAGTGGCAAAAGTGCCGCGTACGGCGGACGGACGGCCGAATTTTTATTCGATTTTTGGATACTACGTACCTAGAAACGTAAACCATCAAATTTTGAGGGGGTGTTAAAATTTTTTTTCTTGGTCGATTCCAAAGGTTCATTATTGAAAATAATAAACC
The DNA here is from genome assembly GCA_009739505.2 of Apolygus lucorum. Classification (NCBI taxonomy): domain Eukaryota; kingdom Metazoa; phylum Arthropoda; class Insecta; order Hemiptera; family Miridae; genus Apolygus; species Apolygus lucorum. The sequence continues at coordinate 16,450,077 of CM019183.2, forward strand.
AAAATACGCCAAGCAACGCACCACGAGAAGCATTCAGGGGAAGAAGAAACGGGCCCACAAAAAGATTCTTTGAATTTTCATGTGAACTGCGTTGTTTTCTTCTGTTTCCATTTACGAGAATTCGATTTACGGAATATTGCAATAAATCTTTGCTAGTGCTTGCCATAGTGAAATGAGCCTTATTTATAACGCAGTGACTAGGGATAACCCAATGTAGCAAAAAATTTGTACGAGATGGAGCTAAATAGCTACCAGATTTGGATTCAGCGCACCAAAAAACATAAAAATCAGTCATAATATTCGAGGCAGTTGAAAAAAAAAAATATTTTTTCGTGTACCTGTGTTATAGGATAATATATCTATTTATCTTTCCTAATTCAATTTGTACCTTTCATTCATCATCCCTAGCCATAGGTTGATCTCCACCAAGGAAAAGGTATTCTAACGAAACGTATAGTTGTCGAGAGGTAGAATACAGCAACGATTAAATTATTCTCATTAATTAAAGCAGATTCTCCAGATCCCCTAGAACAATACTATTTTAAGCAGCAAATTCAAGGGAAAAGCGCTCTACTATCCCTGGCGGAGGATAGATAAACTAATGCTGCTGGTGTGGTTTAGTCATTCTTTATAAATTACGCTTCTACTAGATACTGAGGAATAACAAAAACTCACTGGATAAAATTTCTTGAACGAAGCAGTCAAGCAGGAAGTGAAAAGCAACAGAAATATTGCAAATGAGAGAGCAGTCATGACCGTGGACGGAGTTTGTCGACAATCACACCAAGAAGTTGTAGCAAATCAGTTGTAGTTGTCTACAACTAGGTAGTCAACTACAACGCTGAAAATGAAGGCACCAAGAAAACTTTGGTTTTTTTAAATAGAAATTACAACGAAAAGCTTAAATCAACCTTTAAAACAATAGTCCGTACAATCGGTGGTGTTATTCGTACTAGGTAACTGTGAATTTGTAATATACTATTAAATGAGAAATTTACTGCTTGTCTGACTGACGAAGTTATTTTGACTTGGTCTGAATATACAGAAGGTTAATTTAATAAAAGGATAAGTTGATAATTTTGGTTCTGGTCTGTTTGGAAACCAGCTTGTTGGTAATTTGGTTTTTGGTCTTTAAAAACCGGGTTACCTCAAGGAACTCAAAAGGCTTCTGGTCTGTGTAGGAACCAGGACACCGAGTTTGTTGATAAGTTTTAGAGCTTGAGCTGAGAGGTGTTAGTGAATAATTTGCTTGTTATTTTTGCTTCCGAGTCTACCAAGGTAGCGGAAGCTTTGTTTTCACTTTTCAAGGACGAAAAAAGAAAGTTCTCCAAAATCAAAATTTTCACTTGCGTTTTGCGTTTTAGACCTCTCTGAACAATTTTGGTTCCGTGTCTGTCTGTCTGTGTGTCTGTCACGAATTCCTTGTAACGCGCATAACTATACGAAGTTATTGTCCGATTTCTATGAAATTTTCAGAGATTGTGCGGTTTGGTGTGTAGACGGTTCCCTATGAAAATAACCACCTTCGGACTGATAGTAGCCACTGCGCATGCGCAAACGTGAATTCCTTGTAACGGCCATAACTTCTACATTTTCCATCCGATTTCGATGAAATTTTCAGGGATGTTACAAATTAGTGTGTAGACGGTCCCCTATGAAAATAACCACCTTCGGACTGATAGTAGCCACTGCGCATGCGCAACGTTAATTTCCTTGTAACGGCCATAAGTTCCAAATTTTCTACCCGATTCCGATGCAATTTTCAGTGATTATGCAGATTTGGTTGTAGATGGTCCCCTATGAAAATCATCACCCCCGGACTGATAGTAGCCGCTGCGCATGCGCTAACGTGAATTCCTCGTAACAGCCATAACTTCCACATTTTCTACCCGATTTCTATGAAATTTTTAGGGATTACACGGATTAGGTGGTAGATGGTCCCCAATGAAAATCAAGGCCTTAAAATTAACAGAAGCCTCTGCGCATGCGTATACGTAAAATCCTTGTAACAGCCAAAAAATTTACATTTTTCATCCGAATTTGATGAAATTTTCTAGGATTGACCAGATTAGCTTGTAGGTGGACCTCTATGAGGAAAGTGAAAGGTACTTAGAGATTGATTTTTGAGATTAACAACTATGCATCGGATCACCTATATAATCGGGTTATGGATACGAGGAAGCTATGTGCCACACCCACTTGGCAGACGTTTTGTAGATGGAATCATGGAAGAGGATCTGTCTGTATTGTCTTCTTCCATGATGGAATGCTCTGGTTTTTTTTGCTTCCTAGTCTACCAAGGTAGCGGAAGCTTTGTTTTCACTTTTCGAGGACGAAAAAAAAAGTTCTCCAAAATCAAAATTTCCACTCGCGTTTTGCGTTTTAGACCTTCCTGAACAATTTTGGTTCCGTGTCTGTCTGTCCGTCTGTCTGTCTGTCTGTCTGTGTGTCTGTCATGAATTCCTTGTAACGCGCATAACTATACGAAGTTATTGTCCGATTTCTATGAAATTTTCAGGGATCGTGCGGGTTGGTGTGTAGATGGTCCCCTATGAAAATCATCATCTTCGGACTGATAGTAGCCACTGCGCATGCGCAAACGTGAATTTCCTTGTAACGGTCATAACTTCCACATTTTCCACCTGATTTCGATGAAATTTTCAGGGATTATGTAGATTAGGTTGTAGATGGTCCCCTATGAAAATCATCATCCCCGGACTGATAGAAGCGACTGCGCATGCGCAAACGTGAATTCCTTGTAACAGCCGTAACTTCAACTGTCCCCCAGGGGTCGCGGGTTCGAATCCCAGCCGAGGCTAAGTATTTTTTTGATCCAATCACATACATCTACTCAATTAATTTTTCATCCGAATTTGATGAAATTTTCTAGGATTGTCCAGATTAGCGTGTAGATGGTCCCCTATGAGGGTAGTGGTACTTAGAGATTGGTGTTTTGAGATTAACAACTATGCATTTGATCATCTATATAATCGGGTTATGGATACGAGGAAGCTATGTGCCACACCCACTTGGCAGACGTTTTTTTTTTTTTTTTTTTTTTGTTGTTACCAAGTGGGGAAACTCTTTAAGAGCGAAGGGGAAGTTCACCCCAACAGTATTGGACTCCCCATGCATTGGGCCTACCAACTAAAACCTCACTCCCTCTGCTTAGGACTCACCCTGGAACCACTTGTACAGTATTACTTCAGGGTGAGCCCTTTTTTGAGCCAAATGGCTGCTCCTACTTCTGGTCTCTCCTTCAATTCTGGGACGCAATGACAGTATTTGTCTCATCAGTCCTCAAAGCAAAAAAGCTGGATGGAAGATGGGAGGAAGAAGATGAGGAATAGATTTGATGGAATGCTCTGGTGACGCTCCGACAAGAGTATTTATAGCCTACCCCTTCTCCTGTCCAAGTAGCGGTTTTCCAGTAGGATCTCAGAGAGGTAGAGAAGGGTTGGCGCTGAATGGGGTATTTCGGTGCGTCGGAAATTCATGTTTTTGACCTCAAATTTGGATTCAACACCATTAAAAACCTAGAGGTTTTAGAGTTTAGAAACTCCAACTTTTTGCCCATTGATACTATAACATGACATGTTACGTTGTACCACATTGTGGTAGAAAAATTAAATAAAGAGATCACACGTTTGAAAAAAAGGCGGGCCTTCATGAACGCACACACACTACGCTGCGGGCGTGTGTGCGTAGTATTTTGTAGTATCCAAGGCCACGAGGCGTTCGAGACCTCACGGGATTAGTGGAATGTCTCGATCCAACGTCAGCAACTTAAAACGTCACAACAACTTACTACGTCACATCATTCAAATCTTCAACTTTCATTAGCTTCCCTAATTTCTTCTAAACATTTTCTCAATGAACAGACCCAATTACCGAAAATTGTTCAGAAAAGTCTGAAACGTAAAACGTGAGTGGAAATTTCGATTTTGGAGAATTTTTTTTCAACGTTGAAAAGTGAAAACAAAGGTTCCACTACCTTGGTAGAAGAAGCAATGACCACACACTAATCTGTTTTAGACCATTCTGAATCCAAATCCGCGAAAAACCCTTAGGTGAATGTCTGTGTGTGTGTGTGACAAAATCTTGTGTCGTCTGCACAGGCCTTTTCAACCGATTTTACGTGGTTCTTTTTTTGTTCGACGCATAAAACTATCTAGTTGTGCACTACGTTGCTGGAATTTCGAATTTCGCCATTTTGGAATTTTGAATTTTGCCATTTTGCCCTTAGGGCCATTTTCACCAACAATCCATTAACTCTGTTCGACCAAAACTGTAAAGTAAACTGAGATTGATCTCCAGTCGAAATTTGTTTCGGTTTCACCAAGTTGAGCGAGTTCTCAGGAATGGCTTTTTCGTTGATCTCTGGTAAACTTCTTCTTCACCATCGAAGCATCGAAAATCAGTCGTACAACTCTGATCTGGAAGGCAGTGAATTGGTGATACGGGAGATGACGAAATTGTTTTGTGACAGTTTTCCCGCAGAATCACTTTTTCGTTAGTTTTGACTTCATTCAATTCCTGATATTTCATCAATCCGTCAACTATGTATCCTCTTTCAGCGCTACAATTTGTGTTGTTCATAAGTTCATTATGATTGTTGGAGTTCAGATTTTCGATTGGACGTCTACCTACTTCATCAACGTGAGTACCTTTACCTACTTTCATCTGGTGATTCCCTCTTCCAGGCTCTCCTACAAATGTGCCTTATTGCATGACTCCAAAACCATATAGGTACCTACTCACCGGTACTTTCAACTACTCTGAGCTAGTAGACATAGGTAGCTAACTGCCTAATAATGTGCACGAACTGTGTGTCAATGACGTCTTTTCTGAGCAAATAAGATGAATTTCATTCTTCATGTCAAGAAAACTATTCACTTCAGTATTCATCAAATACTCCAACGATTGGTACTTGTGTAAAATTTTATGTACGCATTTTATAAAAATGAGTGAATTAAAATGATAGTAATTATATTCAATTAAGCGTAATACGTATGAATTGATATGTTCATCTGCCTACAGTGTAGGCATATACATAAGCCATACATATACATAAGATTTACTTGGAGAAATGTGTAGGCCCTACACATTTCTCCAAGTCAATCTTATGTTGCAACAACTCGGTTCTTATTTCTCCCACCTATGCTGATTATGGTGCAAACCAAAATGAATTCGTAGATAATTAATAAGAAAAGAATTTTCAGCATAATTATTTGAGGTAATGCATAATCAAATAATAAGAATAATGATTCAATCAAACAGCAATGAAAGAATATAAACATGACGATTTTTGTTTAAAATTATCGTAGGTAGGTAAGCAATCTTAACCTACCGGCAGGCGGGTCCAGGGGAGTCACATAACCAGGCGCTTGCTGCACGTCAAGAAACCAATGTTTTCTTGAAAATATTTGTCTTGAATAGGAGGAAAATGATTATTACAGAAGGTTAAACTTATTTTGTTTAAACTTTTATGTTTCAACAACTATGAAATGCAACTTGCAATACAAACTGGTACCTAAAATAAAGGAATATGACATAATTGTTTTGGACGGAATCTCATACAAAGTAGAACTACACGAACTAACCCTACCAGGTACTTTTTTCAGTCAATGCAACGCAAAAAATTAGGAAATAATGTAAAAAAGCACAAATTTACCCTACCAGGTACTTTTTTCAGTCAATGCAAATTACAAAAATAAGGAAACAATGTAAAAGTGCACGAATTACCTCTACCAGGTACTTTTTTTTTAGTAAATACCAATCACAAAAATAAGGAACAAGGAAATAACTCCATCATTTACAAGTATCATCCGTTGATGGAAGAAAAGCTAACAGAAAAACACTCGAGATTATTTGGAAAACAAAAAATTCACAAAAAGAAGAAATTGGTATCTAAAGCCATGTGGGTGACACAAAATTCCAACTGACAAATACAAACAAGTACCTACGCAGTTCATTTGAAAACTCGTTTTTCCCATTTCATTTTCCATCCTCACTCCCGACAGCATCTACTCCATCATTGCGGGACCGGGAGCGTGCTTCACTCAGTGCGGCTTTTAGCGACCGCTCACTTTTGTTGCTCAACTAGGACTAATGGGAGGTGAAACAATTCATGGCGATAGTGCGCGAGTACCATCAATATGATGAACTAGGATTACCTGACCTCCGCGGGCATTTTGCTCATTGCATTCCCTCGCAAAATTAAAAAAACTGCGCTCACAGTGCGGCCACGCGCCCGCCGGTGGGTTAAGTAAACACTTAACGAGAAAAAAAGAAATATGAAGGGGGATCTTGTAAAAAGATATACATTCACCAGAAATTATATACGTATGTATCAATTTTATTTTCATGATAATTAAAATCAGCAAAACCAACTACTCACAATACATAAAATGCACACAGCAACTGGCCTCATAAAGGTGCCGAACCTCTAGCTCCCCTTAGGGACCTCTTCAGAACAGTAGGCCTCACTAGTTAAATGTTCCGCCTCCCGCCGGTAGGTCTGTTATCAGACGCCGAGGTTGTCGGATAGATTCTACGTGCACTTATCCGTACGGTAGGCCACGAGGCGCCGCAGATGGAGTGCTGAAGCCCTAGGCGTTAGGGATCAATCTCTCTGTTGAGTAGGATTCAGGCTAGGAACAATTCAGCGCATCGAGAGGACCGTCGCCCTCAATCGACAACACGCAGAACACAACATCTGAGATGGTAACGAAACTTGTCGGCTGAAATAGCGACGTCCTGCGATGGATTTGTTTGGGACGACGAATAGTTAGAGTTCACAACTTCGTTAGCATTTCTCATTCCCGTATGATACCTAAGAGAAGCTGTGCGCACCAAAGCTCGTGACATGATAAAAACTCTAGTATAACACAAACGAAAAAACTACAGCTCGACGGAACAGGAAAAACAACAATGGCCTACACGCGTTCAGAGTAAACGCCGGATGAACCGAGGAAATGCGTTGATCGCCTCAGGTGAAATCCGTTTTCTCGGTTCAGTTGTTGAATCGGCCCTCGCACTTCGATCAAAATGTTGGTGAAAACGGCCGTAAGGGTGGAAGGGGGAGGGGGAGTTAATGCTCAAAAAACGTGCGTTTTTGGGCATAATATTTATAGGAAACTCTACCCAGGCCTCAATTTCCAACCGATTTTTGTGTTTCTTTTGGTTCATTATTTTCAATAAAGAACCTTTGGAATCGACCAAGAAAAAACAAGTGGGTGTGGCACATAGTTTCCTCGTATCCATAACCCGATTATATAGATGATCCGATGCATAGTAGTTAATTTCAAAACACCAATCTTTAAGTACCTTTCACTACCCTCATAGGGGACCATCTACACGCCAATCCGAACAATCTTAGAAAATTCGGATGAAAAATATAAGTGTTATGGCTGTTACAAGGATTTTACGTTTGCGCATGCGCAGAGGCTACTGTAAATTTTAAGGCCTTGATTTTCATTGGGGACCATCTACAACCTAATCCCTGAAAATGTCATCAAAATCGGGTAGAAAATGAGGAAGTTATTCAAGTAATTATAAGAAAAGGATTAAAAGGAATTCACGTTTGCGCATGCGCAGCGGCTACTATCGGTCCGGGGGGGAAGATCTTCATTGGGGACCACCTACAATCTAATCCGCATAATCCCTGAAAATTTCATCGAAATCGGAAGGAAAATGTAGAAGTTATGGCCGTTTCAAGGAAATTCACGTTTGCGCATGCGCAGTCGCTTCTATCAGTCCAGGGATGATGATTTTTATAGGGGACCGTCTACACACCAACCCGCACAATCCATGAAAATTTCATAGAAATCGGACAATAACTTCGTAGAGTTATGCGCGTTACAAGGAATTCATGACAGACACACAGACAGACACACAGACACGGAACCAAAATTGTTCAGGAAGGTCTAAAACGCAAAAGACGAGTGAAAATTTTGATTTTGCAGAACTTTTTTTTTATCCTTGAAAAGTGAAAACAAAGCTTCGGCTACCTTGGTAGACTCGGAAGCAAAATTTTTCAACACCCCCTCAAAATTTGTTGGTTTACGTTTCAAGGTACGTAGAATCCAAAAATCGAATAAAAATATGGCCGTCCGTCCGCCGTACGCGGCACTTTTGCCACTTAGCATTGACCGATTTTGATGAAATTTGGTATGTAGCTCCATTTGGGGTCTAGTTGTGCCCCAAAGATTTTGGTTGATGTCGGTCACTTCTATGGGTTGAAAAATGAATTTTAAAATTCTGAAAACGCCCTAACTCAAAAAATTTGGATATAAAGGTATTACGAATAAAATCACTCGCGATGAGATTGTGGAAAACCATTTTAATAAAAACGGAGTTGAGTAGAACGTTGTCTATTTCCACGAAAATAATGAGTTACAAGTTAAATCGATTTCGACGGTTAGGTCATCATCAGTAACAAACAATAACTGTTATTGTTTGTTACTGATGATGACCTAACCGTCGAAATCGATTCAACTTGTAACTCATTATCCTCGTGGAAATAGACAACGTTCTACTCAACTCCGTTTCTATAAAGGTATTGTTCTTCCATCAATTTAAGATAGTATAGCATTTTTAGAATTTTTTGAGCCCTCGCGGAGCCCTGTAGGACAAACCGTTCGCTCCCTACGATAATTTAAGGGTTGGACGTACGATAAATCAGAAACACGAGTGTGAATCGCAAAAGAGGCCTAATCTCCGTTCAAATTTCAGCTGACCGAAATGCGATCGATGTTTTTTTCTTCATGTTGATTGATTGGTGAGTTTGTAGACGAGTTATCTATATAGAAAAATAATAAACCATTGTGTAATAATTTGCAGCGTTTTTCGTACAGTTTTCTGTACGAATTTATTGTCCGATTTCGATGAAATATTCTTGGATTGTGCGGCTTGGCGTGTAGATGGTCCCCTATGAGGGTAGTGCAAGGTACTTAGAAATTGATGTTTTGAGATAAGGATCATCTAGACAATCGTTTTATTGATACGAAAAAGCTATGTGCCGCACCCACTTGCCAGGCGTTTCTTGTGCTTTTTTTTACTTCAAAATGTCCTTGAAAACCTGAATTTTGAGAAATTGTGATCATTGCTGGACACCCCGGGGGGTTGCATTTTTTCTTGGTCGATTCCAAATGTTCATTATTGAAAATAATAAACCAAACCCTATTTTTGTACCCATCCGGTCTTTTTGACCGATTTTCTCGCAATGGAAGCCGAAGGTATTTTGCTGTTATGAAATGCGAGAAAACTATTCGAGGTGAGCTCTTTCAATGGTAATATCCAATTTAAATGTTTAAACATTTTATCACGGGATTTGCATCGCCATTCCAACTATAAACCTGCATTATTTCATGATCTGCACGTAGTTTCAAGTGTCAAGTTTTAGGGCACCCAATTTATTGAGGGATTTGACGTTCGAATGACGAGTTGGATGAAATATCAACTGTGTTCTCTTTTTTGTGATTGCTACCAATAAAAGATATTTTCATATCGTCAAGACACGACAGACAATTTAGCGGAAGAATAGGCGTGTATGAACATTCTGAGTGAACATTGAATCATAACGTCACCCGCATAATTTTCCACGATTATTATAGGCAATTTTTCCCTTTTTGATGCTGCAAAAAATATTGAATTGAGCGTCATAAAACTCTCGGATATGAACATTATGAAGCGACGCTCTATTCCATTCACGTCCGTGTTTTAGATAATTTCATTGTGTTGTGGCATCGAGGGATCCAGGAACCATCAGCTACCCATCAAATTTGAGCAAAATCCGTAAGCCACGTCGTGAGAAATCGACTCTTACAGAAAATCTAACTTATGTATTTGAAGAAGTAAACGCTTCACACTCAACTCGATGAAATAGGGGGTTGAGGTTGCCTGTATGAAATGTGATTAATAGTCGCTAAGGACGCAAAACTGAGTTCAACTCGAAGAAACGAACGATCGGATTTTGGTCAGCTAAAATGTGAACGGAGATTAGGCCTCTTGCGATTCGCACTCGAGTTTCTGATTTATCGTAAGTCCGACCATTAAGTTCTCATGGGGCCTCACGGTGGGTCCTACAGAGATCTGTGTGGTCTCATTCAATTCTAAAAATTCAATACTATTTTAAATTGAACGAAAACCTATACCTTTATATCGAAATTTTTTGAGCTAGGGCGCTTTCAAAATGTCAACCCTTATTTTTCAACCCTTACAAGTGACCTACATTAACCAAAAGCTTCGGGGCACAACTAGACCCCAAATGGAGCCCATATACCAAATTTCATCAAAATCGGTCCATGGGAACTAAGGAAAGTGCCGCGTACGGACGGACGGAAACATATGGGATATTAATAAGGTGTGTTATCATGAAAACTGTATAGTTAATGTGCTAGCAGATACTTGTGACGTGGATGTCTACGCAACCAATGAGTTTTGATAACTATCGGTGTATATTTTGCCGCTGTTGTTTATTGGAATCGCATTACATTTTATTTATTTATTTTTTCTAGTGTGACAAAATGTTTTATGATCCACGGTGGTAAGACGTATCTTCTATCTCAAAATACGCTGAAAATTATTACACAACGGTTAATTTTTTTCCTTGATAAATCGTCTGCAAAGAGCACGGCTCTTCCATTTATAAGTAGCTGGGTACATCTGTATTCTCCCTTGACCTTCTCACTCTAGAGGTGTGTCGGTACAGCTGTACCGGGACTGTGGAACCGAGTATCAGGTTGGAACGGTTCCACGCAGTGACAAAAACTCGACCCTTACCGGTCCAGTTCCACGGACTGATAAGATATCTTGAAATGTCTCTGGACCGGGAAGAGAATCTGTAGCGGCCAGAGGCCTATTTGATAAGGTATTAAAAACATCTTGTTTTGGTGGACTCAGCTCCCCAGTTCTTACTTTGCTTCCCCCCTCTAGATGTCCAACCTGGAAGCCAGTCTTTTTCTTGCCTGCGAGCTTTCCTCAAGTAAAACCCGCGATTGTCTACACCGCCTTTCAAAACCGCTTTATCCTATTTCAACCACCGCCGAAATTTATTTTATTTTTCAATCTAAAATACGCGGTATAATAAAGCTCTCCCAACTGTGTCCACTTGTCGTTGGTCGCCTTCATTCCTGGTTCCTGGCAGTTTCCCCGGCCGGGGAAGTCAACGCTCGAGCGAAAATTGGTGAGTCTTCACTATTACAAGTATTTTGTGGACACAGATCGCACACCCCTCAAAAACCCTTAAAAATTACAGTCCTACTGCTATATGTCTATATCTCATTGCTATTAATTCAATATATTCAATTTCTGACGATAATTTTCACCCAGCGGATTCTTGGATTCTTTTTTTGTTTCCAGCGCAACTATTCAAATATAAAGGGGATCTGGTTCCCATCCCTACTTAAAATTTTTGACCAGATCATACACCCTTTTTCATGGTCCGATCGACCCGAATCCGCCATTTTTTCATTGTCGTCAGAGTCAGTTGCTAGAAAGTACGAGTACATAGTTGAATTCTCGATCTGCAATTTTATTGGTTCTCCGAACACAAACATTGTATCCTCTCTTTTCATTGGTTAGAACTTGTTAGGTTTATCTCATTGTTTGGATTTCTCGATTTACAATGGGGTCCGATGATGGAAAAGACGAGGAATATGATATTCAAGTTGAATTTAATACAAAGAAGAGGGAACAGTTATTCTCCGAGTTGCAAAAGACTTATGATGCATCATCCAAAGTTGCACCTGGAACTGTTTCAACCTTTTTATCTCGTTGTAATGATTTAGATAGAATTAAACAAAAATTTGAACTCGTGCAGGATAATATACTTATGTTAAATCTCCAACTTGATGGTCATAAACAAGTTGAAATTGATAAAGTTAATGACAGTTTTGACGAATTGTTCTATAAAATTCGTACAATTGAGAATGATTTACGAGCTAGAATGACTATTGTACAGCCAGCTCCTACGTCACAGACTTCACCAGAAATGCGTTTGCCTAAAATTGAGTTACCTTCTTGGTCTGGTGATTTGTACACTTTCCCAAATTTCTGGGCTATGTTTAATACCATGGTTCATAAAGGTAAATTTGCAGATACTATTAAGTTTACTTATCTACGTAGTGCCCTTTCTGGGACTCCTTTAACTTTAATTGAACATTTGGATTTGTCAGATAAAAATTATCTGACCGCTTACAATTTGATCGAGGAAAGGTATGGTAATATTCGTTCTTTAGCAACTTGTTACATTAATAAAATGTTGGAATTTTCTCCTTTAAAATCGAGTTCTCAGAAAGACTTGCAATCATTTTTGGATACATTTTTTACTTCATTTCAAGCCCTTAATAATTTAAATTTACCTGATGAAAATGATTTTATCATATTCCAATTTGCTTTGCGTGTTTTACCAATGGACATGCGAGTGCGTTTCGAACGTACTTTAGATTCTCGTAAATCCATCCCTACGTTCCATCAACTCATAAAATTTGTTGAAGATCAATGTAAGATAGAAGAACTTACAACGGCATCTTCCCCTTTCAAATCGCCTCGAGTTACCCCGCATTTTGGTAACTACGATCATAGAAGTAAATTGAGTGCTAGTAAGAACAATCGTAATTCTCAGTCGGTATTAGTTAGTACACCTGAGTCTTCGAAGCCTGTTGCTACTTCGAGTACTACTAGTGCCAAACCACAAGCTAGTTGTGCTATTTGTAATGAGCAGTGCTCTCGCATTTATTTTTGTCCAACTTATGCTAAATTGTCCGTGAGTGATAAATATAATAAGTTGAAGGAGCTCCGCCGTTGTTTCAAATGTTTGGGGTCACATATGAGGTCCCGTTGTGCTTCTAAAGGGCGTTGTAAATATTGCAACAATGGATCTCATCACTCCTCACTTCATGAAGATAAGATTAACGAGGAGAATTCGCAATCGGTCCTAACGGCTTCTTCAACTTTGACCTCCACCGTGGAAACTCCTCCTAATCCCGCAGCTACTCTGTTCACGTTACCGACTGTCCCAAGAGCAACTCGAACTGTTTTGTTAGGTACCGCTCAAGCTCTTATTATGAACAAATTTGGTAAATTGGAACCAATTCGTCTAGTGATCGACGGAGGTAGTCAGGTGTGTCTCATATCGTCACAGTGTGCCCAACGTTTGTCGCTATCTACTATAAACAAGGAAACAAACATTTCAGGTGTTTTAGCTCAAAATATCGGCACATCTAAGGGAGTTGTTTCTTGTAATTTGTTCCCCCGCTCTTCCCGTCGTCAACCCCTCTGTGCTGAAGCTGTCATCGTCAAAAATGTTTGTGCTGAGCTCCCGACTACTCCAATACCTGATGATGTATATCAACGTTTTAAACATCTCAATCTCGCTGATAACTCCTTCCACGAGAAAGGAAAGATAGACTTCCTTTTAGGAGCTTCGTTGTACCCGCACATTTTCCAAAATCGTTCGAAAATTATTCATGGTGAACCCGCTTGTTTGGAAACTATTTTTGGTTACGTTATCATGGGAAACGTTCCTCTTCAACCTTCCCCACGTACCTCTGAGATATCATTGTTTATGTGTGAAGTTGACGTTAATAAAACATTGAAAAGTTTTTGGGAAATTGAAGAAGGGAAGTCCCAGCATACCGCCGTTGATCCACTGCATACCTATGCTGAGCAGCATTTCATGACCACTCACTCACGTCGTACAGATGGATCCTACGTTGTACGTTTGCCATTCAACCCAAATTTTGACAATCTGTTAGGGGAAAGTGAACTGATAGCACAACGTCGTTGGTACAACCTCGAATCTAAATTACGCAAAAACTCAGTTTTGCGCTCTGCTTATCATGCATTTATGAATGAGTACCGTGATTTGGGTCACATGGTACTCACTAAATCGCCTGGTTCATTCTACTTACCGCATTTCGCTGTTACTCGAGAGTTGTCTACATCACCTGTTCGTGTAGTTTTCGATGGTTCGTGTAAGGATTCCAGTGGTTCCTCGTTAAATGACCATTTGTTAGTGGGCCCGCCTCTTCAAAAAGATATTTGTGACGTCATCACACTCTTTCGCTTAAAGGCGATAGCTCTTACTACCGATATAAAAATGATGTATCGTCGTATTTGGCTTCATCCTGATGACACCAAGTTTCAACATGTTCTTTGGCGTGAGTTTGAGGATGAACCTCTCGAATCATATGCACTACAAACCGTAACTTACGGTTTAACTTGTGCTCCTTTTCTAGCTCAAAGGGTCCTTCAACAACTCGTTCATGATGAAGGTCATAAATTTCCTCTTGCTTCCCAAGTCATCATGTCTAGTTGCTACATGGATGACCTCTGTTCTTCTGTAGATACTCTTGAAGATGCTCTCATATTGAAGGATGAGTTGATAGCTATCATGAAGCTAGGAAGCTTTGAACTCAGAAAGTGGGCATCGAACTCTGTTGAGCTCTTAAATCATATTCCACAGGAGCACCGGGTCGCATCTCTCTCATTGCAATCCTCAGAATCGTGTTCTCTTCATGTACTTGGCCTAGTCTGGATCCCGAGTACAGATGTATTTACGTACTCTGTCAAGATAGCCACTGAGGCCAAAACAAAGAGGCAAGTTTTGTCCCAAATAGCTTCGGTATTTGATCCATTAGGCTGGATATCGCCCGTCGTATTCCGTGCGAAGTTATTCCTTAGAGAAATTTGGGAATGCAACCTAGATTGGGATTCACCTTTGCCATATCACATTCAGTCACGGTGGGCGGCGTTCAGTGCGGAGCTACCTAAGTTATCTAACGTCGCATTTCCTCGCCTTTTGTCAGAACCTGCGCTCTTGAACAGGTCTATCATTGGATTCTGTGATGCCTCCACGCAAGGATATGCCGCCGCAATCTACTTACGTTCTTGTTCAGATGATGGTCAAGTGGTTTCTGTAAAACTTCTTCGTGCTAAAACTCTTGTTGCTCCGCTGAAAGTTCTCACAGTACCTAGGCTAGAACTAAATGGTGCTCTACTTTTGTCCCAACTGCTGCAATCCGTTCAACCGCTAATGAGCAGAAATGACGTCATGGATACATATCTGTTCACTGACTCAAACGTAGTTCTAGCTTGGCTCCGCACTCCACCCCATCATCTTCAAACGTATGTGGCTAATCGAGTTGTTTCCATCCTAGAATATACTGATGTAAACCAATGGCATCATGTTAGCACCACGTCTAATGTTGCTGACGTAGCATCGAGAGGCCTTTTTCCTGAAGAAATAGTTTCTCATGCCTCTTGGTGGAATGGTCCGTCGTTTTTATATCAGCCTCCGTCTAATTGGCCTATTCTACAGGATATCACTATCGACAATAACCTTCCAGAGTTGAAACGACAAGCTCGAGTCATGGTGGCAACTCCAAAGGTAAAAATCAAAGATTTACCTTTGATTATCTCCGTCATTAACCGCTACTCTTCGTTGAATCGGCTGAAAAGAGTGATGGCCTGGGTCCTCCGTTTTATACACAACTGTAGGCAACAAGGAGTGATGAAAGTTCGTACGCGACATGCCGGCCCCCTGAAACCTTCAGAACTTCGTGCTAGCATGTTAACGTGCATCAAAGGTACGCAACAGTACTATTTCAAGTCCGAAATTGCTGCGATAGCCAAGAGAAAAGTTCTTCTGTCGCACATTGCTCGTCTTTCGCCCTTTTTGAAAAACGGACTAATACGAGTTGGTGGTCGACTTTCCGAATCCTTGTTACCCATTGATGCTAAGCACCCTTTTCTTCTTCCCAAACTGTGTCATCTCTCTTCTTTAATTTGCAACGCATTTCATCTTAGGTTGTTGCACGCTGGACCTCAAGCCTGTCAAGCCGCAATTTGCCAGGAATTCTGGATTTTATCACTTCGTTCATTATTACGTCAGTGTATATTTCGCTGCATGCCCTGTTATAGGCATCGTATAAAACCAGAGCACCCCATAATGGCAGATCTCCCTTCGTCCCGCGTCACACCTTGTCATCCGTTTGAGAAAACCGCTGTCGACTACGCTGGACCTATACTGATCAAAGCCAGCACTCTACGCAACGCACCAAAGATTAAGTCATACATTTGTATTTTTGTATGTATGTCGACCAAAGCGGTACACATTGAACTGGCTAGTGACTTATCTTCTGAGTGCTTCACTGGTGCATTGAATCGATTCATATCGCGTAGAGGTTTGTGCAAGGATATATTCTGTGACAACGGCACAAATTTTCGAGGTGCTCACAGCGAAAGCAATGACATCCTTCAATCTCTCCGTACTTCGTACCCTCAAATAGCTGACTACTTAGCAACTAAGGAGATTAGCTACCATTTCAATCCTCCGAGCTCTCCTTGGATGGGAGGTTTGTGGGAAAGTGCCGTGAAGGCAGCTAAGCGCCATCTCCGTGATCTGTCTCAGCGACTTCTGACCTTCGAAGAATTTTCAACTCTACTGTCTCGGATTGAGGCAATTCTCAACAGCCGCCCTTTATGCCCATTGGGAGTTTCGACCGATTCTATTTACCTCACACCTGGACATTTCCTTGTGGGTAGGCCGTTATTGTCACCTCTAGAGCACGAGTTCTCTGAGCAACCTCCAAATCACTTGTCTCGCTGGCAAAACGTGCAACAGTCAGCTCAACGTTTCTGGAAAGTATGGACGTCTCACTATCTTCATACTCTCATGGAGAGACAGAAGTGGACCTCTCCAAGACCTCCTTTGAATGTTGGTGACGTCGTCATAATCCTCCGATCTCAATCTCGTCCGATGGAATGGCCTCTTGGACGGATCACCGAGCTGCACTTGGGGCGCGATGGAGTTGCTCGTTCTGCAACTGTGCAAACTGCTCAAGGGTCTTTAGTTAGGCCAGTTGCCAGACTTGCTCCACTTCCTTCAGTGGAGTAATAACATGATTTTCTTTAACAATACCTTTGTCTTTGAAGATTTATTAGTTATTTTTTTTATTTCTCTCGCAATTTCTATCCATTGTCACTTGATATGTGTCATCAGTATTTATGTGAGGTTGCAACACCTCTAGGTATATTTTAATTTTGTCCAGCAGACTTTAGTTTGTAATATTGCTGAACCATATATCGAGAATTCAACTTGTACTATTGTAATTTTTTTTGCATATTTAAATTTCAAAATTTTCAATTTTGGGTGGGCGGTGTAGCGGCCAGAGGCCTATTTGATAAGGTATTAAAAACATCTTGTTTTGGTGGACTCAGCTCCCCAGTTCTTACTTTGCTTCCCCCCTCTAGATGTCCAACCTGGAAGCCAGTCTTTTTCTTGCCTGCGAGCTTTCCTCAAGTAAAACCCGCGATTGTCTACACCGCCTTTCAAAACCGCTTTATCCTATTTCAACCACCGCCGAAATTTATTTTATTTTTCAATCTAAAATACGCGGTATAATAAAGCTCTCCCAACTGTGTCCACTTGTCGTTGGTCGCCTTCATTCCTGGTTCCTGGCAGTTTCCCCGGCCGGGGAAGTCAACGCTCGAGCGAAAATTGGTGAGTCTTCACTATTACAAGTATTTTGTGGACACAGATCGCACACCCCTCAAAAACCCTTAAAAATTACAGTCCTACTGCTATATGTCTATATCTCATTGCTATTAATTCAATATATTCAATTTCTGACGATAATTTTCACCCAGCGGATTCTTGGATTCTTTTTTTGTTTCCAGCGCAACTATTCAAATATAAAGGGGATCTGGTTCCCATCCCTACTTAAAATTTTTGACCAGATCATACACCCTTTTTCAGAATCTTTTCCATCGGTCCAGTTCCATCCTCACCAATCAGAATGATCTGATCAATCATCTCATCAATCTGATCATTCTGATTGGTGAGGATGGAACTGGACCGGTAAGGTTGGAACCGGACCGATAAGATATCATAGAGAATGGTTCAATGGCTCTGGACCAGTAAGCATGGATCTTGTTCTCAGTTCTGTTCCATGTTTTACCTGGAAGCGCCCTTACTACTTCCATGGACTGAGAATGGTTCATGGAATGGCTCTTGAGCGGGAAGTTATCTTCTGGACAGGTTAGCATGGACGTTGTCTCCAGTTTTATTAATTTATTATTGTTATGTTAAGTTCTTGAACTGCAACGTCATTATTCTTTCCTTGAATTGTTTGGTAACTATTATTTATAATAAATTGCCTCTTTTGTAACACTTGTTCAAAATTCCTTTCTTTTAGCGAATTGTCAAGGAAAATGATGCTTTTGTATTGCAAGTTGAGATCATAAGCATGGAAGAAGGACGATAGGGATTTGACTGCCTGCTTCATCCATGCCGTGTGAGTGGGATTTGATCGCCTGTACCGGTAATTTGGAACGGTTACATCTTTGTCACCGTAACCGTTGGAACCGTTCCAGGGAAATTGCTGGACCGACACACCCCTATCTCACTCAAATTTCAGCTTCCTGCGTTCAATAGGATTGAAAATGGCTTCGGAGCTCACTCAGCTGATCAGTGATCTGAAGAGTGAAGAAGATCTTCTCGAATGCTGGAGACGCCTGGAAGAGCACTGATCACCTGAGTGAGCTCCGAAGCCATTTTCAATCCTATTGAACGCAGGAAGCTGAAATTTGAGAGGGAAGGTCAAGGGAGAATACAGATGGTGGTAGGTGCTATTGATGGAGAACCAGTGATCTATACAGAAGGGTGATCTATACAGAAAATAATAAACCTGTGGGCAATGATTTGCAGCGTTTTTTATTATTTTTTTTTTAAACTCCCCTCAAAGACAAAATGTCTTTTTTGACGGAGGGGGCACGCCATAAATAAAAATAAATAAATAAATAAAACTAATGGGGATTACGCCCAGGACTCACCCGACGCTGGCCCTAGGGATGAGGGAAGATGAGGAAGGTGGGGGTGGGAGAGAGGGATGAAGGGAAGTGCCTCTATAAAACGACCACCAGTTCAAATATGAGCCGAGCAGGACACGGGTGGTGATACCACGGAGTACGCCTACTGAGATGCCCAACTCACGCAACTCCGTGGCACTTTTCCCGCACCACACCCCGCGCCATGATAAGGTTGCAGCCACCACCCTGATGTTGTTAGGTGCCACTCCTTTTAGCTCCGACACCGCTTGCCGTAAATCATTTCTATCATACTTTCTTATCTTAGCCCGCCAAGTCTGCTCCATGTCAAAGCTGCCATTGACAACTTGGACATCCAGGATAATGCAAGACTGGTCGGGCTTGACGGTAACGATGTCAGGCTTCTTACCCTGGTCACTTGGCATGTGATACAATCTCTCCCTCTCAACATCCCAGCCGCTAGATGACAAAGCACCTGCCACCAAAATTTTTTTTTTACCTACCTATCAACTATTGGTAGGTACTACCTACCACACCATGCTGGCTTCACACCTTCACATCAAGTTTATTAGAAAGAACTAAACGCTTCACACTCGATTTGAAAAATAGAAAGCTTCATATTGAAATTTGATTACTGGCTACGCAGAAGGCAAAACTGTATACAAATCGAAGAAATGAACAGCGATCGCATTTTAGTCAGATAAAATTTGAACGGCGATTAGACCTCTTTTGCGATTCACACTCATGATTCTGTTTTATCAAAGGAAAACCTTCAAGTACTCGTAGGGACCGAACGGTTTGTCCTACAGAGCTCCGGGTGGTCTCAAAAATTTTTAAAAATTCAATACTATTTAAAATTGGTGAAAAAACGATACCTTTATTTCGAGAGTTTTCGAGCTAGGGCACTCTTGAAAATTTCAACCCTTAATTTTCACCCCTTAGAAGTGACTGACATCAACCAAAAGCTTCGCGGCACAACTAGACCCCAAATGGAGCCCATATACCAAATTCGAACCAAATCGGTCCAGTGTTGCTAAGAAAAGTGCCGCGTACGGCGGAAGGACGGAAATTTTTTATTCGATTTTCGGATTCTACGTACCTTGAAACGTAAACCATCAAATTTTGAGGGGGTGTTAAATTTTTGCTTCCGAGTCTACCAAGGTAGCGGAAGCTTTGTTTTCACTTTTCAAGGACGAAAAAAAAAGTTCAAAATCAAAATTTCCACTCGCGTTTTGCGTTTTAGACCTTTCTGAACAATTTTGGTTCCGTGTCTGTGTGTCTGTCTGTCTGTGTGTCTGTCTGTCTGTCTGTCTGTGTGTCTGTCATGAATTCCTTGTAACGCGCATAACTATACGAAGTAATTGTCCGATTTCTATGAAATTTTCAGGGATTGTGCGGGTTGGTGTGTAGACGGTCCCCTATGAAAATCATCATCCCCGGACTGATAGAAGCGACTGTGCATGCGCAAACGTGAATTCCTTGTACATAACAGCCATAACTTCCTCATTTTCCACCCGATTTCAATGAAATTTTCCGGGATTATGTGGATTAGGTTGTAGATAGTCCCCTATGAAAATCATCATCCCCGGACTAATAGAAGCGACTGCTCATGCGCAAACGTAAATTCCTTGTAACAGCCGTAACTATATACGTATACCAGCCGAGGCCAAGTATTTTTTTGATCCAATCACATACATCTACTCACTTAATTTTTCATCCGAATTTGATGAAATTTTCTAGGATTGTCCAGAGTAGCGTGTAGATGGTCCCTAATGAGGTTAGTGGAAGGTACTTAGAGATTGGTGTTATGAGAATAACACCAAATAGATTCCAAAGGTTCATTATTGAAAATAATAAACCAAAAATAGGGCATTTTGTCAGCTGAACTTTGACGGCGATTTAGCGTTTTTCCGTTTTATTCGTTTGCGATTCACGCTCTATAAATTCAGAACTCTGTTCTTCTAACTTTGTCTTTGAGCTTTTATTTTTCTCATTTTTTCAATTGTGTTTTTGATCAATTATTCAATAATTTATTGTAGCAATTTAATTCGGTGCCCATAACCAACCATAGGTACTACCTGTTGAATCATCAAAAATTAACTTCCCTCGACCGGGGATCGATCTCCTATCGCCCGACTAAACTATAGGTATTTACACTTCTGAGTCGGAGCTCGTTACCACTGAGCTAAGGAAGCAAATGGACAGAAATGCGAAGAGGTCGCTGATCACAACATCTCCCCCCCCCCCCATTAGGAAATCTTAGGTACTCCGTTACCTAGTCGGGGAGGTGAGGGCAGCTTTGGCCGGCGTTTTCCAACCCAGTGAGAACGCGCTATTGCTTCCGAGTCTACCAAGGTAGCGGAAGCTTTGTTTTCACTTTTCAAGGACGAAAAAAAAAAGTTCTCCAAAATCAAAATTTCCACTCGCGTTTTGCGTTTTAGACCTTTCTGAACAATTTTGGTTCCGTGTCTGTGTGTCTGTCTGTCTGTCTGTCTGTCTGTCTGTCTGTCTGTCATGAATT
Source organism: Apolygus lucorum (assembly GCA_009739505.2). Taxonomy (NCBI): domain Eukaryota; kingdom Metazoa; phylum Arthropoda; class Insecta; order Hemiptera; family Miridae; genus Apolygus; species Apolygus lucorum. The sequence continues at coordinate 16,471,432 of CM019183.2, forward strand.
CCTTGTAACGCGCATAACTATACGAAGTTATTGTCCGATTTCGATGAAATTTTCAGGGATTGTGCGGGTTGGTGTGTAGACGGTCCCCTATGAAAATCATCATCCCCGGACTGATAGAAGCGACTGCGCATGCGCGAACGTGAATTCCTTGTAACGGCCATAACATCTACATTTTCCATCCGATCTCAATGAAATTTTCAGGGATGTTACAGACTTGTATTTAGGAGGTCCCCTATGAAAATCATCACCTTCGGACTGATAGAAGCCACTGCGCATGCGCAAACGTGAATTTCCTTGTAACAGCCATAACTTCTACATTTTCCACCCGATTTCAATGAAATTTTCAGGGATTATGTGGATTAGGTTGTAGATAGTCCCCTATGGAAATCATTACCTCCGGACTGATAGAAGCGACTGCGCATGCGCAAACGTGAATTCCTTGTAACGGCCATAACTTCCACATTTTCCATCCGATTTCAATGAAATTTTCAGGGATTATGTGGATTAGGTTGTAAATAGTCCCCTATGAAAATCATCATCCCTGGACTGATAGAAGCGACTGCGCATGCGCAAACGTGAATTTCCTTGTAACAGCCATAACTTCCCCTTTTTCACCCGATTTCAATGAAATTTTCAGGGATTATGTGGATTAGGTTGTAGATAGTCCCCTATGAAAATCATCATCCCCGGACTGATAGAAGCGACTGCGCATGCGCAAACGTAAATTCCTTGTAACAGCCGTAACTTCAACTGTCCCCCGGGGGTCGCGGGTTCGAATCCCAGCCGAGGCTAAGTATTTTTTTGATCCAATCACATATATCTACTCACTTAATTTTTCATCCGAATTTGATGAAATTTTCTAGGATTGTCCAGATTAGCGTGTAGATGGTCCCCTATGAACTACCCTCATAGGGGAAAAAGGTACTTGGAGATTGATGTTTTGAGATTAACAACTATGCATCTGATCATCTATATAATCAGGTTATGGATACGAGGAAGCTATGTGCCACACCCACTTGGCAGACGTTTTTTTGACTGGCTTCGGAGTTTTTGTTATTGTTCCTTATTGACGGGGCGGGGGATCTGCTGACCTCAACGTTTGTCCGAATAGGCGGTGGCTCGACTCGTGTCTTGAGAGGGAGTTGTTTTGATGACCCAATCTTTTAATGAATTAATGTTTCTCTGAGAAATGCTAAGGAGACAATTCGTGTCCTACTGACTGCGCCACAATGTTGAATCATCAAAAATTAACTTCCCTCGACCGGGGATCGATCTCCTATCGCCCGACTAAACTATATTTACACATTTGAGTCGGAGCTCGTTACCACTGTGCTAAGGAAGCGAATGGACAGAAATGCGAAGAGGTCGCTGATCACAACATACCTACCTACTTCACAGTCAAGTTTATTTGAAAAAAATAAACGCTTCACACTTAAGTCGATGAAATAGGGAGTTGAGGTTGCCTCAATTAGGAATTATGTTAATTCTGGGTGGTCTCGTTCGATTCTGAAAATTCAATTCTATTTTAAATTTATGAAAAACAATACTTTTATATCGAAAGTTTTTGAGCTAGAGCGTTTTGAAAATGCCGGCCCTTATTTTTCAACCCTTAGAAGTGACTTCGGTCCATGAGAACTAAGGAAAGTGCCGCGTACGGCGGACGGACGGAAAATTTTTTATAAAGCTTTTCCGATTCTACGTACCTTAAAACGTGAACCAACAAATTTTGAGGGGTGGGGATCAATTTTTTGCTTCTGAGTATACCAAGGTAGCGGAAACTTTGTTTTCACTTTTCAAGGACGAAAAAAAAAGGTCTCCAAAATCAAAATTTTCACTCGCGTATTGCGTTTTAGACCTTTCTGAACAATTTTGGTTAAGTGTCTGTGTGTCTGTGTGTCTGTCATGGATTCCTTGTAACGCGCATAACTATACGAAGTTATTGTCTGATTTCAATGAAATTTTCAGGGATTGTGCGGGTTGGTGTGTAGACGGTCCCCTATGAAAATCATCATCCCCGGACTGATAGAAGCGACTGCGCATGCGCAAACGTGAATTCCTTGTAACGGCCATAACTTCCACTTTTTCTACCCGATTTCGATGAAATTTTCAGGGATTATGCGGATTGGTTGTAGATGGACCCCAATGAAGATCACCACCTTCGGACTGATAGTAGTCACTGCACATGCGCAAACGTGAATTCCTTGTAACGGCCATAACTTCCACTTTTTCTACCCGATTTCGATGAAATTTTCAGGGATTATGCGGATTGGTTGTAGATGAACCCCAATGAAGATCACCACCTTCGGACTGATAGTAGCCACTGCGCATGCGCAAACGTGAATTCCTTGTAACGGCCATAACTTTTATATTTTCCGTACGATTTCAATGAAATTTTCAGGGATGTTACAGATTAACTTGTTTTGATGTTTTGAGATTAACTACTATGCATCGGATCATCTATACAATCGGGTTATGGATACGAGGAAGCTATGTGCCACACCCACTTGGCAGACGTTTTTTTGGTGGATTTCAAAGGTTGATTTTATTATTGAGAATAATAAATCAATAAAGCGATTCAGACTCGTGCTTCTACTTTATCACTCGACCCAACTCTGAGTAGGTACCTACAGGAAGTGAACAGGTTTATTATTGAAAATAATGCACCTTAAAAGCTACATAATATGTATATTATACATTCAGGTGATTTGATGGAATAAGATAATATGAAATTTACCTTCAACGTCCGTCCGCAACTTGGAACTGTCTTTTCTTCGTTCCTGGTTCGGAAATGTATATTTGAGTTGTTATTAACCTAGTGAATGGTTGTAATGGGGAGGGGGGAGGGGTGTCGACTGTGATTTGAGACTTTTACGAGGTTGACATAACATTTAATATTCTATGACACTCCGACCATTTACTTTATTTTTATGACCTTTTTGTGAAATAGGAACTGAAGTAACTCACACCACTTTCAGATTATTGGAAACGGCAGTTGAAGCTCTACCGTACGTTCAATTTCTTTCGAATCATCTCAGTGCGTATCTTTTGGTGTATTATTTTCAATTGTAAAACTTCAAGGTTGAAAGAAATTTCTCCAAAATCAAAATTTCCACTCGCGTTTTACGTTTTGGGCCTTTCTGAACAATTTTGATTTTGTCTGTCTGTCTGTCATGAAATTCTTGTAACGGGTAAAACTATTTAAAGTTGATGTCCGATTTCGATGAAAATTTCAGGGATTGTGCAAGTTGGTGTGAAGACGGTCCCCTATGAAAATCATCATCCTCGGATGACCGCTGCGCATGCGCAAATGTAAAATCCTTGAACAGCCTTAACTTCTAAATTTTTCATTCGACTTTGATGACATTTTTTGAGACTGATCAGATTGGCATGTAGATGGTTCCCTATGAAAATCATGGCTTTTGGATTGATAATAGCCTTTGAGCATACGCAAACGTAAAATCGTCGTAACAGCCTTAACTTCTACATTTTTCATCCGAATTCGATGAAATTTTCAGCGATTGTGCAGGTTGACGTGTCCCCCATGAGGTAGCGTAAGGTAGGTACTTAGAAATTGATGTTATGAGATTAGGGTTATAGATACGAGGAAGCTATAAACCACACCCACTTGGCAAATTTTTTCCAAATCGATAAATGATTGTTTTTTCAACAGTCTTTAAGGTAGGAAAACCAGTTATCACACAAGTTCGTTTAAGTTAGTTTATAATATAATTATTAGGGCTCGGCATTTTGCATATTTGCATATTTTTTTGTTGATATGCCCAAGCTGTAAGGAGCCCAAATATGCCATATTCAAGCCATTTTGTCGCTCCAAATTTAAATTTATCGTGCATATATTTGAATATATTCGCATTTTTTGGTATATGTGCATATAATGGGCATTTCTTGACAAAAGCCATATTTTCCAGTTTTGTAAGCTATTTCCTCTAATCAATTTTTCCTTCCCAGTTTTGCAAACATGCAATTGAAGAGTCCTCCATCGGTTGACGACCTCAACCGAAAAAACCCTTTCAAATACTTATCTACCAATGGGGTATTTCGGTGGGTCGGAAATTCAGGTTTTTGACCTCAAATTTGGATTCAGCACCCTTGAAAACCTTTATACCCCAACTTTTAGCCCAATGATACTATAACATGTGGTAGAAAAATTAATTAAAGAGATCACACGTTTGAAAAAGGCGGGCTGCTATAAATGCACACACACTAGGCAAGGACTACGCTGCGGACTACGCCGCGCCCGTGTGTGAGTAATATTTTGTAGTATCCAAGAGGTCCTCCAAGGGTTTGTGTGCATGGATACGTTTTTCAAAGACAGTTGGCTAGCTACGTCACGATTGGCTAGCTACGTCACACCATTCAAATCTTCAACTTTCCTTAGCTTCTCTGATTTTTTAAAAACATTTTCTCGACGAACAGACCCGATTACCGTTATTCCTGAGCCTTACTCTTTTGAAAAAAAAATAATAATAATAAAAAAAATGACTGAAATACCCCATTGTCTCAGCAGATGTGGAGCGGTCATTCTCCCGTTTGAAACTATTATTGCACGATTTGGGAAAATCTTATACAACTGAAAATTTGGAAAAGCACTTGGTAGTACAAGCTAACATATTTTAACAATTAAATGTTTTGTCTAAAAACTGAGTAAAACTATTGTAAAAATATGAAAATGTACATACAAAAAATTGAATAAATACAAGTAACTATGTACTGAAAAGACTTTGTTTCCCACTTATTATTAAATTGTTCAACTATCTTGGGCTTATTTTGAAGGCATATTTTCGGATTTTTTCGCGCATGTGTACAAATGCATATATTGGGCATCTACGTGCATATTTTGAGGTTTTATTTCGCATATATTGCCGAGTTCTAATAATTATTTATAGTTTAGAAATAACGACCACTTGGTCCTTCACGTGGTAAATGTACAATTAGCTAATAGGCTTAGTTTTATCTCTCCCTTTCATTTGACATGACAGACAAACAGCTTTTCCTTTCTGATCCTTTCACATCCCTTTCACCCAGACTTTAGAACGACGGACTGACAAACTTAAGTACTCTCTCGACGGCCTGAAGATGATGTCTTTACATCGAAAGCGCTCGCATCCTGTACTCGACTTGCTGGTTACGACGGATTCTCTAATACGGTTACGTAGATAATAAGTTTTCACAAAAAAAAACTTATACACAAAAAAAAAAACCAATACGATGTAGACAATTACAGACCGATCTCAAAGCTTCCAGTGTTTTCAAAGATTTACAAAAAAGTTTTAAATGAGCAAATTATTATTATTTAAAAAAAATTTTTATCTTCGAGGGTACCTAACGGTAACAGTTTGCCAGTATAGTCACAGTATAGTTTCGTGCTCAACCGTCATCAGAGGATTCAACTGTCGTTAAATGAGCGATTATAGTGAAATTTATCAGAACATTCAGCCCCAAAGTAGTCACCTCCCGCGCCCAACCTACCCCTGGTCCTTAGAAGGCTCTTCTTGAAGCCATTGTCCAAAGGTCTCCGAAGGTTAAACGAATAATGAGTCAGAAACACGCGTGTGAATCGCACGTTAACGACCACTGACGGAAGTGAACGAAATTCCAACTGATCAAAATTTGATCATTTAATGCATCTTTTTTCGTTCTCCGAATAGAATTTCATGCCACTCATTTGTGCTTCCTTAACAACCAAGAATCAAATCAATTGAAAGCACCCACAACTTCAACATAACGATGCTTTGCTGGTTGGTTTTTTTTTGCTTCCTCACTACCGAAGGTAGAGAAGCTTTGTATTCGTGGAAGAAGTGAACAAAAAAATGTCCTCCAAAATCAAAATTTCCACTTGCTTTTTGCGTTTTAGAGCTTCCCGAACAATTTTGGTTCCGTGTCTGTCTGTGGTCAATCCTTGTCCCGGGCAAAACTATACTAACCTGTGGTCCGATTTTGATGAAATTTTCAGGGATTGTGCGGGTTAGGTCCTAGGCGGTCCCCTATCAATTTCAGCACCTTCGGACCAATAGGAGCGAGTGCGCATGCGCAAACGTGAATTTCCTGGAACCTCGGTTTCTAATGAACCGATTTTGCTCAAATTTGGAGGTTAGTTAGGGACTAACTTCTAAAAGACACCCTATAAGTTTCAATCAAATTGGTCAAGCAATAGCCGCTGCGCATGCGCGAACTTTAAATTTATTGTTACAACCAAAACTCCGCAACTATTCAACCAATTTCGATGAAATTTCCAGGGATTGTGTGGGTTAGGTCCTAGACGGTGGACCGCTAAATAAAATCTACGTTGAAAATACAAATATCATACTACTCGTGCCCACACTTACTTCCAGGTTCCCGTGTAAATTGCTTCTGTTATTGTGTGATCAAATGTTGTGGTCTGCAGGTCAATTAATGTTGAAACCAAATTGACCCCTCATCACAGTCTCTTTTGCATCTTTCTTTCTGTCGTCGAGTTAGTGGTCCACAGGTCAGTTTTGAGATGAAAATTGGCACTTCGCGTTTTTTGAATGCGCCGAACTAGGATTTTACAATGCGAATTTACACATTATAGTAAACTATTATAAACATTAATACCTGCAACCCTATCCCGCATATTATCGCCAATATTTTGGTATTCAATAACTCTTTGAATCATAATTTTTTCGCCAACTGATTCTATACGTCCATGTTACAATGAGTGAGGAAGCTATACTGCCCACCCAACTTGGCAGACGTTTTTTTTTTCAAGTGGGAGAACTGAGGTGATTTGATCTAGAAACTCCCTTCACTGCTACCTAATGAGGTCTATCGTGGATTGCCTCCAGTCTAAATTAGCCACATTAGGGTTTACTAAACACCTCTTCTCCCCACTTTTTAGTAAAGCAGAGAAGATCAGTGTAGGACACCTTAGAGATGGTGTCAGGAGATAGGACACCACTTCCTTGGATTGTGAATCTAGCTCGAACAGCACATAATGTTAAAAATATGATGTACATAGGGTGCCTACACTTAAGTTGGGCATAACTTTGGGGTTTGATTCCAATAAAAAATGTGTCCCCTAGCAATTTTTTCTTAACCCTCTTAAAATGTCTTTTTGGTTTATTATTTTCAATAATGAACCTTTGGAATCGACCAAGAAAAAAAAATTTAACACCCCCTCAAAATTTGATGGTTTACGTTTCAAGGTACGTAGAATCCAAAAATCGAATAAAAATTTGGACGTCCGTCCGTCGTACGCCGTCCGCCGTACGCGGCACTTTTGCCACTTGGCATTGACCGATTTTGATGATTTGGTATGTAGGCTCCATTTGGGGTCTAGTTGTGCCCCGAAGCTTTTGGTTGATGTAGGTCACTTCTAAAGGTTCCAAAATCGATTTTGAAATTTTCAAAACGCCCTAACTCAAAAAATTTTGATATAAAGGTATTGTTTTTCCTTCAATTTAAGATTCTATAGAATTTTTAGAATTTTTTGAGACCACGCGGAGCTCTGTAGGACAAACCGTTCGCTCCCTACGAAAATTTAAGGGTTTATATTGAAATATATATATAAATAAATCAAAACACGAGTGTGAATCGCAAAAGAGGCCTAATCTCCGTTCAAATTAGAGCTCACCAAAATGCGATCGATGGTTGGTGATTTTGATTTTTTTTTTATTTTTTTTTTTTAATTTATTTATTTATTTTTTTTTATTTTTTCTTCATGTTGGATGGTTGGTGGCTTTGCAGACGAGTGATCTATATAGAAAAATAAAAAATAATAAACCATTGTTGTAATGAAAACGTGAACCTTTGCAAATATAAGGCTTTAATTCGCTAAACTTGGCGTAAGAACATAGTTTGAATTATGGCACGTATGAACAAATAAGTATTTCAAAAGTGACACGTCAGCAGTTGCTAGCGGGAAGTGTTGATGGCAACCAGTGATAATAATCTCCGATTCACCACAATTGTGTAATAATTTGCAGCGTTTTTCACTTCGAAGTTCTCGACCTTACGTCATTAAAAATGTCACAACTCCAGTTATTAACCAAGTAAATTAAAATTTGAGGATATCGTTAGAAATAGCGTTAAATTTCCAAACCACTTATTGCAAAACCAAAATCTTTTAGCCTTACAATTTTTTTTCGAAATTTTTACTCTGGATCCTTACTCATTACGGTAGGTGCTCTTCGGAAAAAACATGCTCAAATTGCCAGCTTTCTAACGGTATATCCTTTTTTCTCGTTAAAATTCAATTTGGAAGAGTAAATCAAGCTTGAATGTCAAAAAACGTGTTTTACAAGAATCGAGTGTTTCACGTGGTGTACGGTCCTCCTCGAACTCAAGATGACTAGTTAGGTATCATTTCCATTGCGATTTTTCAAGCTGGATCCAATGGTGATACTTCCGAATAATTCTGACTGCCAGAAAGTGGGGTTTTCGCATTCTATTTTCTTTAGGTGATATCTGGCCTGTTAGCAGACCTACGAGTGATCTGACGTCCTTCTTAGACATCTATGAGTCCGTTGGCTCGTTTCTTTGTGAACGTCACGAATAATAATTCTTGTCTAAATAAACATTATTATTAACCTTGTGTAATAATTTGCAGCTTTTAAAAAAATAAGGTTAGTATTCATAATCCAATAGGTACCCTCTCACTAGTTCCATGAATATTGTGCATGATTCATCGTTCGTAGAGCTTGTTTTTCGTGGAATAAACTACCGTGCCTCTATCATCTCTGAAGGAAGATTCAAATGTCTTTCAAAATGTCTGCCAAGTGGGTAAGTATGTCTTCTTAGCATTGATTATCCCGAGTATACAGGGTGTCTACACTTAAGATGGGCATAACTTCAAGGTTCGATTCTACGAGGTATTTCAAAAAAAAAAAATGTCTCTTAGCAATTTTCTTTTAACCCACTCAAAATTCATTTTTTCCAGTTTAAAGTTTTTTTTGCGTTTTCGACCTTACAGCACTGATTTGGTCATAACTACCTTATTTCTCATGAAAATTCAAATCTGACTACACCGTTAGAAAGAGCGTTAAATTACCAAGCTACCTAGTGCAAAATCAAAATCTTTCAGCAATAAAATAGTTTCAAAAAATCAAGTCAAAATGCAAACTTTAAAAATGTTTCGAAACTTTACTTTCTTCGACCAAAGTTTTCACTCTGAATCACTGCCCATTTTGATGGGCGCTCTTCGGAGAAAACATGCTCAAATAGTCAGCTTTCCAACCGTCTATCAATTTTTCATTTTAACATTCAAATTGGAAGAGTAAATGAAGTTTGAATGTCAAAAATCTTGTGTTTTACAAGAAAATCCAGTGTGTTAAGCGGTTTATGGTCCCCCTCGATCTCAAGATAGCTCGACGATTTTGGTACCATTTTCTATGTAATTTTTTACACTGAATCCAACGGTGATACTTCCGAATGATTCCGACGGCTAGAAATTGGATTTTTCGAAGAAAACTTTCGTTTTTCGTACATAAAATATGCATTATTCGTAGATGTCACTACCACATTTACGAATAATGAGTATTTTATGTACGAAAAACGAAGGTTTTCTTCGAAAAATCCACTTTCTAGCAGTCGAAATCATTCGGAAGTATCACCGTTGGATTCAGTGTAAAAAATTACATAGAAAATGGTACCAAAATCGTCGAGCTATCTTGAGATCGAGGGGGACCATAAACCGCTTAAAACACTGGATTTTTATGTAAAACACACGTTTTTTGACATTCAAACTTCATTTACTCTTCCAATTTGAATGTTAGAAAGAAAAATTGATATACAGTTGGAAAGCTGATTATTTGAGCATGTTTTCTCCGAAGAGCGCCCATCGGAATAGCCAGGGATTCGGAGTGAAAACTACGATTTAAAAAGAGGCATATTTCGAAAAAAATTTGAAGTTTGTTATTTGACTCGGTTTTTTAGAAATTGTTTATAGCCAAAAGATTTTGGTTTTACATTAGGTAGCTCGGAAATTTAACGCTCTTTCCAACGATATCCTCAAATTTGAATTTATTTGGTAAATATTAGGTTTGACGACAGTTTTAATGACGTAAGGTCGAAAACGTGTCAAGAAACTTCGAAGTGAAAAAAAAGGCATTTTGAGTGGGTTAAGAAAAAATTGCTAGGAGACATTTTTTGTTGGCAATACCTTGTAGAATCGAACCCCGAAGTTATGCCCATCTTAAGTGTAGACACCCTGTATAGATGATCGAAACTTCGATCTCCAAGTACCGACCCCTCACTACCCTCCACATTTGATATCAGAAAGCGATGACATTCATTAGGAACCGTCCCAAACAAACAATAGAAAATGTCATCGAATTCGGATGGAAAGTGTAGAAGTTACATTTCTTACAAGAATCAATCAGTACAGATCAATAGAACGATCAACCGTGTTGTTGATTCTAAACGTAGTCGACCATCAACTTCATCGAGATTTTTTGCGCCTACCTACTAAAAACTGGTCTACTCTATAATTTGAATTTGATTTGATTTCAGATTCTATCAAGGCTGAAAAACTGATATTTTTCGAGTCAAATTGGATAGTTGACATCCAAAGACCGATATTTTTTCTGTTTAAAAATGTAGGTCTTATTAGAATGATCTCAGGAAAGGAAATTTGTTTAAGTCCTAGTAGAAATTCATTTACAAAGGGTTCTCCATGAAGGTACCTAATTTTAACAAATTTCAATCCTTCGACCAAAAATTTTAAAAGCACCTTTACTTCAGCTGAAAAATTTGGGTCCTTGGATGTCATCCAGTTTTCCAACTTGATTTGAAGAATAACTGTTATTTTCAAGCCCTTGATTCTATAAATACGCTCATATTATCCTTGGTGAGGAAGTTATACTTCCCACCATACTTGGCAGGGGTTTATTAATCCGAGGCGCACTCCAGGCTTTCTCGATTGTATCAGTTTTTTTATGAGCACTTTCAGTTTATTGTCAGTTGGAAAGTATCGCCTAATTGTTTTCTATCCTCAGTTTACAGTCCTGTATAAATCCTATAATTGGCCCATAACTGACCGAAACTGCATGCTCGTAGGCTGCAATACCAGTATTGTCGAAGTAGATCGACTATGGCATCAACTGGACTAGCTTTGAAGCTATGCGCTGCTGGGGCGGTATTTGCCTTGGCGTCAGGATCATTTTGGAATTGGAATGAAGTTCAAGTGAGACTGTTTCCTAAGATACCCTTACTATAAGTTGAAACCGGAATAAGGTGCAGAATTTCACTTTCTGACTGTATACGTTCTTATGATTTCCAGAGAAAGTCTCGGTTTCAGTAAGAAATTCCTTGAAACCACTTCTAAATTACCACTATTGCGTATAAATTTACCATGAACTAGGAATTTGACGAAATTCATATGCTTCTTGGAGCCTCCGAAATTGAGCGATTTAGGACCTTTGCTGAGACACGAACGTGGCGTGCAACGAAACTCACAGTTGACTATTTAAGGACTAACAACTATTTTTCCTGACAACTTCACCTCTATATTTTACATTCAAAAATACTACATTCTGCCTCAGACTGTGAAAAATGAGCGTAAAACTTCTTATACGAATAATATATTATGAAAAACATTCATTGTAAAATCGGTTAAACATACTTTGAAATTCGCTCAAGCTGCACGAACGGTACTCGCTCAGCTAAAATTTGAACAGAGATTAGGCCTCTTTTGCGATTCACACTCGTGTTTCTGATTTATCTTTTTAAGTCCTACCCTTTTTTTTAAGTCCAACCCTTAAGTTCTTGTAGGAACGGTTTGTCCTACAGGGCTCCACGAGGTCTCTAAAAATTTTAAAAATTAAATATTATTTTAAACTAATGGAAATACTATACCTTTCTGTCAAAATTTATCAGCTAGGGCGTTTTCAAAATTTCAACCCTTAAAAGTGACTGACATCAACGAAAAGCTTCGGGCACAACTAGACCCCAAATAGAGCCCAGATACCAAATTTCATTGACTTCAGTCCATGGGAACTAAGGCGAGTGCCGCATACGACGGACGGCAGAATTTGGTTTATTATTTCAATAATGAACCTTTGGAATCGACCAAGAAAATCATTTTTTAACCCTCCCTCAAAATTTGTTGGTTAACGTTTCAAGGTACGCAGAATCCAAAAATCGAATAAAAATGTGGCCGTCCGTCCGTCGTACGCGGCACTTTCCTTTGTTACCTTGGACCGATTTTGATGAAATTTGGTATCTGGGCTCCATTTGGGGTCTAGTTGTGCCCGAAGCTTTTGGCCGATGTCGGTCACTTCTAAGGGTTGAAAAATAAGGGTTGAAATTTTGAAAACGCCCTAGCTCAAAAAATGTTGATATACCTAAAGGTATCGTGTTTCCATTAATTATAAGATAATGATTCATTTAAAAAATTTTTGGAGACCACGCGGAGCTCTTGCTCAAGGTTAGGTGATCACCTAACCCTTGTAAGAGGCCACTACCTGGTAAGAGGTGATCACCTAGCCCTTGTAAGAGGCCACTACCTGGTAAGAGGTGATCACCTAACCCTTGTAAGAGGCCACTACCTGGTAAGAGGTGATCACCTAGCCCTTGTAAGAGGCCACTACCTGGTAAGAGGTGATAACCTAACCCTTGTAATTGGTAACTACCTGGTAAGAGGTGATCACCTAGCCCTTGTAAGAGGCCACTACCTGTTAAGAGGTGATCACCTAACCCTTGTAAGAGGCCACTACCTGGTAAGAGGTGATCACCTAGCCCTTGTAAGAGGCCACTACCTGGTAAGAGGTGATCACCTAACCCTTGTAAGAGGCCACTACCTGGTAAGAGGTGATCACCTAGCCCTTGTAAGAGGCCACTACTGGTAAGAGGTGATCACCTAACCCTTGTAAGAGGCCACTACCTGGTAAGAGGTGATAACCTAACCCTTGTAAGTGGCAACTACCTGGCAAGAGGTGATCACCTAACCCTTGTAAGAGGCCACTACCTGGTAAGAGGTGATCACCTAACCCTTGTAAGAGGCCACTACCTGGTAAGAGGTGATCACCTAACCCTTGTAAGAGGCCACTACCTGGCAAGAGGTGATCACCTAACCCTTGTAAGAGGCCACTACCTGGCAAGAGGTGATCACCTAACCCTTGTAAGAGGCCACTACCTGGTAAGAGGTGATCACCTAACCCTTGTAAGAGGCCACTACCTGGTAAGAGGTGATCACCTAACCCTTGTAAGAGGCCACTACCTGGTAAGAGGTGATCACCTAACCCTTGTAAGAGGCCACTACCAGGTAAGAGGTGATCACCTAACCCTTGTAAGAGGCCACTACCTGGCAAGAGGTGATCACCTAACCCTTGTAAGAGGCCACTACCTGGTAAGAGGTGATCACCTAACCCTTGTAAGAGGCCACTACCTGGTAAGAGGTGATCACCTAACCCTTGTAAGAGGCCACTACCTGGTAAGAGGTGATCACCTAACCCTTGTAAGAGGCCACTACCTGGCAAGAGGTGATCACCTAACCCTTGTAAGAGGCCACTACCTGGTAAGAGGTGATCACCTAACCCTTGTAAGAGGCCACTACCTGGTAAGAGGTGATCACCTAACCCTTGTAAGAGGCCACTACCTGGTAAGAGGTGATCACCTAACCCTTGTAAGAGGCCACTACCTGGTAAGAGGTGATCACCTAGCCCTTGTAAGAGGCCACTACCTGGTAAGAGGTGATCACCTAACCCTTGTAAGAGGCCACTACCTGGCAAGAGGTGATCACCTAACCCTTGTAAGAGGCCACTACCTGGTAAGAGGTGATCACCTAACCCTTGTAAGAGGCCACTACCTGGTAAGAGGTGATCACCTAGCCCTTGTAAGAGGCCACTACCTGGTAAGAGGTGATCACTAGAGCTCGGAAAATATGCACGAAAATTTCCCGAAAATATGCACCGGAAACTGGAAAAATATGCAAAATATGCATTTGCCCTTAAAACTGCATACGACTTTGGAATTTCAGTACTTTAAGAAGTAGGTACTTTCTTCTCCTAGAAAAAAGTTATGAAGCATCAGGTAAAGTAAACAAGCAATTCAAAAAATCAGTTATACATTTTTTATTTACTTTTATACATTTATACGAACTAGGTATAAAATGTAAAGATGAACTACATGTTATATTGGACAACAATTACACGCTCCAAATTATCAGGTGTAAAACAGTGTCTCCTGTCACTTAAAATTTCCTTCAATGCAGAAAACGATCTCTCTACATCGCAAGATACAATAGGCAAAAATTTAAAAGTGGAAATCTCTTTTGGAGAGTAGGGAGAGTCCCATGAGCTGTCTTCTCCTCTGAGAATCTTCGCGATTTGAACCACTGATCTTGGTGATTTGACCACCTTGGATTTTTCGATAGGACCCCCTCCAGTTTATCCTTGACAGCTTTTCCAGTTGTTCCATGCCAGTGGGAGCTTTTTTCGAGCAGGTCGGAAACAGCACCAACGGCAGAGCAGAGATCCATCCCCCTGGTCTCCAGGTGGTTTATCAAATGGGGTATGGTACTAAAGTTGGCATTTATAAAGGCCAAACGATGGGCGATCTGGTAAAATATGCTGCGAAATATTTGCAAAAATCCCCAAAATGACCAAAAAATGCAAAAATCCTCAAAATGACCGATATATGCAAAAATATGGAATTTCAATTTCAATTTGAACTACCGCATACCCTTCAGAAACCTTCAAAACATTCAAATACAAAGATATACCGCATAATAAAAGATATGCAAAATATGCAAATTCCGAGCTCTAGTGATCACCTAACCCTTGTAAGAGGCCACTACCTGGTAAGAGGTGATCACCTAACCCTTGTAAGAGGCCACTACCTGGTAAGAAGTGATCACCTAACCCTGGTAAGAGGCCACTACCTGGTAAGAGGTGATAACCTAACCCTTGTAATTGGTAACTACTTGGTAAGAGGTGATCACCTAACCCTTGTAAGAGGCCACTACCTGGTAAGAGGTGATAACCTAACCCTTGTAATTGGTAACTACTTGGTAAGAGGTGATCACCTAACCCTTGTAAGAGGCCACTACCTGGTAAGAGGTGATCACCTAACCCTTGTAAGAGGCCACTACCTGGTAAGAAGTGATCACCTAACCCTTGTAAGAGGCCACTAACTGGTAAGAGGTGATAACCTAACCCTTGTAAGAGGCCACTACCTGGTAAGAAGTGATCACCTAGCCCTTGTAAGAGGCCACTACCTGGTAAGAGGTGATAACCTAACCCTTGTAAGAGGCCACTACCTGGTAAGAGGTGATCACCTAACCCTTGTAAGAGGCCACTACCTGGTAAGAGGTGATCACCTAACCCTTGTAAGAGGCCACTACCTGGTAAGAAGTGATCACCTAACCCTTGTAAGAGGCCACTACCTGGTAAGAGGTGATCACCTAACCCTTGTAAGAGGCCACTACCTGGTAAGAAGTGATCACCTAACCCTGGTAAGAGGCCACTACCTGGTAAGAGGTGATAACCTAACCCTTGTAATTGCTAACTACTTGGTAAGAGGTGATCACCTAACCCTTGTAAGAGGCCACTACCTGGTAAGAGGTGATAACCTAACCCTTGTAATTGGTAACTACCTGGTAAGAGGTGATCACCTAACCCTTGTAAGAGTCTACTACCTGGTAAGAGGTGATAACGTAACACTTGTAGTTGGTAACTACCTGGTAAGAGGTGAGCACCTAACCCTCTTAATATGTAACTACCTGGTAAGAGAGAAGGGACAGGGAAGCCTTCATTCAACGTCCATTTCTAATGAATACGATATTCATCTTTGTTTTTTGTGTACGATTACAGATGACGCAAGATGATATAAACTACGTGATTTATAAACAAAACGTATGGCCAGATCCAAAGATGCCAAAAGTGGCCCAGTTTCTCAACGGTACCAGAGAAGTAGGTAACTATAAATTACCTACCATCATCTAAGCGGGTTTTAATACACCGTCGATCCCCCAGCTGTTTCACTTTTCCTAGGTCTACAGGGGGGCCACAAAACATGATTAACAATCGAATATGAAATTTAAGTCGTTTCTCTGTATGACAGTTGTTGAACCATCTAGTGGTATTTAAAATACCTTACCATAAAAAATACAGATAATCCAGAAATTTACCAGGATAGCGTGGTTTTCTGATTTCCTTCAGATAGCACACCTAGTTACATGCATTTTTGTACCTTATATTAGGTATCTGATTTTGCTCATACTTTGAAAGCTGCAGAGAGATCACTGAGAAACTGACCAAAATTTCATGTCATCAGAGGAAACACTTGGGTAGTTTGTTCCGCTGGTATGACTACTGGTTGACCAACGGTTGTTCAAGCTGTCTGAAACAATTTCATTTACAGAGGTTTCATGTGCTAATTCTCTCACTTTGCAATGTATTTCATTTGAGGTACACGTATTTTATCGATAATTTAAATAACATAATTTTATTGCTAGGAGGCAACATTGTTGTTTGTACTAGGTATTTATTAGCTGCTCATGCCAGTGGTTGTGTGCTATGACTATTCTGACTTGTCTTCGAAAAGATACATTTTTAGTGAAATTGGACTGGAATTGCTTACTACGAATAAATTGGCTTTGCCTTTTAGAAACTATCTTTGTGAGAAAAGCTAGCGAAACCATTAAACAACTTAAGTGATGGGTAAACTTGGATGGTCAAACCCGGCACACACCATTAATTGATGGAGGTGTGGAAGATCACCCGGCCCGAAACCGTTCGATGATCAGGATGAAGTTGAGACTTGAAAGGAAAATTCCGGTTTGCGGACAAGAATGAAGGCAGTGGTGTGCCGAGAGGACCTTATATACCTTTGAAAACGAGATAGGAGAACTTTTGATAGATGAGGGTAGAAAATAGGCAGGTGCCTGAAGTCTTCGACGTCACAAAAATGTACATCTGGATGAACACCTGCACTCTCGGCATACTACGCACATCGTGTTTATTTGGAAATATCTCCCACTAGGAGAAGTCACGACATTGTGATTTGCGGTATTTTGGGATTGCTGTTTCTCAGGATTGTGGTCTCGCAGAGCCTCCCTGGGTTGTCGTACAAAAAAGTCTGCCAAGTGGGTGTGGCACATAGCTTCCCCGTATCAATAACCCGATTATATAGATGATCCGATGCATAGTAGTTAATCTCAAAACACCAATCTCTAAGTACCTTCCACTACCCTCATAGGGGGCCATCTACACGCTAATCTGAACAATCCTCAGAAATTTCGTTAAAATCGGATGGAAAATGTAGAAGTTATGGCTATTACAAGTAATTCACTTTTGCGCATGCGCAGCAACTATTATTATTCTGGGGGAGATGATTTTCGTAGGGAACCATCTACGCGCCAATCTGAACAATCCTAGAAAATTTCATCAAATTCTGATGAAAAATGTAAGTTACAAGGCTGTTAAAAGGAATTTACGTTTGCGTATGCGCAGATGCTACTGTGAGTTTTAAGGCCTTGGGGACCATTTAAAACCTAATCCGCATAATCCCTGAAAATTTCATCGAAATCGGATAGAAAATGTGGAAGTTATGGATGTTACAAGGAATTCATATTAGCGGATGAGCAGCTGATTTTCACAGGGGACCATCTACACGCCTACCCACACAATCCCTGAAAATTTCATCAAAATCGGATGTGAAATGAAAAAGTTATGGCTGTGGCAAGGATTTAATGACAGACAGACAGACAGACACGGAACCAAAATTGTTCAAAAAGGCCTGAAACGTAAAACGCGAGTGGAAATTTCGATTTTGGAGAAATTTTTTTTCTACCTTGAGAAGTGGAAACAAAGCTTCCGCTGCCTTGGTAGACTAGGAAGCAAAATCACACGATTAGCATGAATGTGTGCTTTGTTAATGATTACAAATGGTTGATTCTGAAAAGTTTTTCAGTTTTGAAAGTCATTCTGTAAATGTATTTGACAGTTAGTTCCGTGTTTGTGGCTGTTTTTACAACTAGAAGCCCATGCGGAAGAACATACAGTAGCGTTTGCTCCAGTTGAGTATGTTTTCAGTCGGAGTAGTGTGCAATCAAAAACGCTGCAAATTATTACACAATGGTTTATTATTTTTCTATATAGATCACTCGTCTACAAAATCACCAACCATCCAATATGAAGGAAAAAAAAAAATCACCAACTATCGATTACATTTCGATCAGCTCTAATTTGAACGGAGAATAGGCCTCTTTTGCGATTCACACTCGTGTTTTGATTTATATATATATATTTCAAAATAAACACTTACATTTTCGTAGGGAGCGAACGGTTTGTCCTACAGAGCTCCGCGTGGTCTCTAAAAATTCTATAGAATCTTAAATTGAAGGAAAAACAATACCTTTATATCGAAATTTTTTGAGTTAGGGCGTTTTCAAAATTTCAAAATTGATTTTGGAACCCTTAGAACTGACCTACATCAACCAAAAGCTTCGGGACACAACTAGACCCCAAATGGAGCCTACATACCAAATTTCATCAAAATCGGTCAATGCTAAGTGGCAAAAGTGCCGCGTACGGCGTACGGCGGACGGACGACCAAATTTTTATTCGATTTTTGGATTGTACGTACCTTGAAACGCAAACCATCAAATTTTGAGGGGGTGTTAAAATTTTCTTTTCTTGGTCGATTCCAAAGGTTCATTATTGAAAATAATAAACCAAAATCCACAAGGATCAGGATCGGAATTTTGAAGGAAGCTCATGGAGGATACGACAATTTTGGATCCACTCCCCCCCCCTCCTCGCACAACCCTTCCCTTAATGACATCTGGTCAACTCGAGCAACTGATCCTTCTTTATAGTTAATTTTTGACAACTATTTCACCTAGGGGAAGTCATAACAACACAATTCTGTTGGTTGGCTCCCCTTGACAGCCTGTCAGAGTGGAGCATTGATGGGACCTTTTGTGTCGTGCTTATTACCCTTTTGATTTATTATTTTCAATGATGAACCTCCGGAATCGAGCAAGAAAAAAGTGCAACCCCCCTCAAAATTTTATAGTTTACATTTCAAAGTACCGTAAAATAATAAATATTTTTTAATTCTTAAAACATCTTCTTAAAATATCAAATAATATTAAAATATTCATAATCTTAACATTTTTGATATAAGGGTATTGTTTTTCCACCAATTTAAAATAGTTTTCAGCTTTTAGAATCGAATGAGACCACCCAGAGCTCTGTAGACCCAACTGTTCACATCCTTAGTCTCAAAATTGGGAAAAATGTTAAATGTGAAGCAAATGAATGTTCACTGATGGAAGTAGGCCGAAACTCCGTGCAAAGTTCACCAGATGAAATGCGATTTTTTTTCTTTCGTCGATTAGAGTTTCATGTCACTTTGTTGGGTTTTCTCAGCAACCAAGAATCACATTTCGTTATGAATGCGAGGACACCCTCAAGTCCCAGATAACGATGTTTTACTGGTAGGTACCTTTTGTCAAAATAAACTTGATAGAGCTACACAGGGAAATAATAAACCGATGTATAATAATTTGCAGCGTTTTTAACGGGGGATCCCAGTGTGAGAATAAAATTTCACCCCTGCGTTACCCGGGGAATAAATTAAATCCGCTCTGAACTGATTACTTTCAATCAGCTCATCCAAAATTTATTCTCAAAATTCGGCAACTTTTTTGCTGATTTTAGGAAGGGTTACATGTTGAAAAACAGCAAGAAACACGTAACAGACTGACAGGTACCTGTATTTTGAGTCAGACTTTCAATACCCAACTACATCATGGAATGAACAACCTGCAACCATCAACAAAACTGTCGGACTTCTGACTGTGTTCACAAATTTACTCGTAGATAAATGGATAAACTTGTACTATCTGAATTGGATTTTCTTCAGATCCTACTCTAATTAGATACTGAAAGTCATAATTAAGAAGGGAGGTCGGTGACAGGCACGTAGAACCATTAACCATTGAGGCTGAGGATGGTTCACCTGGCGCGTAGAACTGTTACTGGATGTGTGTGTGGTGGTTAGGAGAGAGCACCTTGCACATACAACCGATAATGAATTAGGTGATGAAAGTATGCAAGAGAGAGCAGTAGGTGTTTGAAGCGATCCAGATAGTGAGGCTGGAGTAGATGAAGTCGATACCTTAAAGCACAAAGGTGCTATGTCCATCCATCTTCCACATTTTTTTTTTTTTTTTTTTTAACTGCAGAAAAACTCAAATTCAACAAAACTATTTTTGAACTTCTTGACAATTACACAACTCTGCATTTTGGATGTTTTTGATCGTTGTTCTGCAACTAATAGGTGATTCTGAAAGGTTTTTTAACCCTGAATACGAATTTCATTTCAGTTTTTACCTATCACGTCTAGATTTTCCACAAAAGGTGAATAAAAATGGCTCACTTTTGTTCCTTAAACCCTGCAGACCTTGCCCTTCAGACTAGGATTATATTGGAAAAAAACTTTTCTGATATTAACTTCACTTGATGTGGACAATTTATCTTTATTACGTCATAATATAATTCATGAGACAAATCATAACGTAAAGAATTTCGGATTCTTAAGTCGTTGAAAATTTCCTTTTCGTAGACTTCCGAGAAGTTGTCCCAGGGTCCTCGCTGTCTCCCTTCAAATTCCAGACGAAGTCTGCCATCATGCTGGTGTTCCGTCTTCCTTGGTATCGCTTCTCCATGGTTTTAATATCTTGGTGAAACCGTTCACCATGCTCTTCACTAAAATCCACAAGGTTTTCGGGGAAATAGTCCAGATGCGAATAAAGAAAATGCACCTTAACGCTCAAGTTGCAGCCCATAGCTTGGAATGCTTTGAGCATGTTGTCCACCAGCTGCTTGTAGTTGGGATCTTTTCTGTTACCCAAGAAGCCCTCGACCACTGAAAAAAACCAGTTCATGCATTTTTTTCAAGAGTGAACATACAGTTTTCAAACTGGGGATCTTTCATGAGTTTGCGTATCTGTGGATCCACAAAAATCCTGCTTTTATTTTTTCGGATGTTATTTTTGGGAATTTCATGGCAAGGTATTTGAAACAATCTTTTTCTCGGTCCAATTCAGTAACGAATTGCTTCATCAAACCAAGTTTAATGTGCAGGGGCGGAAGCAAAACTTTTGTTGGGTCAATCAAGGGCGCATTTATGATGTTTTTAGAACCAGGTTCAAAAGTTGTTCTTTCAGGCCACGTCTTCCTCGTCCAGTGTTGATCTCGAGCTCTGCTATCCCACTCGCACAGAAAACAAGGCATTTTGGTGAAACCTCCTTGTTGTCCCAAAAGCAAGCCAATGATTTTGAAATTGCCACAAAGTAGCCAACTGTGCTCGTGGTATTTAATATTCGTCAACAAGACCTTCACATTGTCGTACGTTTCTTTCATTTGGACAGAATGTGCTACTGGAATGGAAGCGTACTTATTCCCATTGTGCAATAGAGCTCCCTTCAAACGTGCTTTTGAGGAATCGATGAAGAGTCTCCATTCTGTGGCTTTGTACTCGATTCCAAAAAATCCCATCACCCCAGCAACGTTACCACAAAAAACCTTAAGGTTAAGGATCATTGTAAAACAGAGGGTTAGCCTGTGAATCACAGGAGTGCGGTCTCAGCTCAGGATTGCCACCTGTTGTACTCTTGAAAAATAAATCCCGTAAGAGATAAATAAACCTCAACATGTGAATATTGTGAAATATCTAGACGTGATAGCGAAAAAACTCCAACGGATTCTAATTCAGCGCTAAAAATCCATTTAGAATCACCTATTAGTTTTGAAACAACGAAAATAATGCAGAGTTGTGTTATTGCTTGAAAATTTCATGAAGAAATTAAAGAGTTTAACTTAGTAAGCTATTATTTTAGGAATTGTGCACTGGTGATAACTTCTTTTGCGTTTTTCTCAAAACTCCGTTTTTGGACATAGCGCCTTTGTGCTTTAAGGTATCGAAGTGGCCTCTCGAGTTTGCGTATTTATACAGTAGGATAGGTGAGAGATAGATAGATAGTTTAGATTGGTAGATAATATGGAGCTATGAAATATTCTATTTGGTAAAACCCGATTTTCTGCTACATCTAGTTAGAACAAGTCCAATCGACATTTTCCGGGTTCTGGACGAATGTTTGTGAGTCAGTAGTAGATATACAGGAATATAATGAAATGATGATTCGCAGCGGGTTTCCCTCCTTAAGTTATCTTTTGTTAATTTGGTGGGAGAGAGAGAGAGAGAGATGTTTTACTATACTGCTAGTAATTGCTAGCCACGTGGTGTACAGTTGTTAGGGATGGAAATTCCCAGTATTACATTCATTCTCATTCTTGAGTTCAATCGGTCACTTTAACTTGAAATAAGGACTATTATTGAAATTGCTACAATTTTAGTTCTTTATCATCCTTTTTATCTAACTACAGGATAAAAAAAATTCTGATGGATCAGTGCTGACTAAATACACGTACTGGTATATTGAGCCATTACGAACAACGTGCCAAAGCAAACTCAGTTACCTCTTACCAAAAGGCTCTAAACTGGGTTCGCAGAGGCTAAACTACGAGTGCTACCAGTAAACTACGGAGGGCACCAGAAGACTACTTCTACTGCGAAGAAGGTACTGTTCCGAAGTAAATCTCATACAAATTCACGTTATTGATTGTTTCTCCCCTCCTTATTTCCCTAATGTGCTTAATAGTCCAGTAAAACGCTGCAAATTATTACACAAAGGTTTATTATTTTTCAAAATAGATCACTCGTCTGCAAAGAACAGGGCTTTGCCATTGTTACCACCAACCAACATGAAGAAAATCATCGGTTGGATTTCGGGGATTAGGCCTCGTTTGCGATTCACACTCGTGTTTCTGATTTATCGTGAGTCCAACCCGATAGGGTTCTCGTAGGGAGCGAACGGTATTTCCTACAGGGCTCCGGCCTACACCAAGGTGTATGTTGGTGTTCGTTTAAACTTTGTTGGAGAAGCGTTGTGAGCGATAATTTTTATTAGATACGAGTTGAATGAAAGCATGTCAGATCAGCTTAATAATCGTTCAAGAGTTAAATTGTCAAATACAACGCGAAACCGACAGCCAACCAGTGTGAATTTCCCCTTCAACAAGAACGCTCATCATGTCCAGCAGCTCTTCTGACAAAGGAGAAAAGCATATCCAACTATCCATCATTCTAGTAACAAGAGTAAACATATTGTTTGATAATGCATGGATTCCATGGGACGTCCCTTTCGATAAGCAGTAATTGGTTCAATGCAACCAGTAAGTGATAAGACGCATTCTTATTTATCCTTCTACTGCACCAAATAGTTTCACACAATGAAAATTAGGTAGCATGTTAAGGGAGAACCATGTCATTTTGGTTTGTAATTATCAATACCTAATGAACCTTTGGGAAAAGGTTTGAAGAATTCGAGAAAGAAGGTCGAAATTTGTTGGTTTACTCGAGATTCAAGACAACTTCAACGGCTTATTTCACCTTCAAAATTGTCTGAAAAGGTCAAGAAAGAAGGTAGAAATCATCGAAATTTGTTAATGCAATAGACTCTGAATAATTTTTAACATGGAATTTTTGGTTCATTATTTTCACGAATTTGGTACATGGACTCCACTTGGGGTCTGGTTGTCCTCCGATGCTTTTTGTTAGAAATCTGTCTCTTCGAAGAGTTGAAAAATAAGGGCTGACATTTTCAAAACGCTCAAATAATAATTCCAAAATAAAGGTACGATTTTTTCATCAATTTAAAATAGTACTTATTGAATTTCTAGAATCGAATGAAAACACCCAGAGCTCTGTAGGACCAACCATTCACTCCCTATGAGAACATAAGGGTTGAACTCAAGCTAAATCAGAAACACGAGTATGAATTGCAAAAGAGGCCCAATCTCCGTTCAAATTTTAGATGGCCAAAATGAGAACGCTGCTCGTTTCTTCACGTTGTACATGTACCTTAGCAACCAGTAATCAAATTTCCTAATCAAGGCAACCACAAATCTTTATTTCTTCGAATTGAGTGTGAAGCGTTTATTTGTTTTGTGTAATATTTTGCAGCGTTTTAAATTTATTTTTCACTTAAATCCGTTTTTGAGCATTGGAAAACGATTCCTGAAGTTTTCCCCAAAAATTATATGTATGTTTTAAACGGATTTCAGAGAAAAAAAGTGCAAAATGTCCATGCTAAAATTGCTGAGTCGTTTGCAGTAGCCAGCAGAATCCTTTGGATTACGTTCCAAGTAACGGCTACTTTGAACAATCATTTTTGGCTCTTTTCAATAAAGGAACTTTGGGATCGAGTGAAAAAACGTCTGCCAAGTGGGTGTGGCACATAGCTTACTCGTATCCATAACCCGATTATATAGATGATCCGATGCATAGTAGTTAATCTCAAAACACCAATCTCTAAGTACATTTCACTACCCTCATAGGGGACCATCTACAATCCTAGAAAATTTCGTCAAATTCGGATGAAAAATGTAAGTGAGTAGATGTATGTGATTGGATCAAAAAAATGCTTAGCCTCGGCTGGGATTCGAACCCGGGACCCCTGGGGGATAGTTCTATGCGCTACCTCTGACCTATTGAGGCCTAGTGATGCAATGAATAGGATTTGAGATTCTCACAGGGGACCATCCCTCTATCAATGAATCCCTCTATGAAAAATCTTTCTCTATGATTTTCATAGGGGACCATCTAAACACTACTTAGTAACATCCCTGGAAATTTCATTGAAATCGGATGGAAAATGTAGAAATTATGGCTGTTACAAGGAATTAACGTTTGCGCATGCGCAGCGGCTACTATCAGTTCGAAGGTAGTGATTTTCATAGGGGACCATCTAAATACTGATCTGTAACATCCCTGAAAATTTCATTGAAATCGGATGGAAAATGTAGAAATTATGCCTGTTACAAGGAATTCACGTTTGTGCATGCGCAGTCGCTTCTATCTGTCCGGGGATGATGATTGTCATAGGGGACCGTCTACACACCAACCCGCACAATCCCTGAAAATTTCATAGAAATCGAACAATAACTTTGTATAGTTATGCGCGTTACAAGGATTTCATGACAGACACACAGACAGACAGACACGGAACCAAAATGAGGAATTTCACCGAATTCTGTTTGCATTTTTCCTAAATAGTTAATGGTGTGGGAAAGATGAAAATCGGGCTGATTTCGGAAAATAAGTCTCCTGTTATTTTTGGGAGACAGTCAAAATTTTTGATTTCAAAACTAACTGAGAAAACGGATGTGAAGCGGGAACGCTCGCTGATTGGGCTGTTCGGATCGCCGTCTCCTCCCAGTGTTGCCCATTGGGACGACGAAATCGTGTTTTCTAAGAGGAAAGTTATCAAACAAAAACAGGGGAAACCTAATTTTCCCCATCTTGTTTTTTCTATTTTCTATTTTTTGGTTCATTATTTTCAATAATAAGCCTTTGGAATCGAGCAAGAAAAAAAAATTTTAACCCCCCCTCAAAGTTTGATGTTTTACGTTTCAAGGTACGTAGAATACGAAAATCGAATAAAAAAATTTCCGTCCGTCCGCCGTACGCCGTACGCGGCACTTTTCTTAGCAACACTGGACCGATTTGGTTCAAATTTGGTATATGGGCTCCATTTGGGGTCTAGTTGTGCCGCGAAGCTTTTGGTTGATGTAGGTCACTTCTAAGGGGTGAAAATTAAGGGTTGAAATTTTCAAGAGTGCCCTAGCTCGAAAACTCTCGAAATAAAGGTATCGTTTTTTCACCAATTTTAAATAGTATTGAATTTTTAAAAATTTTTGAGACCACCCGGAGCTCTGTAGGACAAACCGTTCGGTCCCTACGAGTACTTGAAGGTTTTCCTTCGATAAAACAGAATCATGAGTGTGAATCGCAAAAGAGGTCTAATCTCCATTCAAATTTTATCGGACTAAAATGCGATCGCTGTTCATTTCTTCGATTTGTATACAGTTTTGCCTTCTGCGTAACCAGTAATCAAATTTCCATATGAAGCTTTCTATTTTTCCAATCGAGTGTGAAGCGTTTAGTTCTTTCTAATAAACTTGATTGTGAAGGTGCGAAGCCACTATGGTGTGGTAGGTAGTACCTAGCTGGTAGGTAAAAAAAATGTTGGTGGGTAAAAAACGCTGCAAATCATTGCTCAAAGGCTTCTTCACTCTTCAGATCACTGATCAGCTGACTGAGCTCCGAAGCCATTTTCAATCCTATTGAATGGAAGTGCTCTTCCAGGCGTCTCCAGCATTCGAGGAGATCTTCTTCACTCCTCAGATCACTGATCAGCTGAGTGAGCTCTAAAGCCATTTTCAATCCTATTGAATGGAAGTGCTCTTCCAGGCGTCCCCAGCATTCGAGGAGATCTTCTTCACTCCTCAGATCACTGATCAGCTGAGTGAGCTCCGAAGCCATTTTCAATCCTATTGAACGCAGGAAGCTGACATTTGAGAGGGAAGGTCAAGGGAGAATACAGATGGTGGTAGGTGCTATTGATGGAGAACCAGTGATCTATACAGAAGGGTGATCTATACAGAAAATAATAAACCTTTGAGCAATGATTTGCAGCGTTTTTTCTTCAGTTTTTCGATTTCGAACTTTACTGTTTCGTGAAATTTTGCATCTGGGTACTATAGATTTCACGATCTCAGCGCTTCAATTCGTAAATTAGGAAGTTCGGGCTGAAAGTTTGCCTTAGGGGGTTTTTTCGAGGTGCTGAATCCGATTTTGGGGTCAAAAATAGGAAATTCCGACATGGTGAAATTCCTCATTGTTCAGAAAGGTCTAAAACGCAAAATGCGAGTGAAAATTTTGATTTTGGAGAACTTTTTCGTCCTTGAAAAGTGAAAACAAAGCTTCCGCTACCTTGGTAGACTAGGAGGCAAAAAGTATCCCACTTCTATGCAGACGGGTGATCTATACAATAAAATAATAAACGAACATCAACCATTGTGTTTTGCCGTGTCTGTCTTGACAAATTCTACAAACAATTGGAGGAATCTCATCGACCAAGTTGGAGACTGTCGTCGTAAGTGTCTATATGAGGAATTGAAGGGCTAAACGACTTCCAACCCTCTTGAAGGGGGATCCTTTCCCCTCTCTCGAAGGTCCCACCTCCGATTGGGGGCGGTTCGAGAGGGGTGGATTTCCAGAGACAGCCAACAGGTGCTCCGGTCCTTCAGTCCACGCCAAGCATCGCATGGACCCAGCAGGCCGAGGGAACTTAGCCTAACGACTCCAAGAATTGTACTACAACTACAGTACTGAACTTAGCCAGAGTAAGTAGGACCAGAGTCCAGAACTCACCACATCCAGCCCCCCGAATACCCTGTACTGGATGGACCCCAAAACACTAAGGTTCACCAAATGTGGATGCCACTCAAATCCTTAAAACTGCTTATACAAAAACCTTAACTGCACAGGGTGTCTACACTTAAGTTGGCATAACTTCAGGGGTCGATTGTTCAATTTAAGTAAGAAAATGTCGCCTAGAACTTAGTTTTAACCGCTTCTTTTTCCAAGATTTTTCAATTTCAGTTTTTTTTCGTGTTATCGACCCTACATCACTAAAATTACCAGAAATACCTTAACGTACACTGAAATTGTAAAAATAAGGGCACCGTTGGAAAGGGCGTCAAATTTCGTATCTTTCTAGTGCCTAATTCAAACTATTTTTGGGGTCCTGGAGTGAAAAATCAACTCGTGATGGAGTTTTTTTTTGTCAAATTGGCAAAATTCCCTATTTTTTCTTTTGGTAGTTGAGGTTTTCCTTTCACATGTTTTTTCACTTACCTCAACTCCAAAAACTGCGCAAAATCTCAGCTTTCCAATGGTATAATCAAAAAATGTTTTACAATCGAACTCAGGGGCGAAATTTGTGTTTGAACGCGGAAAAACGTGAAGTTTCTTAAAAGAAATTGACGTTTTGTCGGGCGAACTCAGACGACTACACAACCGCCGCAATCCCTCAATCCAACCCTGAATCCTACCGTTAAAACGTCGATTTCGTTCAAAATAGTTCACGTTTTTCCGCATTCAAACACAAATTGTTTGCTTAAATTAGATTGTAAAGTACATTTTTAATTATACTATTGGAAAGCTGAGATTTTTGTGCAGTTTTTTGTGTTGAGGTACGTGAAAACCCATGAGGAAAAAACCTTAACAACCAAAAGAAAAAATAGTGAATTTCGCCAATTTGACAAAAATACTTTACGAGTTGGTTTTTCACTCATAAGGACCCCAAAAATAGTTTTGTTTGGGCACTATAAAGATAGTAAATTGGACGCCCTTTCCAACTGTGCCCTTATTTTTACATTTTCACGGTAAATTAATGTAGTTATTGTAATTTTAGTTCCGGAAGGTCGAAAACACGAAAAAATGTTAAAATAGAAAAAACTTGGAAAAACGACAGGATTAAACAACTCGTCTTCCGAAATCTCAGGTCCTTGGGAGACCCAGTATAAACCATAACTGTTATATTTTGGAACACTTTTTCGCTAATATTTTCATAATAATTAAAACATTTTAAACAAGTCAGTTAAAGAAAAAAATTTCATGTTTCCTTAAATCATGAATTTTCACGATTTCTTGTAGACTCAAAACACTCTACAAATCGAGTAAATCCAGGGACCACCCTGAAAAACAATCATCTTTTCCACAAAAATGGAATTTCTATTTAAGGAAGAAGTTGGGCCTCACGCAAAAATGTGTTTCCAGTTCCCTCAGCGTAGACGATTACTTTCGGCTCTCCTTAGATCTAGCTTTAGGTCAGTGATCGAAGTTTTCAAGAAAATTGAGCAGTTCAAATGAGTCCAAATTTCGACGAAGGAAAAATAAATCACAAATAAGGAAACGTTGCTACGGTAATATTTTTTTAATTCGCATTGAAAGCGACTTGGCGGTGATGGAACAATTGACTAACTGACAGATATACAGGGTGTCCCGAAACCAATCAGCATTACTTAAAAAATCGATTATTCAACTAATTTGCCTCTTAGCAGGTTTTTTTAATTTCTTTTTTACTGATAATTTTTCTTGTTTTCAACCTTGCGACACTAAAATAGTCATAATTTCTTCATTTTCCATGAAAATTCAAATCTGACTACCTACATCGTTAAAAAGATTGTTAAATTTTACATTTGATGAGCTCTTGGCCAGTTCAGAAAAACTGTAGGTACACTAAGATGGTCATTCTACCTCAAACTCAAAAAGTTGTCAATTTCTGTTTTTTTTTTCGTACATCTTGGTTATTCTTTCTTGCTGAAACATTATCTTCTTCAGGCTCTAATAAAAAAAACCTCAAATATCCCTTAAAACGTGCTCCGTTTTACCAGCATTCCAACGGTAACCCATTCTTTAGGTTTACTTTGAAATTTAAAGGGGATAGCAGTGTTTGAATGCGAAAAAACACATTTTTTTAACTTCATTCAAAGTAAAAAACGTTGTGTTTTAAGCGGGATAAAAAAATGTGCTAAGAGGGAATAGTTGTTGCAAAATAGTTGTAGAATCGTTTCCTGAAGTATGGTTTATTTGTTTGAGGGCAACCTGTAAGAGTATTCCACTAATAACCCTTAAAAACAATGAAGACCGTGTTTTTGCAGAAAAACTCACCAAAATGCAATTTAAGCAAAAATTGAGGGTTTATTCATCTTCAAAGGTTTGTTGTACTCCTATCACAGGGTGTCCCCGAACCAATCAGCAAAACTTCAGGAAAAGAAATTGACAATTTTTTTAGTTTGAGATGGGAAGAGCATCCTGGTGTATTGTTTTTCTGAACTGGTCAAGAGCTCTTTATGTGGGAAATTCAACGCTCTTTCCAACCGTGTAATCAGATTTGAATTCGCTTGGAAATTGGTGGAGTTATATCCATTTTAGTGCTGCAAGGTCGGAAAAGAAAAAAGTGGCACGTTAAGCGGAGTAAAAAAAAATTCTGAGATTAAAAGTTGTTGCAAATTAATTGTAGAATTGATTCGTGATGTACCTATTGGTTTCGGGAGACCCAGTGCAGTAAGGAATGATTTTCATTCAATAGCATTCAGCTTTTTTGGAACGCAGTTTTATTGATTTTAGTGTGTGAACACAATTCGTGAATCATCAAGTACGTATCTGTTGTTACCACATATCAATAATCTCCAAGTTTTGGCCTAATAAGGTTTTTCTCGTCAATTTATTACGACATTTCAATCTAGCAGGGGCTTTTGAAAATTGAAGTGAATATATTTTGGAAACTGCCACTTCAGAAGTTATCACTATAATTTAGAGAACTTACTCAACTAGAATTAAGTACCAAATGGTACTCATTTATATACTAAAACCCCCATCATAATTCTATCCTGTGCAGTGTGAATCGAAAAACGTCTTTCATCTTAGGAGATTTTCTCGCCAATTTTTGGTAGAATTTTAGGACAATTTTATGGTTATAACATTCAAGTAGATACATTTCGGAAGTTTTTCCCTCCAAAATCAATATTGAATAATCCAAAATGTATTGATATTGTCAACAAATGGTTCTAGAAGTAACTTACTAAGGTAAATATGACCCTGAGTACAAATTTCCTAGGCTTCACAACCAGCCCTCGACTCCCCTGTGCTGGATGGATCCCGTAACGCAGCGGTTCCCAACTAAATTTTTCCAAGGACCCCTTCATCGAAGTACTACAATGACGAGGACCCCCACTATCTAAAGTTACCTAAAAAGAACCAAAATATGTGAAAAAATAAATCAAACTTAGGATTTATTCGTGAAAATACAGAGTATTTACAAGGTTCAAGAGACGCCGACGAGTTGGGTTCAAGAGATACCTACTAGCAAGTTCGGTTCGAGAGTCACTGACTTATTAACTGGGTTAACATCGAAAGCATTTTCTCGTTCTTCGTCTGTATGCCTAGGCCGTTTTAACGATCCATATTGAACAACCATCTTGAACCAACGGTCCATAACGTACGCGTAATTAACTTTCCGTGAAAAACAAAGCTTTTCAATCACTAAAATGTTGCACAAAATCACACATGTAAACAACTCGGTCAGGGACCTCACTAGCACTAGCAAACTCCACTAGCACTAACTTGTCTCCAGTACTCTGTGAGCATTAGGAATAAATAACTAACAATATAGCAATAACTGAGATCTCTGAAATACATAAAGCCAAACCAGAGTGTGCTAGCGTTAGTTGTCATATGAAGCCAGACGCAGAAGTCAACGTTCAGAAGCTGCAAATATATATTTAATTCGTATGTCCTAAGGACCCCTCAGCCATACCTCGCGGACCACCAGTTGGGAACCGCTGCCGTAACCGTTTGCGTTGCGTTACGGCGTAACGCAAAGATTCAGTTTAAATACCATCTGAATCCTTTAAACCGAAATTGAAAATCTAAATAACTGTATAAATGATATTTGCGCATTTTTGCAATAATATTTTATTAAGAAATGGATAATTTTAAAATTACCATGAAACAAAATTAATATTTTTTGTATACACCTTTTTGGGCCCTGTTCCAAACTGTAGTCTTATCACAAAATTCGAGTCGTGAGAAATCGGTGTCTGAAAAAAAAAATTTCACTTGTATTGTATTTTTTGTCGCTGTTTCGGGACCAATATCAGAGCGTCCAAGAAATCGAACAGAAGAAGAAGAACAATCGACCAAGAAAATTTTGTACCCCCCCCCCCTCTAAAATTGTTGGTTTTCGTTTCAAAGTACATAGAATCCAAATTCTAATACAAATTTTTCCGTCCGTACGCGGCACTTTTCTTAGCAACACTGGACCAATTTGGTTCAAATTTGGTATATGGGCTCCATTTGGGGTCTAGTTGTGCCCCGAAGCTTTTGGTTTATGTCAGTCACTTCTAAGGGGTGAAAATTAAGGATTGAAATTTTCAAGAGTGCCCTACCTCCAAAACTCTCGGAATAAAGGTATTGTCTAACACCAATTTGAATTAGTATTGCATTTTTAGAATTCTTAGAGACCACCCGGAACTCTGTAGAACAAGCCGTTCGCTTCCTACCAGAACTTAAGAATTGGAATTTTGATAAATCAGAATCGCGAGTGAAAATCACCAAAGATGTCTGATCTCTGTTGGAATTTTATCTAACCAAAATGCGATCGCTTTTCGGTTCTTCGAGTTGAATAAAGTTTTGCTTCCTTAGCAACCAGTGATCAAATTTCCATACGAAGGGCGTATGGAACACAAGTCCCTATTTTTTGAATCGAGTGTGAAGCGTTTATTTTTTCCAAAATAAACTTGATACTAAACTTGATAATAAACTTGGTTTAAAGGTAATGTGTATATTAGGTAAGTACTAGGTACCTTTGGTTGGTAGGTATAAAAAAAAAAATAGTGACAATGGCAAAGCTCTGTCTTTGCAGACGAGTGATCTATACAGAAAAATAATAAACCTTGGTGTAATAATTTGCAGTGTTTTTATTATTCAATAGTGATTTCCAAGAGGTTTCCATTATTTTTCCGATCGTCATGTTCATTTTAACCCTCTTCCTGGCAAAAGTGGAAATAATCAAGAAAACTAGGTAAGTACTTGATTAACCTGGCAGGGGTCTCATTTTTAATATTTATATTTTGCCTACTGGAAACGAGTAATTAGGTGTTAATGATTCCAATTGGTGTTTCGTATAGAAAATCATATAAACCATAACTTCACTGGACTTTCCAAAACTACTGAAAACATGCAAAATATGAAAGTAAAGTTACCTTCTTCCCATGGAACGTCGTCGCGAGGGCATTTGGCTCATTAATAACCCCTTGACTAGATAACACTCCAATGCCAGTGCTGCCAGCGATTCTACAGCCTAGATGTTAAATTAATCCGTGAAACCATCAACACTGGTCAAGAGATTGAAATTATTCGAAATTCAGAGAAAACTGTGGAGGGTGACTATAATACACCTGCCTGAAAAAGGGTAAAGAAATTAATGTCATGTGAATTTTTTTCGCGAAATAAACATTAAAACAAAAAAAAAATGGCTTAAGTTAATCATTGATATGATCTGACTGAAGGACCGTAGGTTTTAGTAGCCACAGATATTTTCTCAACTCGCGAGGTCCTCAAGTCACTCGAAGCACTGCAGGCTAGGAAACCGGCACCTGTTCAAATATTGTTCCTACATGGAACACCGTCGCGCAACTTCTTAATTCCTCATTCGTGTCTTGTCTATCCAAGTGTGTGAGTCAGTTGTGGAGGAGACGTCACCTCAGAGTAAGTTATCACAAAAGCAATAATCGGATGATCATTTATATCATTTGTCCAGCATGAGAAAACGAGAGCATTTTGGTTTATTATTTTCAATAATGAACCTTTGGAATCGACCAAGAAAAACAATTTTTAACACCCCCTCAAAATTTGATGGTTTACGTTTCAAGGTACGTAGAATCCAAAAATCGAATAAAAATTTGGCCGTCCGTACGCCGTACGCGGCACTTTTGCCACTTAGCATTGACCGATTTTGATGAAATTTGGTATGTAGGCTCCATTTGGGGTCTAGTTGTGCCCCGGAGATTTTGGTTGATGTAGGTTACGTCTAAGGGTTCCAAAATCAATTTTGAAATTTCGAAAACGCCCTAACTCAAAAAATTTTGATATAAAGGTATTGTTTTTCCTTCCATTTTTGATTCTATAGAATTTTTAGAATTTTTTGAGACCACTCGGAGCTCTGTAGGACAAACCGTTCGCTCGCTACAAGAATTTAAGATTTGGACGTACGATAAATCAGAAACACGAGTGTGAATCGCAAAAGAGGCCTAATCTCCGTTCAAATTTTAGCTGACCGAAATGCTATCGATGTTTTTCTTCATGATGGATGGTTGGTGACTTTACAGACGAGTGATCTATATAGAAAAATAAAAAATAATAAACCATTGTGTAATAATTTGCAGCGTTTTTAATGAAATATTTTAACCGATTGTCAGCCAATGATTTCCAATTACTTATATTGCTTTCTAGTCAACCATGATAGCAGAAGCATTGAATCCACTTTTCAAGGTTATAAAAAATGTTCTTCAAAATCAAAGTTTTCACAAGGGGTTTTACGTTTTGGACCTTCCTGAACATTTTTGGTTTCGTGTCTGTCTACCTGTATGTCATGAAATCTTTGTAATGGACAAAACTATAGGAAGTTATTGTCCGATTTCGATGAAATTTTCAGGGATTATGTGGATTGATGGTCCCCTATGCATACCATTGCCCTCGGACTGATCGTAGCCACTGTGCATGCGCAAACACCTATTCATTGTAACCGTAAATTTTCCTTGAAATTTCCTTGTAACAGTAAATGTCCACATTTTCGATCCGAGTTCGATGAAATGTTCTGGGATTATTCGGATTGACATGAATATGGTCCCCTATGAGGGTAGTGGATGGTACTCAGAGATTAATGTTTTGAGATTAGCAACAATGCATCGGATTTTCAATACAATTGGGTTATCGATACAAGGAAGCTATGTGCCTCACCCACTTGGCAGACGTTTATTCAAATAATGTAATTGCGTGTAGCAGCGTGAATTCATCTCCTCGAAATATTAATTTCTATAAAATTATATCTCAATAGAAGTTACATACTAATTACTACCTTGCTAGGAACATTCCCAACCTCATATTGGTGAATGTTCGATGATAAGTAGAGCGCTCGAAGCTGACCGATTCCTCTTGTCTCCGATGTACTGACTTTATGTTCACTCACTAACACAAAACTCTAGAATCGTTTTCTTCTTATAAAATTCTTATAATGACCATGAACCGCATAGCCTATTGGTTTTAGGTCCGAAATCGGGGTGGTAAATACGGCACTTAATTTGGAATGTAACTACTTTGAAATCTATCGGCAAAACGCTCAGGATGAAAACAAGACCCGGATATGGGGCGTAAACAATCACAGAAAACTGTGAAATTTTTTTAATCTAGTAGAGTAAAACCTACAAGGATCTACTTAATTACCCAACACCTAATTACAAAGTATGATCATGACGCGACGCGCGAAGGAATGTAATATGAAAGTCGTACGAAAAAAAACCGTTGCTACTCCGGTTTACATTGAGAAGAGATTCAAAGAGAGTGCATCTCCTGCAGGATCCAAACCTGCTAGATGTAGAGATAAGCGCTGATGAGCAAGTAACGGCCATCGAGGAACTCATATCTCATTAAATTTGGTTTGAATCTAAATTCGTGTAACAGCCATAATTTATGCAATTTCCATCCGAATTAGACAAAATTTTCAGGTATTGAGCGGGTTGGCTTGTAAATGGTCTCCTCTGAAGGTAGTGCAAATAGTAGTACAATAGTTGTATAATAGTACAATGGTAGTACAATCGGGTTATGGAAACGAGGAAATTGTCCCACACCGACCTGTCAAACTTTTTTTCCGTGGAACAACATTTTTCATGAGATAAGACATAATATGTCTTAAGCCGTGTTTTCCTGCCGACGGGTTATATTCCGCAGCGTCGTGCGGAATACGCTGGCGGGGTCACGTCGACCACTCCTTCAATGGGAAATGAAGGCAACCGTTTTCCTGTCGAGCGGAGTACGTCTTCCGCTGGCGTCTTCCGTCGACGTAAGACGCTCGAGTGCTTCAGGAGGTGTCTATGACGCTCGTCGCTGCGGGATTCGCATGCGCATCTGACACTTCCTATTTGTTTACTGTCAAAAAGTTTGAGTTCATTCGCAAAAAGATTAATTTCATTTGAAAAAGGTCTGAATATGTGTAAAAAAAAAAAAAAATTACTTGTAAAAAGTTGAATTTTATTTTCAAAAAGATTAATTTTATTTGTAAAAAGATTAACTCTATTTGGAAATACTATATAATATATAGTACTATATAGTATATAGTATTTCCAAATAGAGTTAATTTGTTTACAAATAAAATTAATCTTTATATATTAATCTTTACAATATTTAATCTTTATAATATTATTATCTAGCATATGTACCATATGTACGCATATGTACCAACCAATGAACTTTATTACCACCAAATTATATTTTTTGATTTAATGAACATACCCCAGGGTGATATTGGTTTTGCTACTCTACCGAAAGGGACTCAACTTTTTTCGTACCAGGGAAATCGAGAAGGAGAATTGAACATGCGTGAACCGACAATATTCTTTGAATCTAACTCCATTGTCTAGTAGGATGCGCCTCTTCTGTGCCCATCCGTTAGCTTCATCCTTGTTAATAAATTGTTATAAAATTGTCTAGTAGGTGTTGAGAAATGAGAGTGTTGTATGCTCATTCTTCTCCTCTTTCTAGGAACATTTGATCCGTAAGCTTCCGTCGGAGGAGTTCAGCAACAATAATTGTGTTCATCGGGTAAATTGTGTTCATGATGGAGAAGATATAATAATTATTATTATATCTTCTCCATCATGAACACAATTTACCTAATTGGTCTATGATGGCCAACAAAATCATTTTTTACCGCGGAAAGACATGGTTGACTTTTTGACTTCTAGACAGCTCAAGTGAAAACGGTTGTCCCGCCGCGTGACATCGGTTGTAACACGCTCACAGGAAAACATTATCACGCTGCGTGGTACGTCACTCTCCGCCCGACGGGATCCCGCCGGCGTACTCCGTTCGACGCTGCGGAATATAACCCGTCGGCAGGAAAACGCACCTTTACATGGTTTACCATGGCTTACCATGGCTTACATGGTTTACGATATTATCGTCCCTATACCTGGTAAACCATGTAAGTCGAGTTCATCAAATTTTACAGGGGAAACTAAAAACTGAATCATTAAGTTTTCATTCCACATGCAATAAGTTTTTTCGTTCCATTCCATAAAATTGGTGGTAACAGTAGTATTTCAAAGAGCCTGAGACTAATTTCATCAAAATTTACTTCAGCGAACGAAAAAATGGACTTACATGCTTTTACCCAGCCTTTGACACCCGACTTACATGGTTTTCAATTTGATTTTTATGAAAATATACCCAGCTTGGGTTATTTTATTATTAGGAATATTGTTTTCTCCAGGTTTCAATGTTACACAAAATATCCAAATCGATGCAAAAGGAAAATATTTAAATGCAAATTCATAGGCGTTGACTAATACGCAGTCCAACTTTAAGGATCCTTGATCAAAACGACAGTCTTCAGTCTTAATATTACTAGAGTTGAGCAATAAATTATTCAATATACTACCAATTAATAAATTACCATTTCTTAAATTACAACCATTACTTATAGGAACACTTTACCTATCACAACCCTAACTAGGTAGGTATGCATTTAATGTGAAAGGTTCGGCAACTAGGTACTTTTGTTTCATTAGAACAAGGGATGAGTTAGGTATGGGTTAGAGATGAACTGGATATGGGTTGAGTATGGGTTCGGGATGGGATAGGGGTTAGGGATAGGTTGAAGATGGGCTAGGGATGGGTTGGGTATAAGTTAGGGGTTGGGATAGGTCAAGGCTGGGTTAGGGATGAGCTGGGGGTGGATTGAGGATGGGTTAGGGATGGGTCAAAGCTGGATTTCCTTAATGGTTATCTCATTATTATCTCTTGTATCATTAATTTTACAGAGTTTCCTGTAAAACATAAGAAGACCAATAGCACACTACTAATCTCTTGTTGTTCTTTCTAACATCAGCATTACAGCTAGGTCAAACAGCCAACAAAATCAATCAATTCATCTAAAATATCCTCCTAAATAATGTAAAAATAATTTAGAAACAATGCGGAAAACCACGTGATCTTAGGTAGGTAAGTAAAAAACAAGTGGGTGTGGCACATAGCTTCCTCGTATCCATAACCCGATTGTATAGATGATCCGATGCATAGTAGTTAATCTCAAAACATCAAAACAAGTTAATCTGTAACATCCCTGAAAATTTCATTGAAATCGTACGGAAAATGTAGAAGTTATGGCCGTTACAAGGAATTCACGTTTGCGCATGCGCAGTGGCTACTATCAGTCCGAAGGTGGTGATTTTCATAGGGGACCATCTAAACACTAATCTGTAACATCCCAGAAAATTTCTTTGAAATCGGATAGCAAATGTAGAAATTATGGACGTTACCAGGAAATTCACGTTTGCGCATGCGCAGTGACTACTATCAGTCCGAAGGTGGTGATTTTCATAGGGGACCATCTAAATACTAATCTGTAACATCCCTGAAAATTTCTTTGAAATCGGATAGCAAATGTAGAAATTATGGACGTTAACAGGAAATTCACGTTTGCGCATGCGCAGTGACTACTATCAGTCCGAAGGTGGTGATCTTCATTGTGGACCATCTACAACCTAATCCGCATAATCCCTGAAAATTTCATCGAAATCGGGTAGAAAAAGTGGAAGTTATGGCCGTTACAAGGAAATTCACGTTTGCGCATGCGCAGTCGCTTCTATCAGTTCGGGGATGATGATTTTCATAGGGGATCGTCTACACACCAACCCGCACAATCCCTGAAAATTTCATTGAAATCGGACAATAACTTCGTATAGTTATGCGCGTTACAAGGAATTCATGACAGACAGACTGACAGACAGACACGGAACCAAAATTGTTCAGAAAGGTCTAAAACGCAAAACGCGAGTGAAAATTTTGATTTTGGAGAACTTTTTTTTCGCCCTTGAAAAGTGAAAACAAAGCTTCCGCTACCTTGGTAGACTCGGAAGCAAAAACACGTAGGTAGGCCGTGATCACACATAGGTTGGCCACAGTATGGAAAATCACGTGTCTGCAGAACACAAGGAGTGGAATTTATTGCTGAAATTGAGCCTTA
Source organism: Apolygus lucorum (assembly GCA_009739505.2). Classification (NCBI taxonomy): domain Eukaryota; kingdom Metazoa; phylum Arthropoda; class Insecta; order Hemiptera; family Miridae; genus Apolygus; species Apolygus lucorum. The sequence goes on from CM019183.2 coordinate 16,510,133, forward strand.
TAAAAAGGTTTCTATTTATGATCACTTTCTCCGAACTCCATTTATTAATTTTGTAAACTTTTACATGAAAAAAAAAAAATAAAAAACTGCCTATTTTTTATGGAAACTTGCCACTAGCGTGAGCTGCTCACTTTTATGAAGGCATACACAGGACTTACAAGGTTTTCCGGCAAAAAAAGAGGTAACCGACTTACACGTTTTTTTAATGCTTTCTGGATATAAAACTATTCTTCAGATTGGAAAACGGCTTCACTAAATGGATCAAGGGACCCTAATTTACCCAAAAAGCTCAAAACCTTATTTTCGAAAAAATACCGACTTACATGGTTTACCAGTATAGGGACGATATTCAGGTCAGTATTGAATAACGCTCTAGGACGTGAGACCCCTACCATTATATTTATGTACCCAGAAAATGTCATCAAAATTTTCATTCGTAACTAAAACAGTACGATAACAACGCTTTGAACGATTTGAACAATTTTACCTGTACAAGGAATTAATCACGGACGTCCACATAGCCGAAATCGTTTAAAACGCTCTGACAATTGAAATTCTAGTAATTTTGATTTCTTCTCTCATCATGTCCGAATACTTCATACTTCTCCACCCTCAGTCAGAGAGAGAGATAAATATTTTGACAGAATGTTTAAAAATCGCGTTTTTGAACATTTTGACAAGAGTAAGACAAGAGAAATTGGAGAATATTGGGAAAATGCTTTAAAATCCTATTTAAAAGTTCTGAATACAAGTAATTTTTGTGTTCATTATAACATCTTCATTATAACCACTTTATGACAAGAGTGCTTCGGCCCCAATTCCCCACAATTTCGAGTCCCAGTTCAGTATAAAATAGTTCAGTATAAACTTCAAAGTCTAATAGAAATGGAGCGATGAGGGAAAATGACCCACGACAATAAAATGTAAAAAGGACTCATAATTTGCCACTAATTTGCAGCGTTTTTCCTTAATTAATTTTCCCAACTCAATTTTTATAATATAAAAAAATTATTCCAATATTATATTATTAATTAAATATTAATATTAAATATTAAAATATTATTCCAATTTTGAGGGAGGGTTGAAAAAGTTATGTTCGAGCTCATTTCAAAGGTGTGATGAAATGATCCCAAAACTGTACTGGTGGTACGCCTTTTCAGTAGTTACCTACTAACGAACCAGAAGGGCTTAGCACAGAAGGTTCGTAAAGGTCCTTTCCATAACCATTTGCCTCCCAGCAGATAAAAAAAGAAACAGTAAAGGGGGATAGTAATACTCGTAAATAATGATTTCCAGGGGATACTCGAAGCTCCATCTTCTGTTTCGTATTCTGAATTGGGTTTGTAAAACTGGACTGCTTAGATACACCTAAGTAGGTAATCCAGAATGAGCGACTGCGAGCAATTCTCTGAAATTACCCTCCTCTTTATTATATTATTGGCTTTATTCTTTGCTACTCCTGCATTACAGAAAGATAACTGGATTTAGCGTAAAAACACATTTTTTTATAACTGCATGAAATTCTTACCACCCTACAATAATAACAGCGCATATTTTAGAAAAATAACAATTTGCTGATAATGAAAAATTATAACAAACCTACTTAATAATGACATACTAATTTAAAATGGTTTTGCCTGAAACACCGAAACCACAAGGCTAATTAATCCGATTATGCTAAATTAGAGGTATTAGTCCCTTTTCTATCAGTCTGGAAATTAAAATAAACTCTATTTAAAAGCAGAGTTCTGGTTCTTAAAAAGTTAAAAAAAAGTCTTAGTTTAAAAAAAAAATCATTAATTAATAAATACGGAAAATGAAAAGAAATCAAAAATACTTTGGAAAATACAAAAGCTGAAAAGAACAAAAGAAAACGCAGCAAATTATTACACAATGGTTTATTATTTTTTATTTTTCTATATCGATCACTCGTCTGCAAAGCCACCAACCATCCAACATGAAGAAAAACATCGATCGCATTTCGGTCAGCTTTAATTTGAACGGAGATTAGGCCTCTTTTGCGATTCACACTCGTATTTCTGATTTATCGTACGTCCAAACTTTACATTCTCGTAGTGAGCGAACGGTTTGTCCTACAGAGCTCCGGGTGGTCTCAAAAAATTCTAAAAATTCTATAGAATCTTAAATTAAATTAAAAACAATACATTTATATCAACATTTTTTGAGTTAGGGCGTTTTCAAAATTTCAAAATTGATTTTGGAGCCCTTAGAACTGACTTACATCAACCAAAATCTTCGGGGCACAACTAGACCCCAAATGGAGCCTACATACCAAATTTCATCAAAATCGGTCAATGCTAAGTGGGGAAAGTGCCGCGTACGGCGGACGGACGGCCAAATTTTTATTCGATTTTTGGATTCTACGTACCTTGAAACGTAAACCATCAAATTTTGAGAAGGTGTTAAAAATTTTTTTTCTTGGTCGATTCCAAAGGTTCATTATTGAAAATAATAAACCAAAATACTTTGGAAAATATAATAGCTGAAAAGAACAAAAGAAAAATCACACTGGCTTGAAAAAATTGAACAATCCAAATGAGAAATAAATAAAAAAGAAACTCGAACCTTATTCACTGAATCTAAAGAAAAATGAAAGAACTGAACTGATGAAAAACTCCAAGCAAGCCCCCTGGACCCCCGGATGGTTACTGCTTCTAGAGGGCGGTACAATCGTGTTTTGATACGAGGAAGCAATGTGCCACACCCACTTGGCAGACGTTTTTTCTTGCTTGAATCCCAAGGACTATTACTGAAAATAATAAACGAAAATCGCAAATTCAGTGTTTGCAAGCAACTTCACAATCGTGTTGCTCTTTATCTCCTATGAAAACCAGCAACATGATAGTGCAAATAAAGTTTTGTAGAGACCAACATACATTTTACACCAACCAAGTCCATGTTATTGTGTTTGAGGAAGCTATACCGCCCATCCACTGTGGCAGACGTCTCTCCATATACTTCAACACTACAAATTCGGTGAATAGGTACCCACCACGAGGTTTTTTACTCAACAACTCAGCTAGTTGCAGCTACTACTGCACTCTTGAAAAGCGAGCTCTTCTCAAAATGAAAATGTCCACTCGGATGGAACTAAGTGAAGACGACTTCTTTCTTATTTTCAATTCAATTCGAAACAAGTTCGAACGCAAGTCTCACCCACGTGGTTTTATAACCACCGCTTGATACACGTTTTTACACGAGAGATACGTTTAATCCGCAGGTCTGCACAAAAATGAAAACTTCTGAATCATAGAGTCTGAAACTTGAGGGTTTTGGAGTGTGTTCAATCGAATAGTTTCCAGAATGTTTGTATTTGAATGAGAAACGCTGCAAATTATTACACAATGGTTTATTATTTTTTATTTTCTTATATAGATCACTCGTCTGCAAAGCCACCAACCACCCAACATGGAGAAAAACATCGATCGCATTTCGGTCAGCTAAAATTTGAACGGAGATTAGGCCTCTTTTGCGATTCACACTCGTGTTTCTGAATTATCGTACGTCCAAACCTTAAATTCTTGTAGCGAGCGAACGGTTTGTCCTACAGAGCTCCGAGTGGTCTCGAAAAATTCTAAAAATTCTATACAATCATAAATTGAAGGAAAAACAATACCTTTATATCAAAATTTTTTGAGTTAGGGCGTTTTCAAAATTTCAAAATTGATTTTGGAACCCTTAGACGTAACCTACATCAACCAAAATCTCCGGGGCACAACTAGACCCCAAATGGAGCCTACATACCAAATTTCATCAAAATCGGTCAATGCTAAGTGGGGAAAGTGCCGCGTACGGCGGACGGACGGCCAAATTTTTATTCGATTTTGGTTTATTATTTTCAATAATGAACCTTTGGAATCGACCAAGAAAAAAATAATTTTAACACCCCCTCAAAATTTGATGGTTTACGTTTCAACGTACGTAGAATCCAAAAATCGAATACAAATTTGGCCGTCCGTCCGCCGTACGCTGTACGCGGCACTTTTGCCACTTAGCATTGACCGATTTTGATGAAATTTGGTATGTAGGCTCCATTTGGGGTCTAGTTGTGCCCCGAAGCTTTTGGTTGATGTAGGTCACTCCTAAGGGTTCCAAAATCAATTTTGAAATTTTGAAAACGCCCTAACTCAAAAATTTTGATATAAAGGTATTGTTTTTCCTTCAAATTACGATTCTATAGAATTTTTAGAATTTTTTGAGACCACGCGGAGCTCTGTAGGACAAACCGTTCGCTCCCTACGAAAATTTAAGGGTTTATATTGAAATATATATATATATAAATAAATCAAAACACGAGTGTGAATCGCAAAAGAGGCCTAATCTCCGTTCAAATTAGAGCAGACCGAAATGCGATCGATGGTTGGTAATTTTGATTTTTTTTTTTTTTTTTTTTTTCATATTGGATGGTTGGTGATTTTGTAGACGAGTGATCTATACAGAAAAACGCTGCAAATCATTGCTCAAAGGTTTATTATTTTCTGTATAGATCACCCTTCTGTATAGATCACTGGTTCTCCATCAATAGCACCTACCACCATCTGTATTCTCCCTTGACCTTCCCTCTCAAATTTCAGCTTCCTGCGTTCAATAGGATTGAAAATGGCTTCGGAGCTCACTCAGCTGATCAGTGATCTGAAGAGTGAAGAAGATCTCCTCGAATGCTGGAGACGCCTGGAAGAGCACTTCCATTCAATAGGAGTAAAAATGGTTTTGGAGCTCACTCAGCTGATCAGTGATCTGAAGAGTGAAGAAGATCTCCTCGAATGCTGGAGACGCCTGGAAGAGCACTTCCATTCGAAAGGAGTAAAAATGGCTTTGGAGCTCACTCAGCTGATCAGTGATCTGAAGAGTGAAGAAGATCTCCTCGAATGCTGGAGACGCCTGGAAGAGCACTTCCATTCAATAGGAGTAAAAATGGCTTTGGAGCTCACTCAGCTGATCAGTGATCTGAAGAGTGAAGAAGATCTCCTCGAATGCTGGAGACGCCTGGAGGAGCATTTCCATTCAATAGGATTGAAAATGGCTTCGGAGCTCACTCAGCTGATCAGTGATCTGAAGAGTGAAGAAGCCTTTGAGCAATGATTTGCAGCGTTTTTTACCCACCAACATTTTTTTTACCTACCAACTTTTTTTTACCTTCCAGCTAGGTACTACCTACCACACCATACTGGCTTCACACCTTCACAATCAAGTTTATTAGAAAGAACTAAACGCTTCACACTCGATTGGAAAAATAGAAAGCTTCATACGGAAATTTGATTACTGGTTACGCAGAAGGCAAAACTGTATACAAATCGAAGAAATGAACAGCGATCGCATTTTAATCCGATAAAATTTGAATGGAGATTAGACCACTTTTGCGATTCACACTCATGATTCTGTTTTATCGAAGGAAAACCTTCAAGTACTCGTAGGGACCGAACGGTTTGTCCTACAGAGCTCCGGGTGGTCTCAAAAATTTTTAAAAATTCAATACTATTTAAAATTGGTGAAAAAACGATACCTTTATTTCGAGAGTTTTCGAGCTAGGGCACTCTTGAAAATTTCAACCCTTAATTTTCACCCCTTAGAAGTGACCTACATCAACCAAAAGCTTCGCGGCACAACTAGACCCCAAATGGAGCCCATATACCAAATTTGAACCAAATCGGTCCAGTGTTGCTAAGAAAAGTGCCGCGTACGGCGTACGGCGGACGGACGGAAATTTTTTTATTCGATTTTCGTATTCTACGTACCTTGAAAAGTAAAACATCAAATTTTGAGGGGGGGTTAAAAAAATTTTTTTCTTGCTCGATTCCAAAGGCTTATTATTGAAAATAATAAACCAAAATAATAAACCATTGTGTAATAATTTGCAGCGTTTTTGGATTCTACGTACCTTGAAACGTAAACCATCAAATTTTGAGGGGGTGCTAAAATTTTTGTTTTTCTTGGTCGATGAAAATAATAAACCAAAAGCCATCTGATGCCTCCATTAGAAGAATCATTTTATCGGAAACCATCATTGAGATAATCGAATGTCCAATGCAAAATAAACACCTTTGAAGTTTTTTCAACAGATTTTCAAGGCATGGAGTTCTTTTTGGAATCTACTAATTTGTCTTGAGAAAATGTTCATTTTACAATGAGTCATAATGTTGTATTTGATTTTAAAAATGTCAAGTGTCGTTTGAACATGGGTCGTCCTTGAAAAATAGATTTCACTTCCTGAGTGATGATACGACAGCAGGAAGTAGGTATACGAGAAGATTCGATCTCAAAGTGACTTTCGTAGAGTATGGCGTGCCGGTGAATGACAGGTGTGAGTCGTAAAGCTGAACGCTTTACGGCAGATCAGATGTACTTCTGACACCTGTGTACTTCCTTGACATGAATTGCACACTGATGGCCCAAAACTGATAGAACAAGATTATTCATTCTACTCAAGCTGGAGGGTCTATCAGACATCAGATATTAATAAGGAATTCCGGTGCATTTTCGACTCCAAATCCGGGTTCAGCACCCTTGAAAACTCTTGAACCTCATCCTCAAAATTCCGTTTAGACTGGCTGCAAATAGTATTAAAAGATGTCACAGCGCAGATAGTCGTGCTGTTGGAAAAAACGCCGCAGATAACGTAAGTCCAACCCTTAAATTCTCGTAGGCAACGAACGGTTTGTCCTATAAGGCTCCGCGTGGTCTCAAAAAATTCACTCAAAAAATCTTAAATTGATGGAAAAACAATACCTTTATATCAAAATTTTTTGAGTTAGGGCGTTTTAAAATTTCAAACCTTATTTTTCATCCCTTAGAAGTGACTTAAATCAGCCAAAATCTTCGGGGCACAACTAGACCCCAAATAGAGCCCATATACCAAATTTCATCAAAATCGGTAACTAAGGAAAGTGCAATTTTCGCAAATAGAATTTGTATTCGATTTTTGTATTTTGAGTGATGGTGGGGATGGGGGGTTAAAAATTTTGTTTCTTGGTCGATTCCAAAAGTTTATTATTGAAAATAATAAAACAAAACCAACTGGTTTCGACTCCTTTCTAATCATCGGATACCCCTTGTACAAAACCTATTCAGAAAGCTCTTACTGAGGTCTATCTATTTCGGTACAATTTTGATTAGTTAGGTATTTATAAATTTAAAAATGAATTAGGATTATGAATTTATTATTTTGGTATTCAATTTTCCAGTTATTTATTCTCACTAAAAACTGAGACTGGTCAATTTTCCCTTTTGTTTGAAACGTTTCAATTAATACTTTGATACATAAGAATCAAGGAGTTTGAATGGAAGTTTTGGTGTCTCATGGGCTGACATTGTTTGATACAAGTTGTTCCGACATTCCAGTGAAGAGGAACGTTACAGACAAGCCTACAATCCATCGTATTTTTGGGCTCTTCCGCTTGGACTGGTATTTTTCTCTTTTCTTCACATAGTATCTGCTTCCAGCGAGTTGAGCACACGATTGGAAGCCCCGATGGATTACGAGCTGTTTGTTTCATAACAGCTGTGCACATTGGCGCCAGTACTTCGTCATACTACCAATCGTTTTTTCGAAGACGGAATAGTTCTAAACAAATAAAAGGATGAAAGGGAACAAAAACTCTATTGATACATAGAGACTTATCAGTCTTCAACCAATCTCGAAAGGCTCTAGGATTGGGGAATACGAGAGAGGCGTCAGGTCCACGTGTTGGAAAAAGACTCAATCAATTGTCACGATCTGAATCAGTTCTTTTTTTCTCAAATTTGGAGGGCAGTTAGGGTGGTATCTATTTGGGATGATGGAGATGATTGCCAGGTAATTGAAGAGTACTGGGGAATAACCCCTTCATCGTCGGTCGAAAAATGAGTTAGCAACGTTACCTGTTGGATTTTGAGGTTTACTTTCTGAATATGCAGTCCTTTCCGGTGAAAAACACCTTTATCGCCGTCTAAAGCAGGTTGTAGTTACGCTAAACCGGAGAAAAACCACTTCATTGAGTGCGCGTGTGGAGAAGAATCCCATGATTGCGGAATAAATATCCCGCCCCTTAGATCGAGATAATGTTACCTTTTTTCCTCCCAAATAAATTGTATTTTTTTAATCTCCGAAATAAAAATTGGTATTTTAAAAATTTGTATGGTATTTATCATAATCCTTACATCCAATTTGATGATTTTTGAGGATGAAATTCCAATTTCTGTGCTGGAGCAGCTAGTTTTTCTGGACATATTGCTTCCGAGTCTACCAAGGTAGCGGAAGCTTTGTTTTCACTTTTCAAGGTTGAAAAAAAGGGTCTCCAAAATCAAACTCGCGTCTCACCTTTCAGACCTTCCTGAACAATTTTGGTTCCGTGTCTGTCTGTCTGTGTAACTGTGTGTCTGTCATGAAATCCTTGCCACAGCCATAGCTTCTACAATTCTCATCCGATTTCGATGAAATTTTCTGGGGGAATTGTGCGGGTTAGCATGTAGATGGTCCCCTATGAAAACCATTGCCCCAGGACTGATAGTAGCCGCTACGAAATACGCGAAATAGGGAGTTTTACGTGAAAATTTGATTACTGGTTGTTAAGGAAGCAAAACTGTATAGGTACAACTCGAAGAAACGAACAGCGATCGCATTTTGGTAAGCTAAAATTTCAACGGAGATTAGACCTCCTTGATGATTCACACTCGTGATTCTGCTTTATCAAAAGTCCAACCCTTAAGTACTCGTAGGGAGCGAACGATTTGTCCTACAGAGCTCCGGGTGGTCTAAAAATGTTTAAAAATTCAATACTATTTTAAGTAGGTGTAAAACAATAGGTACCTTTATTTCGAGAGTTTTCGAGCTTGGGCACTCTTGAAAATTCCAACCCTTAGGTAATTTTCACTCCTTAGGAGTGACTGACATCAACCAAAGCTTCGCGGCACAACTAGACCCCAAATGGAGCCCATATACCAAATTTCATCAAAATCAATCCCAGAAAACGGCGAACGGATGGAAAGTTTTTTATTCGATTTTCGAATTCTGCGTTGGTACTTTAAATCGTAAACATTTTTTGTATTATTGCTTCCGAATCTTCCAAGATTGGGGAAACATTGTTTTCACTTTTTTAAGTTTAAAAAAATTATTTTTCCATAATCATAATTTCCACTCGCGCTTTACGTTTTTGACCTTCCTGAAAAATTTGGTTTTCACGTCTGTCTGTGAGTGATCAAAATTGCACCTTTTGGTTTAATATTAAATATTAAACCAAAAGGTGCAATTTTGATTTTGATCACTCATTGAAAATTTTTCAATAAACAATCTACTCTTGAAGCAGATACCTCGTGACATGGATATGTCTATGGGCAGGAGAGCATATTTTATTTCGAAGTGAAAAATAAACAAATTTCTATGTAGGAGAAATGAAATAACGCAACCGAAGATTGTTGTTAGTAGTAACTATTTATCTATTAATATAATATAACAATTGCTATTTATTGGTGTTGCTTAATCTTTTTGCTTCTGAGTTTAACTAGCACTTGTTTAACCTTTCGAAGTGAAAAAAAAATTATTCTCCAAAATCAAAATTTCCACTCGCCTTCCTGAACAATTTTGGTTTTGATTCTGTCTGTACGTGTGTTTGTCATGAATAATCCTTGTAACAGGCAAAACTATACGAAGTTATTGACCGATTTCGCCGTCCGTCTCCGTACGCGGCACTTTCCTGAGTTAGCATTGACCGATTTTGATGAAATTTGGTATGTAGGCTCAATTCGGGGTCTAGTTGTGCCCCCAAGCTCTTGGTTGATGTAGGTTACTCCTAAGAGTGCAAAAATGAGGGTTGAAATTTTGAAAACGCCCTAACTCAAAAAAGTTTGATATAAAGGTATTGTTTTTTCCACCAATTTAAGATAGTATTGAATTTTTAGAATTTTTTGAGACTACCCGGAGCTCTGTAGGACAAACCGTTAGCTTTCTACGAGAATTTAAGGGTTGGAGTTATGATCAATTAGAAACACGAGTGTGAATCGCTAAAGAGGCCTAATCTCCGTTCAAATTTTAGCTGACCGAAATGCGATCGATGTATTTCTTCATGTTGGTTGGTGGTAACAATGGCAAAGCCGTGTTCTTTGCAGACGAGTGGTCTATTTAAAAAATAGCAATAAACCTTTGTGTTATAATTTGGAGCGTTCTAATAATAAATCAAAACTAATTTTGGTCGACCTAATTCTCCGCTTTTGCTCAGCTTTTGAGAGTAGCAAAAATATAAGTACATGTTAACAACAGTGTGTATTATTCTACCTTTTTGAGGTCCACGGACGGACTCCATCCTAAATTTATCCACCTAAATTTATTTACCTAAATTTATTCACCAACACGGACAACTGATTGCCAACTAGGGCGGCATAATCAAGTGAGGTAGAGTCGCAGTACCTACTACCGAATAGTGATGCTTATCTGTCAAACACAGTGAGCATTGATGTTCCATCTCAAGTAGTGCGTGAGGGAACTAGTTTCAGATGTTTATTATTACCTTCATCTGTGGTTCACTTACGCCAATCAGACTGCCCACCTCCCCTGTTAATTCAATCACCTTGAAGCTTGTTGGTGTCGAAGCATAATTTAGCTCAGATCGTATTGCAATCAGTTCGACGCTTTGTTGTGGAAACTAATTGAGCTGCTGCAAGTAGTCGACTGAAATGGCCTTAGATTATTGAACTGAATAATTGCACGCAGTTTTTCGTAATTGCAGAATAGAAAAGATATATAGAAAAGATATATAGAATAGATATATATTTAAGTGATAGAAAATATATCTGTTGTAACTATGAACATGAAACATCAGGAATATTGTTATTGTTATAATAGTGGAGAGTCATTAGAGTCCCCCCCACTATATTATGTAGTCGTTGAATTTAGCTGGTAATCGTCAAATTCGTTGTGAACGTCTCAAAGGTTGTGATGTAGAATTTTGATGATTAGACGGTTGCTCGGGGATGTTAGGCTGTTCTCCGTTATGTTGATGTTGTTCGAATATTTCTGGTGATGTGGAAGTTGGAATGGAATCTGGAACGATTTCTTGTGTGGTTGGTGGATTTGTTTCCTGTTGACTTCTCGGTAGTCTTGAAGCTCTTGGAACCTCATACACAACAGTCGGTCCTAGAGTCATAGTTTTCCGAGATGGTACAAGTGAAAAACGCAATTGATTGTGATGTCGTTTCACTATTCTTTCCGAATCATCTACAGAAACCAAATAATGCCGCTGTCCCAGTTGCTTTTTAACGTATCCAAATTTCCATACTTGTTTGTTATTTATGTAGAATTGTATTTGCACTGTCTCCCCCTCGTTAAATTTTCTTTCTGTGCCTTCTTCTGCTTTCAAGGGTTGAGGTCGATATGGGAATATGGCATTCATCCGGATTCTCAGATTCCGGTGTAAATAAAGTTCAGCCGGAGACTGTCCACATGCAAGTGGGGTTGCACGATATTTCAGCATGTTGTTCTGAATTTTTTCTGGCATGGGGCTGTTATCAGTCGATGCTGCTGTCAGTCGGTTTGGACTGAACGCTCTATGCTGTCTCTATGATGTCCTGGGGCGATGAATTTTTGAAAAATTCCCCTGGTCTTGCAATACTCGTGGAACATGTCACTCTGGAATATAGTCGCATTGTCCGATACTAGAACTTGAGGATATCCGTGAACAGCGAAAATTTGTTCAAGCAAAACGATTGTGTTCGCGCTAGTAGACGCATCTCTAAGAATTTTTACCTCAGCCCATTTGGATCGGGCATCAATACACATCAGATAATTGAAGCCTTGGAATGGTCCGGAGTAATAGATGTGTACTCTCTCCCAGTTCTCTTGAGGCGTTTCCCAAGGATGTACAGGAGCTTCAGGAGGGTTTGTTCGAGAAATAGCGCAATTTTCACAACCTTTTACGAGGTTTTCAATATCTTTATCAATTTTGAGCCGAAAAACCGCTCAATATTGATACAGTATACGTAACGACGGGCTAACTCAACACAATCGGGAACAACTCCTCAATAATGTTGACGTTTCTAAAATTATACTATTCAACTTGATCGTGAATACATGTTTCAGATCAGGAAAGTTATCCGTTGATTAATACTTCAATTAATTCAATGGTTTTCGAGCCAACAGATTATTTATGTTTATGTTGTTCTTTGCCAGGAAGTTGTAAATGTATAGTGAATTACAGAACAATTCATTTGAAAATAATAATACTTCGTTGATGTATTTTTAAAAACGTGACGGCAATTGTTAGCCTGTCAGACAGCCTGGCAGTATCTTCCCAGTGTTATATCCGGACTGACCAATCCATTGACGTCGATCGATGTTCTTCTTTGATGGCAAAAGTAATTGCATTTTCACACTTGATACGCACAAAAGCCACGACACCTCAACTTTTCCAATTTCCAGGATCTGAAAGGGCATTTCCGGGGGGGTCTGTACCGTGTATCGAGATACGACTTTGGAAGTGAGCAGTGATGGTTAATTATTCAACCAGAGAAAAGTAAACCGAGCGACGGAGAACAAGCTAGGAATCTATTCTCGATCGATCTTTTACAATGCCGTCGCATAACGGTTCGATCATTGACTATAAAACGCTACAAATTATTACACAAAGGTTTATTTGCCATTGCCACTACCTATCAACCATATTTTCACTTCACTATCAAGTTTAATTTGAAGGAATAAAGAGTTGTGGGTGCCTTCATTAGGAAATTCGATTACTGGTTGCTAAGGACGCAAAACTGAGTAAAACTCGAAGAAACGAACAACGAACGCTTTTGGTCAGCTAAAATTTGAACGGATTTGGCCTCTTTTGCGATTCACACTCGTGTTTCTGATTTATCGTAAATCCGACCCTCCAGTTCCGTAGGGAACGAACGGTTGGTCCCACAGAGCTCTGAGTGATCTCATTCGATTCTAAAAATTCAATACTATTTTAAATTGAAGAAAATTTATATCAAAAGTTTTTGAGCTCAGACATTTTGGAAACTTCAGCCTTTATTTTTCAACCCTTAGAAATTATTGATGTTAGGTATCGAAAAACTTAGGGGCACAACTAGACCCCAAATGGAGCCCACATGGGTCATTCCTCGGAAAACATTCACAGTCACACTCTAATCCTGTGAGCTCTACACAGTACACCAAGTTTCATCAAAGGCAAAATTTTTATTTGATTTTCGGATTCTACTCATATCTAGAAACGTAATCCAACAAATTTTGAGGGGGGTTAGACATTTTTCTTCTTGGTCGATTCCAAAGGTTCATTATTGAAAATAATGAACCCAAAACACGCAAATCGGTTGGAAATTTATGACTAGGCAGAGTACACGAGATTTTTTCACGTACCCACAAACACACAGACATCCACCTATGGTTTTTTTTCGCGGATTTGTGGTGTTTTTCTGTATAGTGTTGTCTTCCTTCACCCAAGATTAACCGCGAAAGGATGCCAAGTCTTACTGTGGGGATGTGGATATGTGTGACAAGATGTCAATAGAATCAACGAAATCAACAAATGATAAAATACATTTTAGAACCTGCTACAAACCTATTATTGTCTACAATATTGTCTGCCGCGTTAATATTTCTAAAATCTAAGATTTAGGATATCTAAAACTATCATCTTGATCGTGAAGTTCATATCAGGGGACCTATTCAATCAAACGTTTTCGTACCAATATATTATTTTGTCCCTGTTATTCTTTGAGGGGAAACTATACTGTCCAACCGACTTGGCAGACGTCTTTCAATATGTTCGTAGATAGGCAATCATCAAATCTTCTTTGAATTCTTTCAACTTTCTGACGTTACTCAGAAGGGTAGTTTGAGATTGGTCTCTACTCGACCTCCCTATAAATTCCACTGCTTTTATTCATAGACTAATAGAAGCAAAGATTCTCACAGAACATAATTTTCAGGACTCAGGAGTAGGAGTAGGAGTAGGAGTAGGAGGTATATGGATGTATTATCGAACTTAAGAAAGTTTTGTATTCTTAAAGAATAATAGATCTTCTAAAATTGAAATACTACTGGCAGTTTACGTATTTGAGGTTTCTGAATAATTCTGATTCCGTGTCTATCTGTGGACAATTCCTTGTCCCAGCCACAGCTACCAAATCATTGAAATTTCAAAGAAATTTTCAGAATTAGCAGGGGGCTTCCCCTAAACTACCTCCCCCCTCCCCATCACGAATCTTATCTCCATAGATCCATTGATTTTCCTTAAACATCGACTTATCACGGTCTAATCGCTTAATTTTGATCAAAATTTTAGGGTTGTTTGAGGATGGGTTCAAGGTAATTGTATACAGGGTGTTTCACGAAAAGGTTACACCCCCCCTTCATTTCCGCAAAATACATCGTAAAAAATTCCGACCAACGCAATTCTTCATGATTTTTTTTGAAAATCTCAGGAAAAATACTTTTGCGCAAAAAAGTTGCACGCAATCGTGCGCAATTGACACTAACTTCATTTTTTCAAATGGAACCCACCTTTTTTATTACAGATTCGGATTCTACCTCAAATTTCATGAAAAATTCATACCCACATCGATTTGTTTTATTGCGCGCAACCTGGCTTTTTGTACGCTCTAAGATGCGCAACTCCACAATTGCGCAAAAATAGGTTTTGGAGAACCCTTAGTGTGGCACATGTTTTTTCATCATTTTTTGACGCTGAATCACAGGGTGTCATCCGTTTTGAGAAAAACCAAGATTTAAGATGAAAAATTAACATTTCTTTCACGAAAACATCAGTTTTGAGGTCGAAATCATGTTTATTTTTTATTTTCTCACCTCCTTTTGAACCACGGGCTTGGGGCCGTCTACGGTGGAGTTAAAAATAAAAACTGACAGCATGATCATGCTTGAACTGAATAAAATTACCTAAAAACTCATAACGATTTAAAAAGAGCGATTTTTTCACTAAAAACAACCGAATTTTTGGCCGCTATTTTGAAAAATTCCAGTCAAATTGAAAAACGGATGTCAACATGTGATTTAGCGTCAAAAATGATGAAAAAGCATGTGCCACACTTAGGGTTCTCCAAAATCTAATTTTTGTGCAATTGTGGAGTTGCGCAACTTAGAGCGTTCAAAAAGCCAGGTTGCGCGCAATAAAACAAATCGATTCGGGTATGAATTTATCATGAAATTTGACGTAGAATCCGAATCTGTAATAAAAAAGGGGGGATTCCAGTTGAAAAAATGAAGTTAGTGTCAATTGCGCACGATTGCGCGCAACTTTTTTGCGCAAAAGTATTTTTCCTGAGATCCTCACAAAAAATCATGAAGAATCGGAATTTTTTACGCTGTATTTTGCGAAAATGAAGGGTGGTGTAACCTTTTCGTGAAACACCCTGTATATAATGATTCCATCATGGTCCGATCGGTACGAACCACAAAAGTGTGAAAAATGATTATTTGAGAGCAATTTCTCAATCTTGTTGAGGAACCTCTGTCAGTGTTCAAAAGAAATAATACGATCGTGAATATTAGGGATATTTATGACTAGTTCTACTGCTACATAGCACATTAATAAATTATTTTTATTTCTACGAATTCTATTATATCTGTTATCGTGTGACAGAAAGCTCCACTGCCCACCCAATTTAACGTATTCGACCCACGAAAGTCCCACAGTACGTAGATGGTGGAAATTTACATATTTCCAACGCTTTACGTAGAAAAAGCTCCATTAGGAAACCGTCGCCCATCAGCGACATGTCTCTGATGGGATTTGCGTTCACGTCAATCGGTGGACTAGTGACGTACGGAAAACTGAATAAAAGCTTGGAAAGAAATCCCTAACACAAGGGTGCCTTCAGGGACAGTGAAGCGAAAAGAAAAGCGGGGCACGAGGGATCTTGTAAGCGAAGAATTGCGCTGGAGTTGATGTATACTGATTGATGAAAAAGAAGTCAGGTTAGTGCTGTAGCTTGTACCTTGGAAAGGAGTTCGGTCATGATGTGGAATAGAACCTACCTTGTGTAAATATCCCAATAAAACGCTTGACTGTTAGGTGAACATTCAGTCTTTTAATTCATCGGGTACGGAGTGACCATCTCACTGTGGGAGAGTATATCTTCTCATTTCGTGGTTCTTTACGAACAAGTTGAATGGATAAATAGTACATTTGTGACTTTCACGTTCAGTACAAAGGTACAGTTGAAACTATGATGTTCAAGTGTACCATCGAAACTACCATTCACCAGTTCAACTTGTACCAACCAACATCCGCGAGTCAGTGTTCTTCTTATTGTTAACATGGGTTATGTATTATCACCAAGGTTAATCCAAAAATTTGTTCGGATTACAAATTTCCACAAACAAAATTTTTTTGCAAAAAACCTTACCTTGTTTGAGATGTTTTTTTTTTTTTTGTTATCATCGCCGAATAGTAAGCGTAACATTTCGACATAAATTGGGAGTTTTTCAACGATTGGATAACGATTTTTATAGGTGGAAAACCGACTGAGTAACATTTCCCAAGTTATGAGGCTTTAAAATGAATTTTCCTTCGAACATTCTTCTTATTTCTATAAAGATGTTCGTTTGCTTGAATCGATTGTGTTCATTGTGTTGACTGTAGCGATGCCGCAAATACCTACTCTGTAGGTAGCCATTCATCAAGCAGGTATAGAGGGAAAATAATGAACCATGGTGTAGTAATGTGACCATCACCTGCGTTATCACATTTTTCTACGTTTTTGGTTTATTATTTTCAATAATAAGCCTTTGGAATCGAGCAAGAAAAAAAAAATTTCAACCCCCCCTCAAAATTTGATGTTTTACGTTTCAAGGTACGTAGAATACGAAAATCGAATAAAAAAAAACCCTGTGTTGTTGCCTGTAAAGTCGGTATACGGGCGAAAGTTTTACGTGACAACGACTTTGAGTGGTAAAATAATTTTAATGTTAATATTCATTCGTATAGTAGGAAGAAGGATAAAATAAAATTCTTTGTCAAGTTGCACAGAGTAGGTATTTCCCGTAGGTAGTAGGTATTTCCCATGGGTGGGGGGGGAGTGAGTGCCAGGGAAGGGGGGCGGGGCGCTCCCGCTTTTGTGAGCGCCGGGGAAGGGTTGGACGCGGGGGGGGGGTGGTGCGCGGGGGGGGGGCGCTTTAGGGAGCGCCGAGCTGCACCCCCTCCGTGAGCGGAGCGTAACGCAGTTTCTTGAAGTGTCCCCGGTAAACCAATTTATAAGACGTTATCACGTCAAAAATTTCCGTCCGTCCGCCGTACGCCGCACAGTGGGGCCGGAGTGGAAAAAACTCCATTTTTGCAAAGTGACTAAAAAAGAAATGTAATGTGGTTTTCTCAAAGTCTATTACCTGTAGAATCAGGATGTGAAGGACCTTCAATGTTTTAAATTTGTTTTCACTGCTAAATGGGGGCTCAAACCTGATATTTCGAGATTTTAAGCACTTTAAGAGTGGAATTTGAAAATTTCCCAACACGTTCTATGTGTTTCAAAAAATTAAAATAAAATTATACAATGTTGGATATATAGGGGAGTGGGGGGCACATTTGACATATGGGCACATTTGACAATGGCTGTTTGTCACACAAGATTTGAATTTTACCGCGATTTCGGTAAAATTAGATGATTTGTAACCTGCACGGTTTTCACCTGGAATGGTTCTTCTTCACAATACAAAAACACGAAATCGCAGTAAAATTCAAATCTTGTGTGACAAACAGCCATTGTCAAATGTGCCCCCCACTCCCCTATATGTAGTATCTCTAAAAAATACTAATTATTTTTTCATAACATTTTAGCTTGAACATTAGCTCCAGATTTGGGTTTTTATAGCGAAATACAACTTTAGAGGAGTGGAAAAACCGAGCTTCGCCTTCCTTTGGTTTGGCTCATTTTTTTTCTTGAAAATCTGACCATTAACAAGAAGCTGTAAAAATTTCATAGCCGTATTTCACCGAATTTAGATGTAGTGGGTTAAAATGTGATTAAAGGTACACCAAGAACGCCGTATCTGCCGTCACCGCAGCTTCAGAGTAAAACCCTTCTAAAGGTTGTAACTTCTACATTTTCCTCTCGAAATCGATAAAATTTCCAGGGATTGTGAATGTTGACATGTAGAATGTCCCCTATGTGGGCAGTTAGCTACAATCACAGAGTAACGGAGTCAAGTTAAGGCTACATTGGTCGGATCATCTATACAATCGGGTTATGGATACTGGGAAGCTATGTGCCACACCCATTTGGCAGACATTTTTGTTTTATTTTTTGTTGGAAAACAGAATGATGTAAATAGCGACGTTTTCGTAAAATATTTCTGCTAAGAGTCAACAAGGTTCTGTTTGAACAAACCAGGTTCTTCGGATTGTCATTCGCAGTAGTGTGGTCAGTTCGTACTGTCGTGACATATCAAGAACATCTCATCGTTGAAAATCTCTTATTCGGATTTAGCAAACGTTTAATTTGGATTCGTTCCAATATTCGATCGCTTACTATCCAATTTTCAGAGCTTTTATCACTCAAAATTTTGTCAAAATTAAATACATAAATATATGTTTACACATATATATTTACATATATATATTTACGTACATATATGAAGAAACCTCAATTCAATCATCTTTATCGTATCCTGTAACCTCTAAAACGAAGAAAAAAACAAAATAACACACACCCATCGCCTGTAAAACCGCTTTTCTGTTGTTTTCACACGCTTTTCCACTTTGAGGAGCATTATTTTTTTCAAAATTCAAGATTTAGTACTAAAATAATAAATTTAAACGTCAGAAAAAATATTTTTCTAATGTATTTTCGTATTCGGAATCGAATGAAACCATTCCCAAGACGATACAGTAATTCGTTCAAAAGATAATGACTTTTTTCCGCTTTTTGGCCATTTGGCCCCACTGTGCGCCGTACGCCGTACGCGGCACTTTTCTTAGCAACATTGGACCGATTTGGTTCAAATTTGGTATATGGGCTCCATTTGGGGTCTAGTTGTGCCGCGAAGCTTTTGGTTGATGTAGGTCACTTCTAAGGGGTGAAAATTAAGGGTTGAAATTTTCAAGAGTGCCCTAGCTCGAAAACTCTCGAAATAAAGGTATCGTTTTTTCACCAATTTTAAATAGTATTGAATTTTTTAAAATTTTTGAGACCACCCGGAGCTCTGTAGGACAAACCGTTCGGTCCCTACGAGTACTTGAAGGTTTTTTTTCGATAAAACAGAATCATGAATGTGAATCGCAAAAGAGGTCTAATCTCCATTCAAATTTTATCGGACTAAAATGCGATCGCTGTTCATTTCTTCGATTTGTATACAGTTTTGCCTTCTGCGTAACCAGTAATCGAATTTCCATATCAAGCTTTCTATTTTTCCAATCGAGTGTGAAGCGTTTAGTTCTTTCTAATAAACTTGATTGTGAAGGTGTGAAGCCAGTATGGTGTGGTAGGTAGTACCTAGCTGGTAGGTAAAAAAAAGTTGGTAGGTAAAAAAAATGTTGGTGGGTAAAAAACGCTGCAAATCATTGCTCAAAGGCTTCTTCACTCTTCAGATCACTGATCAGCTGAGTGAGCTCCGAAGCCATTTTCAATCCTTTTGAATGGAAGTGCTCTTCCAGGCGTCTTCAGCATTCGAGGAGATCTTCTTCACTCTTCAGATCACTGATCAGCTGAGTGAGCTCCGAAGCCATTTTCAATCCTATTGAACGCAGGAAGCTGAAATTTGAGAGGGAAGGTCAAGGGAGAATACAGATGGTGGTAGGTGCTATTGATGGAGAACCAGTGATCTATACAGAAGGGTGATCTATACAGAAAATAATAAACCTTTGGGCAATGATTTGCAGCGTTTTATAGGTGGAAAACCGACTGAATAACATTTCCCTAGTTATGAGGCTTTAAAATGAATTTTCCTTCGAACATTCTTCTTATTTTTATAAAGACGTTCGTTTGCTTGAATCGATTGTGTTCATTTCGGTTCGAGTTCATTGTATTGACTGTAGCGATGCCGCAAATACCTACTCAGTAGGTAGTCATTCATCAAGCAGGTATAGAGGGAAAATAATGAACCATGGTGTAGCAATGTGACCATCAACACCTGCGTTATCACATTTTTCTACGTTTACAAAAACTGAAACTCTCGAAACTCACATCATCGTAGTAACCCAAAGAACTTTTCATGAAATCCAAGTAATTGTTGATTTTATTAGTGAAACCCGTTTTCATTGTTTTCAGAGATTAATTTCGGACAGTTCGGTAATACCGTCATTAAATCTGATAGTCGATTTGTCGTTGTTACTTCGAACATCGTTGTACCTTCTGGAAATTCTGCACGGAGTAATCTCCCCATTCCAGTTAGGTGCGTATTAGTTGTCTCTCTGGCGCTTATCCTGTGGAATCAATCCTGCAAGTTTGAAGCAGCTAGCTACCACTATCACAGTCAACTGACCTTCAAAGAACCATAATTTGTCGTTTTTACACCATATCAAACAAGTCTGAGATCTATTCATTCAGGGTATTAATAAGTACGCAGGCGGTAGAGGTTCGACATCCATTTCGCCTCGGATACAATCGTACGCTTTTCATAGATGAAAATCGTGAAAAATGAAAAATGAAAAATGAAATTATCGTCACTTCCATTCTGATACGAGTAGATCTACTCGTATCAGAATGGAAGTGACGATAATTAGCTAGAATTTAAGGAAGTGCTTGATGTTATATTAAACTCCTGAAGTGGAACCTTCTAGTACGTTCAACGTATTGACGGTCATAATTATTTCTCAATTAATTGACATTAGAAGGATGATCGTAAACTGTACGGCAAATCGTCCCTATACCTGGTAAACCATGTAAGTCGTTATTTTTTCGAAAATAAGGTTTTGAGCTTTTCGGGTAAATTAGGGTCTCTTGATCCATTTAGTGAAGCCGTTTTCCAATCTGAAGAATAGTTTTTTATCCAGAAAGCATTAAAAAAAAACGTGTAAGTCGGTTACCTCTTTTTTCGCTGGAAAACCATGTAAGTCTTGTGTATGCCTTCATAAAAGTGAGCAGCTCACGCTGGTGGCAAGTTTCCATCAAAGATAGTCAGTTTTTTTCTTTTTTTTCATGTAAAAGTTGACAAAATTCATAAATGGAGTTCGGAGAAAGTGATCATAAATAGAAACCTTTATATAAGTCTCAATTTCAGCAATAAATTCCACTCCTTGTGTTCTGCAGACACGTGATTTTCCACACTGTGGCCAACCTTAAGATCACGACCTACCTACGTGTTTTTTTTACTTACCTACCTAAGATCACGTGTTTTTCCGCATTGTTTCTAAATTATTTTTACATTATTTAGGAGGATATTTTAGATGAATTGATTGATTTTGTTGGCTGTTTGACCTAGCTGTAATGCTGATGTTAGAAAGAACAACAAGAGATCAGTAGTGTGCTATTAGTCTGCTTATGTTTTACAGGAAACTCTGTAAAATTAATGATACAAGAGATAATAATGAGATAACCATTAAGGAAATCCAGCTCTGACCAATCCCTAACCCATCCTCAATCCACCCCTAGTCCATCTATAACCCATCCCCAGCTCATCCCTAACCCAGCCTTGACCTATCCCAACCCCTAACCCATACCCAACCCATCCCTAGTCCATCTCCAACCTATTCCTAACCCCTATCCCATTCCTAGTCCATTTCTAACCCAACCCAGCCCTGACCTATCTCCAACCCCTAACCCATCCCAAGTTCATCCCCAACCGAGCCCTGACCTATCCCAACCCCTAACTTATACCCAGCCCACCCCTAACCCGTCCCTAGCCCATCTCCAACCTATCCTTAACCCCTATCCCATCCCTAACCTAACTCATACCTAACCCATCCTCAGCCCATCCCTAGTCCATCTCCAACCTATTCCTAACACATCCCATTCCTAACCCATCCCTAGTCCATTTCTAACCCAACCCAGCCCTGACCAACCCCTAACTTATACCCAGCCCACCCCTAACCCGTCCCTAGCTTATCTCCAACCTATCCCTAACCCCTATCCTATCCCTAACCCATCCAGTTCATCTCTAACCCCTATCTAACTCATCCCTTGTTTTAATGAAACAAAAGTACCTAGTTGCCTAACACTTCACATTAAATGCATACCTACCTAGTTACGGTTGTGATAGGTAAAGTGTTCCTATAAGTAATGGTTGTAATTTAAGAAATGGTAATTGAGGAATTGGTAGTATATTGAATAATTTATTGCTCAACTCTAGTAATATCTTAAACTGAAGACTATCGTTCTGACTCAAGGAGCCTTAAAGTTGGACTGCGTATTAGTCAACGCCTATGAATTTTCATTTAAATATTTTCCTTTTGCATCGATTTGGGTATTTTGTGTAACCTTGAAACCTGGAGAAAAAAATTGAATAATATCCCTAATAATTAAATAACCCAAGCTGGGTATATTTTCATAAAAATCAAATTGAAAACCATGTAAGTCGGGTGTCAAAGGCTGGGCAAAAGCATGTAAGTCCATTTTTTCGTTCGCTGAAGTAAATTTTGATGAAATTAGTCTCAGGCTCTTTGAAATACTACTGTTACCACCAATTTTATGGAATGGAACGAAATGCTTATTGTATATGGAATGAAAACTTAATGATTCAGTTTTTAGTGTCCCCTGTAAAATTTGATAAACTCGACTTACATGGTTTACCAGGTATAGGGACGAAATGTTATTTACCAACCCACACTGAATTTCAGATGAGGGAAATTTCCTGGTCGCTAGTTCTCGGGTTCATCTTGGCTGCGATGGCTCTTCCAGCGCTTGCTAGCCGGCTGTATTTCGACGACGAATCCTACATGACAGGTGAGTCAAAACCTACATCTTCAACTCTTGATAAACCACTTTTCACTCCGTAACATTTTCCCATCTCAACCAATCTCAAATATTCACCACAATTTTATCATTTCAATGTCAGGTGAAATTTATTCTAACAGTTTTCCACTGCTACTTCAATTCAACATTCAACATTTTCAGAGTTTCTCTGAAAATACCCACTCATAATTTTAGGACGAGAGTAACATCTATTAGATATTATTACGTTGGTAGTTTGTTTAAACAAAACAAAGCTTTTGGTCCAACTTTTCTAATTAAAAACTGGGATGCTGCCCAGATAATATAGATTCAATTACTCACTATTTCATTTCAATTATCCCCTCCCCCATTATGAGCGGGTCTTCTCAGAGACATCGCCTCTATTTTCGGTACAGGGGATGAAAATAATAATTTACTTGGTAACCTCCATATTTCTACCGTAAATCTCAAATCCAAAATAGAAACTTTTATTATTTTTTAAGTCGTAATTTTGTGACCGTTTCGTTGACCTTTGAGGTACCTACAGTAGGTACCTAACTAAATTCCAAAAATCTTTTCGAATCTTTTTTTTTCTCATTTTTCTGATTTAGCACTTCCTGAACCTTATTGTCACTGAAATAAAGTAGAAATTAATTTATAACATTTACACGTGAAATTGGAGGTTTTCCTCATCAAGTTGGACGTGTCGCTTATCAATTTGGAGGTTTTCAGTTTCAAATTGGAGGATGATGGAAAAGTTTCGTTCCACATCAATTTTAAACGCCGCGCGGCGTCTAACCCTCTGCCAAGGCGGAAAACACCGGTGCTTCCGGAAATACCTACTCCGTGCAACATAACGAAGACTTTCCATTTATGTATCCGTCCCTTTCGACTGTCATTCTCTCAGAGTTGCCTTTCATGCGTTTATTTGTTGTTACTGCTTTCCCAGAATTAAATCATGTATTTCTGTCTTCCTCCAATTTGATGTAAAACCACCAACTTGATGAGTGAAACATCCAAACATTGATGTGAAAAACCTCCAAATTGTTGTGTAAAAACTACAAGTGAATGAGTAAAACCTCCAATTTGACAAAGAAATGGTATAATTTTAAAAACGCTGAATTTTTGTTTAGAAAAACAATTTTAGTCTACTGCATTACACGTGTAAAAGTCACCTTCACTCCACTTTTCTAAGGAGCCCCTAGTTTTTCATACGGAGGAGAGATAACTATCATCTAATAATTTTGTTCGTTCTAAAGTTCTAATTCTAATTTATTTGTCGCTCTACAGTACAGCCTCTACTGCTTCCGAGTCTACCAAGGTGGCGGAAGCTTTGTTTTCATTTTTCAGGGTTAAAAAAAAAATTCTCCAAAATCAAAATTCCTTCTCGCGTTTTACGTTTCAGACCTTCCTGAACAATTTTGGCTCCATTTCTGTCTGTCTGTCATGAAATCCTTGTCAGAGCCATAACTTCTACTTTTCTCGTAAATGGTCCCCTATGAAAATCATCACCCCGGACTGATAGAAGCCGCTGCGCATGCGCAAACGTGTATTTCCTCGTTACAGCCATAACTTCTACATTTTCCAACAAAATTTAGAGATTGTGAGGGTTGACGTGTAGGCGGAACCGTATGAGGGTAGTGGAAGGTACGTAAGAGATGGATGTTTTTAGGGATGGCAACGATATATCGATATTTATCGATACATTACGTGTGATATATCTATATATTTATATCGATATAGAGATCCGATATTATCGGTCTATATCGATATATTTACCGATATATCGCGACCTGTTTTCAAGTTAAAAAAAAATTTTTTTTTTAGTAAGAATTAAATATTGAAGTGAACGGACGAGAAGGGACGCCTGTACCTCTAAAAACATCAAGTAATTTTATTCCAAATTTTGTAGATACCTAGTGATGGGTTGATTTCAGACTGTTGACATCAGCTCAGACTGAATGTTTTAAACCTACAGTGGCTCCCAAGGCTCAATTACTTGACTTGAATCAAAAGTAAGAGGCTCGTCAAGATTAAAACTACCTACTTACTATACGAAGTGAAGCAGGTTTTCACAACAATTATTTTCAATTTTGAAGGATCACGATTGTCTACAGTATACACCCCTGTCAATTTATAAATTAATTTAACATTGCAATGACGTTTTCGCGCTTTTTTCCTGTTTTTAAACAATGAATTTTGATCATTCAGTAACTTTTGTAAGTAGGTTAATACTTATTTCACCAGGTTTTTGACATTTTCATGTCTTTGCTTTGGCACATGAACTGAAAAATCGTCACGAAAACTAAGCAAATCTTCCTCACGCGACCAATAAATAAAATAGACTCACTGTGTTGCGTAGAGAACAATCAACTGTTTTCTTATTTTGATGCTTGGGTACATGGCAACAACCTTACTTCACTACCTTGATGTGTAGTGGTTGACATGAAAATGTCCCCATGTGTTGCAGACTCGTATGCAAGCATTTAAAATTGAGTTTCTAATTGAGTGTGAACCGTTCGTTTCATCAAAATAAACTTGATTGTGAAGGGAAAATTTTCAAAGACATCTTCCGACATGTCGAGTATATCGATAATATTTCTTCCAAAATGATTTTAGTAACTTTTCAATTCACCTACCTACTTACTTCAAGTTTTTTCCAAGTAGATACTTCGATGTGTCCATAAATGTCATCCTAAATGATTTTTACATTGTTTACGTTTTAAACGGTTAAAACGATTAAATCACCTACCTACTTCAACACGTTTTTCCAAGTAGATCTTCCGATATATCGAAATATCGATATATTTTCTCCGATATATCGAAGGTATCGATATCTTATTGACGATATATCATTTGATCGATTTATCGATATGCCATCCCTAGATGTTTTGAGATTACTATGCATCGGATCATCTATACAATCGGGTTATGGATACGAGGAAACTATGTGCCACACCCACTTGTTCTTTTTGGTTTTTTTTTTCGTTCCAATTCTAATTTGCCTGTACGAGTAAAGCCGTGATAATGGGGAACTCCAAGTTATTAACGAAAATTGATCGCTCCTCAGTCCCACCAGTCGTGATAGGGAATTCATCGCCTGAAATGGTTAACCAGTTAAAGAATCTTGGGATATTCATGACTGATACTCTCAACTGGAACATCCAGGTGACTGAGAGTTGCAAACAATTTTTTTAAAGCTTTTACCAATTAATGAGATTAGCAATTGATTTTTCCGCAGCACGTGAGGTCACAAGTGGCACCATCGTGGCTCGTCCAGTTTTTTGAATATGCCTCTCTAACATACTGTGATCTGACTAGGGAACAAATGGATACTTTGCAAAAAGGACTCAAGGGTCATTCGTTTCACTTTTCGCTTAAGGCTCGACGTACATGCCACGCCATACTATATTAAACTTGGTTGGCTGAAAATTCCTTGAAGGAAAAAATAGACAATGGCAACCTTACTTTTTAAACTCCTCAAATTCAAAAAGCCCTCCTATCTGTTCAACGAATATAAATTCCTGGACTGCATTCATAGCATAAATAGACGTAACTCTGCTTCCACTTTCCAAATTCCCCACCACAAAACCTTTTATTTAGAAAATCATTCCTTCTTCTATCTATCAAGTTGTATAACGAAAATGTAAATCTGTTTAACTTATCGCTATCCGTAAACAGTTTTTAGAACGCATATAAAAAGTCTGCCAAGTGGGTGTGGCACATAGCTTCCTCGTATCCATAACCCGATTGTATAGACGATCCGATGCATAGTACGAGTTAATCGTAGTTAATCTCAAAACACCAATCTTTGAGTACCTTCCACTATCGCAACAATAAATCTGCACAATCTCCGAATATTTTTGGAAAATGTTGAAGTTATGGCTGTTACAAGCATTTCATGTTTGCACGAAATACTTTCAATTTGGAGGCCATGGTGTTCATAGGGGACCATCTACACGCCAACCCGGAAAATTTCATCGAAATCGGATGAGAAATGTGGAAGTTATGGCTGTGGCAAGGATTCCATGACACACAGACAGACACGGAACCAAATTGTTCAGGAAGGTCTGAAACGTAAATCGCGAGTGGAAATTATGATTTTGAGAATTTTTTTTTTCAACCTTGAAAAGTGAAAACAAAGTTTCCGGTACATTGGTAGACTCGGAAGCAAAATTCTGCTGAAGTCCTACAAAGTAAAATTAGTTGTACTACTCCTATAACTAGATTAATCATTAGTAAGATGTTTTTTTTTTCTTTTGGTTTATTATTTTCAATAATAAACCTTTGGAATCTACCAAGAAGAAAAAATTTTCAACCCCCCTCAAAATTTGTTGGTTTACGTTTTAAGGTACGTAGAATCCAAAAATCGAATAAAAATTTGGCCGTCCGCGGCACTTTCCTTAGTTACCTAGGACCAATTTTGATGAAATTTGGTATAGGGGCTCCATTTGGGATCTAGTTGTGCCCCGAAGCTTTTGGCAGATGTAGGTCACCTCTAAGGGTTGAAATTTTGAAAACGCCCTAGCTCAAAAAATTGCCATATAAAGGTATTGTTTTTTCATCAGTTTAAGATAGAATTGAATTTTTAGAGACCACGCGGATTCCTATAGGATAACCGTTCGCTCCCTACGCGAACTTGAGGGTTGGACTGACGATAAATCAGAAACACGAGTGTGAATCGAAAAAGAGGCCTAATTTCCATTCAAATTTTAGCCGACCGAAATACGATCGATGTTTTTCTTCGTGTTGGTTGGTGGTAACAATGACAAAGCCGTGTTCATTGCAGACGAGTGATCTATATATTTATAGTTATTTTATCCCTCCCCTTTATTTAATAAATGCCGTCATTCATTTATGACTCTCAAAATGAAGAGTTGAGAAAACGACTTTAAACCCGATTTTCTTCAAGGTAAGAGTCTTTTTATAACATTTCAAAACATAACTTATGCGAATCCCATATTGTCAAATTAACGAATGAACTTTTTCTTTGAGGAGAGACCACAGTCTGTCGTTTAGCAGAACTTCATAGATCGGGTTTAAAGTCGTTTTCTCAACTCTTCAATTTTAGAACTGACAACGAATTGGAACGAACAAAATTATTAGATAGGTAATAGTTATCTCTCCTCCGTGTGATAAACTAGGGGCGACTAACAAAAGTGGAGTGAAGGTGACTTTTATATAAATTTCCCCAAACAAAATTATCACATTCCAAATTCTCCATTTTTTAAACTTCGTTCCAACTTGTAGACGTTTTTAATTCGAAATAAAACCCCGAAATAAAAAAAATTACATTGAGTCCATAGGTAATTGTACCTACTTGAATTCCATAACCAGCCATTTTTATCGTTTTCCAATACGTTTCTTTGTTTGAGGTTTACTTATTCCAATTATGGCGAATTTCGTTTAAAATAAAGTTTTAAAGTTCATTCATTAGAACAATGGACATCAGTTCAGCGGAGCTGACAATCCACACAACATTAAAATACAATAATTATTCCCAGGTGAACGAGGAGGGAGGGACGAGACTGACAACCAAATGTATGAAGAAGTGAACAAACGAGCTCTAGTCGCCCTTTCTAGATTCAAAACTTTCGCATCAGCCTTGTCACCGGATATTCACAGGTACCTCATCAAACGATTGTTCTCGTTTTAATCTGAATTTCGAGTCCTTCACTCAATACCAAATTGACTGCTTTCAACTGTTCAGATACGCACCCAGATCCTACTTCCCTGGAATCGACTCGAATTTGGCTCTCGGCGCGATTGATAGGAGAGGTCGGCCGGCGCAGAACCCCATGAGATTCGGCCGCTGAGACTCCCGCGCTTGCGCAACCGATCTTCCTCCACTCTCTTTTAACCCCTCCCGCATAAATACACACAGGCATACGTACTTCCGTACACTAAGCGGCTGCACACACAACTAACCATACAGTTCAGGCGACGAAGCAATCATTTTCAATTTTTGTTTCCAGATCTTAATTTGAGTCCCGAAACCTCCGCAATTATCCGCATACGATCCTCAAATTTTTTACACAATCTTTGCGATGAATTTTTCAAAACCCATATTTGAATGCACCTTTTTTAGTTTTATAGTATGTTCTTTCTATGTTTGTGTTATTTTTACCTTAACAGTATGAAATCATTTTTAGCCACAAATAAACCTACTTAGAAGCTCTGAATGTTAGTGCATTCTGAATTTAAGCCTACCTTTAAACCTACCAGTAAGGTGACCAGATGCCCCCCCCCCCCCTGCGCACTTCCTAGAGCCTGCTATCTGGGAAACGTCCTTCACGGTGGTCATCTGATTTTGGACTACTTTTCAGGAAAGCGATGTAATCGTTTCAAAATTATTTATTCTGAAAATTATAGTAGGTAACGAATTTCCATCATTTGGCTCAAATAACCATTTACTGTAAACTTGAAATGAAATTTCGACCCACAGAGTAATGGGTAAAAGACATCGGGGAAAATTGTGTAGATAGTCTATGTTGTCGTTGTTTGGCGGTGGACTTTGGACCGTCTTCTGCGGGGGTCGTGGGTTCATGGCCCATCGCCGGCAGCTTGCATTTTTCGGCGTCCGGGGCTCGAATCGAAGTACCTTCCTACTCACTAGAAGTTTGGTTGGAATAAATCGTTAGCAAGTTTGAGATCCAACTGATACTTATTATCCATCAAAAAATGTCACTTAACCCCTGTTGCTGTGGCAGCGATAAGATTTTAATATAAAACAATTTTTCATTATATAATTTTCAAGTTCCGTACATTAACCCATTTCAGGCCAAGGATAGAAATAACTGAATGAGGAGGATGAACTGTTTTACAGAATGCCGACCGAAATGAAGCTTCATTATTTGCTCTTCAATCGAGAGCAAAAATACTCAATATTTCATAAATTTTACTTTTTAACGAGATTTGAAAGTTTTCAGATCGATATGATTTATCCAGTCCATATTGGTAAGATTGACATTGTTTTTGGTAAAATTTAAAAGTCTAAGGACCGGAATTTATTTCAACTCATGGCCCAGAACGCCCAGAATCGATTTTGAGCCACCCTAATCATGCCTTCAGCCAAAAGGCCTCATTTTCGAAAAATTTCCAAAATCGCATTGAACTCCCGAACGTCAAAGAAACTTGTTTCTGAAAAGTTTAGGAACAGCATGAACGAGGAAAAATTCTTCTGCAAAGATTTTTCACTATTTTCAACATTTACGAAAATCATAAATTTTAATATGACGATGCGAAAACGCATCAGTGGCCGGAAATGGGTTAATGACGTAACTGCATCTGGTAGCTCTCGCCCAGAGTGACGTCACCAGTGCACTCTACTTGGAAAATCCTCGAGTAAAAATTCTTCTTAGAAAATTATTAATAACCAAAATATTCAGAATTAAATTTACTTTCATTTAACAATATGAACTGAGCTCTTGGATGACGCTAATTTCTTCTAAATTTGTTACAACGAACTCCAAGGGACGAGGTCAGTTCTAACAAGTTAGGGTAACGGGACCAGTAATAGACATGGTTAAGACATCAATTTCAGGTTAATTAGATTTAACTATTTTGCTCTCATGCAACAATGTCTCTCCTAATGTTTCGCAACTTGCGGATCCTCCAAATTTGTTAAAAATTTTATTTGTCTCAATTATGAAAAGACCCGATGAAAAGTCCGACCCCAGTTACGAACAGGCTAAGTAATAGAAACTCGCATAGGAATGACTTGTGCATATTTATATGAAAAAAACATACCTAATTTATACTTAAAAAACACACACAAAAAAAAAACAAAAAAACAAGCACGCCCTCATTTTGAAATTTTGCAATGGGGAATGATGGTTAAAACACACCTCCCTAACCTAACTCGTCAGCTGCAGTATCAAATATCACCGGATTTCGTGGCA
The DNA here is from genome assembly GCA_009739505.2 of Apolygus lucorum. Lineage (NCBI taxonomy): Eukaryota > Metazoa > Arthropoda > Insecta > Hemiptera > Miridae > Apolygus > Apolygus lucorum. Next base: position 16,540,843 of record CM019183.2, read on the forward strand.
CTGCCATTATTTTGTAAATAAAACTCGGTGATTAAATCTACTCTAATGAAACTAGAAGGCTTCTCCGTACTCATAGACCACAAAAACATCGATTTTATCCGCTAAAAGGGTTATTATTCCGAACCAAACTCACGATTGCCTGTTACTGGTCCCGTTAGCCTATGACTACTCAGGACTATAACCGGTTACAACAAATTGCTACTTCCGGTTACTAGGTGAGCAGTTCGTTGTAACTTAGATAAATATACAGAGTGTAAGCCAAACAGGTATGCCTTACTGCAGGAGTCGATTATACAACTAATTTGCAACATAAAAATGTCAGCAATTTTTATAACCCCTTGCTGACGTTCAGGTATTAGAAATGGAGTATAGAAATAATACCTTCCTACCCTTAGTGAGAGCACAATACTGTTCGAACTTCCTCTTTTTCTTGACGTGTAATCTGGTCACCTTGTTTCAATAATGTTTTTTTTTTTTTCAATATATCGTTATCAAAATACTGTTCAATATTCGTTTTAATAACAGCTTCCATCTCCTGCCATTTACTTCTACAATTTGTAAGTCACTATCTATTGTCAACCTTTTACTTCTCTTATGATCTACAGAATATCTCAGTTGACTCATAATTTATTAAAGCAAATCAAAAATGTGAGATTTTTGGTTTTCTAACGTTCACATTTGTAATTCTCAGAAGCCAATTTAACAATCAGCCTGATCGTGTATTTTTGCGAAAACATTGATTAACAACCTAAATTTCAATTTATTTAGTCGTCTATGATTATTGTACTATATTGTTGTTAATTTGCATTATACCTAGTACCTGAGTTGTTTGTAGATGAGAAAAATTCAAACGAAATATAAGTATAGTGAATCAGCTATTCTTCTCTTGAGAACTGAAATCTCCTTTTTCTAATAACTAGTTCTCTATTGAAACTATTGTCTAAGAACAATAATTAACACTGCAAATTTCAACAACCAATAATGTGGGTGTGGATGACTATATCTGCTGTATTTAGGTTATGAACATCTTGAGTGTACTTCAACAAAAAGTACCTAACGCTGGATTCCTAAGAATATAGAATTGTTGGTTGATTCTGACTTTCGATACTGTTGGTGCATTTATTTTGAAAAATTACTTGTTTAAGAGGTATAAAATAAATTGTAAATAGCTCTTGAGATTTTGTGATTTTTCTTCTCTCGTAGTCACCTCAGCCAAGCACTTACTTTAATCCTCAGTACTTTAACTTATCAAATACAAGTTGGAATGGTTCGAAAATTGGGTAAAATTTTTTTTTTCAATGATATAGTTATTTAATTAAATAGGTATTAATAATATGACAACTGAGCACATAAGGAGCCCATCTAGTTAATTTACTTTCAAAATTTAATTGAACAGTTTGTAGTTTCAACAGCCCAATGGCTGTGCTGTGAAGAACAGGTGGCACAACTGAGTGTCAAAATCTATCACTAGGTCCAAGGTTTTGGTCCTATCAAGCCGCCGAACGACGGTGAATGTCTAGAAGATGGAGGACTTCAGGATTTATATGTCCGTGAAGTCGATGTTGGTGTTTGATCCCACGAAGCTTGACCACTTCAACAGTAACCATTTTGGTTTATTATTTTCAATAATGAACCTTTGGAATCGAGTAAGAAAAATAATTTAACCCCCCCCCCCTCAAAATTTATTGGTTTACGATTCAAAACACGTAGAACCCAAAAATCCAATACAAATCTACTTCGCAATTTCTACGTCGCTCACAGTCACTTTATTCCCTTAATCAGGAACGAAGTGAGTGGCCTAATTAGACGCATTCCTGGAAGAATTTAATAAGGAAGAGGGTGAGGTAGGCCGGGAGGTCATCCACCCCTCCCACAAAGAACAGACGGAGCGGAGCCTACCCCCACCCTGCAAGCAGCGACCATCTCCCACCCTCCAGCCAGAGGGAAGGAGACTGAGGGAGGCCAGTAGATTCACCCCTACCATCAATCCTGCTACAACCTCCGCCCGCGTAAGACCTGTACCATTTGGCAGCCCATCCCCCTCATTGCTCAGCAACGCTCATTTCAAAACTTTCTGCTTTAAATTTACAAGTCAGTAAATAGTAAATTTGAAGTGTCCGCCCTCGATTTACCATTGCTCTCGACCCTTGCTTGTACCCGGCCAACCCTTGGAAGACGGAACACTTTGAAGCCGGACCACGCCCAGACGCCATTTTGGAGCAATGTGACTGTGTGCACTAAACTTTCCTATTATTGGCTAATAATATAGAACATTAGGGGGCTAAACATAGTAATTCTGAAAACATCTATTGAAACCCTAGTTTTACCTTTTGCCACTTTGCTTAGAAGCAACGTTGTCCCATTTGTCTGTAAAACTAAATATTACAAAGATCTTACAACTAAATATTCTAAAACTGAATTATACACTATACCTACCTAAAAACGTCTGCCAAGTTGGGTGGGCAGTATAGCTTCCTCACTCATTGTAACATGGACGTATAGAATCAGTTGGCGAAAAACAGGAGAGGAAATGGCCTTGGAGCTCACTCAGCTGATCAGTGACCACTCAGGCACCTTCAGCATTCTCCATTGACCCTGCCTCTCAAATTTCAGCTTCCTGCGTTCAACAGGAGAGAAAATGGCCTTGGAGCTCACTCAGCTGATCCGAAGGTGCTGAAATTTATAGGGGACCGTCTAGGACCTAACCCGCACAATCCCTGAAAATTTCATCAAAATCGGACCACAGGTTAGTATAGTTTTGCCCGGGACAAGGATTGACCACAGACAGACCGACAGACAGACAGACACGGAACCAAAATTGTTCGGGAAGCTCTAAAACGCAAAAAGCAAGTGGAAATTTTGATTTTGGTGGACATTTTTTTTTTCACTTCTTTCACGAATACAAAGCTTCCCTACCTTCGGTAGTGAGGAAGCAAAATTGAACTTATAACTAAGCAACATATAATTTACGAGAGAAGTACTTGAGAATACTTACCAGCAACGTTGCCCTAGAAGCAAGCAACTTTGCCTTATATCTGATAGTCATCCTACGAAATACTTACCTGTTTATTTTGTTCTGTAATCTTGATATCACGTTCGAAGTTTTATTTTTTTGTGTGTGTCAAAAACCTTATAGTTATCCATTTAGCTTCACCTGGTTCCCTCAATAAGTGGTAAATCAAGTTGTAACAATATCAGAAATCCACCTATTAAGGTGCGTTTACACTTAGCGAAATTTCCTCGCGAGACTGATAGGTGAAGCCCTCACCCGAGACTACACAACGAAACAAAGCGTTAAACGAGGCACAACAGCAGAGGTGAGCTTTCAGTTCTCGCAAGGCGGCCATGGCAAAGACAATACACCTGCCTTGCACAAACAAATACACACATCTACACTTCAAGAAACAACAAGGCTGAAACTCCTTTGTTGCGTGGCAGAGACTGACTGGCTGACCACTCGCTCTCTCGTCTCCCAAGGGATCCTCGCAGAGGCGTGATTCGGGTTCTAGAAGCATCTACATGCCAGGAAACTTTTTTCGCGAGAATCCCTCACGAGGAAATTTCGCGAAGTGTAAACGCACCTTTAGGCTCTTTAGTTACCTGCGCAACGCGCCTGCATTCCTTCTTTTATTCTCTTTGTTGCCAAGCAACGCGGTGGACCCCTTTTAGGGGAGTTGCTCATTTCAGGTCAACTTTAGCCTCCGACGTGGCCTACGCTGACTGCTACCATTGCTTCACAGTTAAGTAAAATTCTCTTTTTTTCTTAACTTTAAGTTGCGAATTTCATTACTGCTCTCATACAAACTCAGATTTTGGGTTATGGGCTCCATTTGGGGTCTAGTTGTGCCTCAAGCCTCCTCCTCCGTCTTTGAGGGGTTATTAAAATAAAAAAATTTTAAAAAATAGGCAATGGCTTAATTGCAATTGGCTTAGAATTGAGTGTGAAGCGTCTAATTCTTCCAAATAAATTTGATTGGAAGCTAAAATATGGTTGCTAGGTGGTGACAATGTCAAAGCGGTTTTCTTTGCTGGCGGGTGATATATAAAGAAAAATAATAAACCTTTGTCTAATAATTTGCAGCGTTTTCAGGTCCCAATGGAGATCGACATTTCAGGCGTACCAGGGAACGTTAGCAATTCTCCTTATTTTGGAAAGTTTCGGAAAATCTTGACGTTCTATTTCTTCGTACAGCCCCTGAACTGAATACCATAATTAAAAACGTATCTTATATGCAATTAAGTGTTATGGTTTAAGAAAAAAAATCGACAATGTACGAGTCTTTATGCTGTTACTTTAGTATTCAAGGAATTATTGCCGTGAAATTGTCTTTAAGAACATCTACCTCATATAGTAAAAAATTATTCAAGTCAAAATTGCTGAAAATCTGTTGAAATATTTCTTCGAAAATTCACTTATTCTGCACAAATGGGATTTTTTGGTCACGGCACGCCGGAAGACAATGGTATCGAATGAGCCTGTTTACATTTGAAAATTCTGGTCCTGACGAATCCAAACCTAGAAAAATCGACCTTTTTCACCCCCAATGCAGAGAAAAAGCAAATTTCAAGTGTAGCGGTTACCTTTGCTGATTTTGGGTCAGACTTAAATTTTGGGTAGACATAAGTTTCGACCTGCATACAATAGGCCAGTGTCCCGTTTTAGAACATCTGACAAGCGGCATCTATTGAGGGATACTTTTCCCTAGGATGTTCTGACTGTCTCCTCAGAGGATATATTTCTTTATTATTGGAGTAACTGCTAGAGATTCATCGTCCGATCCAATGATAGCATTTACTGTTTGATGCTGATCTTGGTAGCACTGAGCATGCTGCTGAGCTGATTAGAGCGCCCTAGCTCGAGCCTGCGCATCAGTAACTGAAATGGTTGGTGTATTTTCAACTAGTCTTTGACGAATGACTTTCATGAAAAACAAATCCTCTTATGAAAAAATCACGGATGCAATCATCCCGGGTCGTTCTAGCGTAACAGTAACTTACGTAGCAGAAGTTACTGGCTCGTTTGGCTGTTGTTGCCGGGTAAGAAGCTTGTGCCGAGCGGTTTCGCCGACAGGTTTGAATAAAACCGACCGAAGAACAGAATACAGCATAGTTGTGAAGCAACTTCTGATATTATTATAAGGTCAGAAATTAGATAATTTATCATCAGTCGGAGTTTTTCTTCCTTTCATGCACCAGCACCGCAAAAAATACTGGAAACGACGGTGCCAGTGATCCCGGGAAGTAGCAGCAGGTTGTACCAGATGGAGGCGTTCCCTGTCGGATCTTCCTAGCTTTGTTATGAAAAAAGCATACAACTTTTGGAATACCTAACCTGCAACCAATTCCGAGATGCCATCACCATGAGATATGGGTACGAGCCCAGCGGCTTACCAGCCTCCTGCGATAGGTGTGGGGAAAGCATGAGTCTGACCCACGCCCTGAACTGCAAGAAAGGAGGTTTGGTTAAGTGGGGCCACGATTATGTACGTGATGAGTGTGCTAGGCTGGCCAACCTTGCATGGGGAGGGGTGGCCACAGAGCCAGTTATGAGAGATGCAGCGAATGGTCAACCAGCACTGATCGCTGACATTCAGGCCAATGGTGTCTGGGACAGTGGGAGGGTGGCGTTCTTCGACAACCGCATTATCAATGCCGACGCCCCTTCCTACTGCACCAGAGAATGATCAGCAGTATCGCAGCAAGCTGCTCGCGAAAAACACAGAAAGTACGACCAAGCAGCAGAAGATGTTCGTGGCTCGTTCACACCATTGATCGTTTCGTGTGATGGAGCCCTTCACAAAGAATTCCAAGCCTTCCTGAAAAGGGCAGCTAACAGGCTGTCTGAAAAGTGGGGAAGAGACCTGTCTGAAATAAGCGGCTTTCTGAAAGTTAAAGTTCAGATAGCAGTGTTGAGGGCAGTATCCATGAGACTAAGGGGGACCAGAAAAAAAATAAGAAGTTTTGGTACAGAAGACGGAGCAATCCTGCCACTCCTTCGAGACTGAATGACGAGAGAAGCCAAGGAACTTCAGGGTACAATTGTCCAACGTCTTCGAAAATCGGCTCAACTTCAAGATCCACTCCGCCCCCGAATCATTAATAAATATTTGTTACAACTTTTGGAAAGGTTTTATTACACATAATATATTTTGAGATTCGCTAGACAACCCAGATTAACACATCATAACGGGGCAATGGAGACGGTAAAAATCGGCTCAGCACTATTGTGGAGTAAGTTATTACTTCTCTCCACTAACTGAAAAACTTACTATCTCGATTGGAACTATTATAGTAAAAAATGTTTTTTCCACACATAAATCGTCACCAGCTTTTTTTCAAATGTTATGCAATCTTTCGTGTATCCCAAACTAACTAATGACGACCCGTGATTGGTCCCGTTCGATTCTACCAGTTAGAGGTGTGTAAGACAAGGTCATTTGGCGGATTCGAATCCCAAACGGTCACTCATTACAGAGACCAGGTCTTTTGAATCCGTTCACTCACAAGACAAACAACCAACCGGTCAGAAGTCACAAAAACGAGCGAGTCTGTAAACCGAACGAATCGGAATAGGTTACGAGTTGGCGATTTGAATGAATCGAATGAGCTAAAAGACAAAAACAAATGAAAGATCAATTCGAATCATATGAATCAGTCTTTGAGTGTTTTGTCTTTTGGTTTATTATTTTCAATAATGAACCTTTGGAATCGACCAAGGAAAAAAAAAATTTAACACCCCCTCAAAATTTGATGGTTTACATACGTTTCAAGGTACGTAGAATCCAAAAATCGAATAAAACGCTGCAAATTATTACACAATGGTTTATTATTTTTTATTTTTCTATATAGATCACTCGTCTGCAAAGCCACCAACCATCCAACATGAAGAAAAACATCGATCACATTTCGGTCAGCTTTAATTTGAACGGAGATTAGGCCTTGCGATTCACACTCGTGTTTCTGATTTAGCGTACGTCCAAACTTTAAATTCTCGTAGTGAGCGAACGGTTTGTCCTACAGAGCTCCGGGTGGTCTCAAAAAATTCTAAAAATTCTATAGAATCTTAAATTGAAGGAAAAACAATACCTTTAAATCAAAATTTTTTGAGTTAGGGTGTTTTCAAAATTTCAAAATTGATTTTGGAACCCTTAGAAGTGACCTACCTCAACCAAAATCTTCGGGGCACAACTAGACCCCAATTGGAGCCTACATACCAAATTTCATCAAAATCGGTCAATGCTAAGTGGCAAAAGTGCCGCGTACGGCGGACGGCGGACGGCGTACGGCGGACGGACAGCCAAATTTTTATTCGATTTTTGGATTCTACGTACCTTGAAACGTAAACCATCAAATTTTGAGGGGGTGTTAAAAAAAATTTTTTCTTGGTCGATTCCAAAGGTTCATTATTGAAAATAATAAACCAAAATTTGGCCGTCCGTCCGCCGTACGCGGCACTTTTGCCACTTAGCATTGACCGATTTTGATGAAATTTGGTATGTAGGCTCCATTTGGGGTCTATTTGTGCCCCGAAGCTTTTGGTTGATTTAGGTCACTCCTAAGGGTTCCAAAATCAATTTTGAAATTTTGAAAACGCCCTAACTCAAAAAATTTCGATATAAAGGTATTGTTTTTCCTTCAAATTAAGATTCTATAGAATTTTTAAAATTTTTTGAGACCACGCGGAGCTCTGTAGGACAAACCGTTCGCTCCCTACGAAAATTTAAGGGTTTATATTGAAATATATATATATAAATCAAAACACGAGTGTGAATCGCAAAAGAGGCCTAATCTCCGTTCAAATTAGAGCTGACCGAAATGCGATCGATGGTTGGTGATTTTGAATTTTTTTTTAAATTTTTATTTATTTTTTTATGATTTTTTATTTATTTTTTTTATTATTTTTTTTCCTTTATATTGGATGGTTGGTGATTTTGTAGACGAGTGATCTATATAGAAAAATAATAAACCATTGTGTAATAATTTGCAGCGTTTTAGTCCTCAGTCCATTCTTCAATTGGATGATGGAAGGTTTTGCTTAGAAAACCACTTCCATCTACTTCTTTCTGTTGATACTTCCTTGTCATTTTCACACATTAATGATCCATGTACAAACATCCATGTATATAAATATACATTATACATCCATATTGCGGGCAATTAATTAATTTTGTTGGCCTTCTGCCGTTGTTCTCGTAATTTGACCGGAAAACTCGATTGGTGGGTTGATGAACGAATGACCGTGTTCATTTTGATAACCGGTTCAGTTCTGACAAGGTCATTTTGAAGATAAGGTCTTTTCAATACGTTCACTCCTGACCGACACACCTCTACTACGAGTACAATGAGATTGATTGATTGTTTTATTTTACCACCAGGGGGAATTAGGGCCATTAGGCCCTCTCTACCATTCCCCCTGGCTACAAAACATAATACATTTCCTCTATAAAAATTAAAAAAAATAAAAATAAAAATAATAAGATAACAAATACATTATACTTCATACTTCAAAATATTCACAAACTTTTAGTGTAATTAGGTAGTGTTGTTAAGTACTAAACACAGTTATTACTTTCAGTGTAATTATTATTTACATTTGTATAGTTTGTTATGGTACATAGCATTTATCTAATTATGTCCAAATAATAATTTATGCAGGTTCTCAGCTCTCCTCATACTTTTCTAATAGTAATGCTGTGAATTGTTTTCTAAATTCCTCCGTTTTTTGTGCCAGATTGAAATATTTTGAGTGCTCGTTATGTATTTTTATTGCCTGAACATTGAACGATCTCTCGAATATTGCAGTGCGATGGATCGGCATTTGGAGCATATTCCCCCTATTCCTGGTGTTTCTGTCATGGACTTCGGCCATAAAGCTTAGTTTTGGTTTATTATTTTCAATAATGAACCTTTGGAATCGACCAAGAAAAAATTTTTTTAACACCCCCTCAAAATTTGATGGTTTACGTTTCAAGGTACGTAAAATCCAAAAATCGAATAAAAATTTGGCCGTCCGTCCGCCGTCCGCCGTACGCGGCACTTTTGCCACTTAGCATTGACCGATTTTGATGAAATTTGGTATGTAGGCTCCATTTGGGGTCTAGTTGTGCCCCGAAGATTTTGGTTGATGTAGGTCACTTCTAAGAGTTCAAATTTGAATTTTGAAATTTTGAAAACGCCCTAACTCAAAAAATTTTGATATAAAGGTATTATTTTTCCTTCAATTTAAGATTCTATAGAATTTTTAGAATTTTTTGAGACCACGCGGAGCTCTGTAGGATGAACCGTTCGCTCGCTACGAGAATTTAAAGTTTGGACGTACGATAAATCAGAAACACGAGTGTGAATCGCAAAAGAGGCCTAATCTCCATTCAAATTATAGCTGACCGAAATACGATCGATGTTTTTCTTTATGTTGGATAGTTGGTAGCTTTGCAGACGAGTGATCTATAGAAAAATAATAAACCATTGTGTAATAATTTGCAGCGTTTTTCAAATAAATATGCTGGGCGCTTAAATTTAAGTATTTTGAAAATCATCATCGCAAGTGCCAATTGTTTTTTTTTTCGCTATCTTTAGCCAACCTAATTGCCGAAATTTTGGTGTTACGTGTTCATCTATTCGCATCCTAAAAATAAATCTTATAGCCGCGTTCTGTGCTCTCTGAAGCCGGCGGATATCTTCTCCAGTTAAGTCACTGAGAGCAACACGCCCATAATCCAAAATAGGCAAAATTAGTGATTGAACTAACTGTTGGCGCACGCTACAAGGAAAATCTATAGCTATCCTTCTTAGTTGGTAGATGGCTCTAGAAACGGAGTTGCACATTTTGGTCACTTGCAAGTCCCACGATAATGTATTTTGCAAGATAATGCCGAGATTGGTTGCACAGTCAACGAATTCTAGGGGAGTGCTTTCTATTAATAATAAATTAATCTCTATTAATGAGAAAGCGTACGAAGGGAACAGTTCCTACCACAACCTGGTCTGCCAAAATTGAATTAAGTTTTACTCTTCTATTAGCCGAGTGGGTTGTACTCGATAATGATCAAAAAAGTTTCCATTGGCCGAAGCGGTTATTACGAGGCGACTCAGCCGATTTGTTTGTCTTCCACGAAGGAGAAAAATGAATCCAAAGTAGGTACCTACCTGTACTTTATACTCAACTTTTCCAATTTCCGGGGCTTTGTCTCCAAACAATAATCGGGGTTCAGGTGGACAAGCGATACGAAATCAATACTCCCACTTCTTGAAGGACAACTTTAGTTGTTATAGAATTTTTCTTAAAATAATATGCCCTTAAGACGGAAGTTGGGTTGGTAAGTCCTAAGAACAATAAATTAAACAATCGGTCACACGAATTGGAATTTGATTAGAACTTGTCGGTCCTCTCACCCTGAATGCCTCCTAATTGTTTTTATTCGAGTGTAACTTTTCATTTAAAAACAAATCTTCAGTGGGTTAAACTGACGAAGCAAGCGTAGCAAACCCTGTATGGGAAACAAAACTACTCACAAATCGAACTTCAACGTGTTCTCAACTTTATCAGAAGATAGAGATTCAAATTTGGCGCCATCTCTCAGCTAAGTTCATCAGCGACCGTTTCCCGAGTATAATACTATTATAATACCGACTGTAATACTGTACTAGGGATGTCCCCAAAGTATCGATACTTAAAAGTATCGATACTTTTTGGTTAACTATTTTCAATAATGAACCTTTGGAATCGACTAAGAAAAAAAATTTTAACACCCCCTCAAAATTTGATGGTTTACGTTTCAAGATACGTAGAATCCAAAAATCGAATAAAAATTTGGCCGTCCGTCCGCCGTACGGGGCACTTTCCCCGCTTAGCATTGACCGATTTTGATGAAATTTGGTATGTAGGCTCCATTTAGGGTCTAGTTGTGCCCCGGAGATTTTGGTTGATGTAGGTTACGTCTAAGGGTTCCAAAATCAATTTTGAAATTTTAAAAACGCCCTAACTCAAAAAATTTTGATATAAAGGTTATTGTTTTTCCTTCAATTTAAGATTCTATAGAATTTTTAGAATTTTTTGAGACCACGCGGAGCTTTGTAGGACTAACCGTTCGCTCCCTACGAAAATTTAAGGGTTTATATTGAAATATATGTATATATATATATAAATCAAAACACGAGTGTGAATCGCAAAAGAGGCCTAATCTCCGTTCAAATTAGAGCTGACCGAAATGCAATCGATGGTTGGTGATTTTGATTTTTTTTTTCTTCTCTTCCTATTGGTTGGTTTGTGATTTTGTAGACGAGTGATCTATATAGAAAAATAATAAACCATTGTGTAATAATTTGCAGCGTTTTTTCACTGATATATATCTTAGTATCGATACTTTTTTTCCAGTATCGGAGGCGATACTTTCTTTTCTCTCACATTTTATCTGTTTCAACATGAAGATACCTACCTACTTGACAGCACCTCTTTCTCTACGTAGATTGTTGTGAGACCAACCACTTCAACAAATTGAAAACCTCCAGCTCTCTATGATAACCTGCTGTCCTCCATCATCTAGGAAGGACCACCAAAATGTTAACCCAACCTAGTGCAATACAAAAACAAATGCCTAAACAAAGAAATTAAATTAAAAAAAATGAGTGATTTATTGTTTTGTTTGTTCTATATTAATTATTATCCATTTGATGGAGAGATGTCACACTGATAGAGAGACTGATAAACGACATTTTCACCCATTTTTTTAAGTTCGAAAAGTATCGATACTTCAAAATATCGATACTTTTTGGTACTTTCCAGATGTATCGATACGATATTATATCGATACTTTTGAAGTATCGGACATCCCTATACTGTACAGGGAGAAGAAGAAGAAGAAAACGCTGTAAATCATTGCCCAAAGGTTTATTATTTTCTGAATAGATCACCCTTCTGTGTAGATCCCTCCCTACCAACCGTAGGTACCTACTACCTGCTAAGGCATTTTTGAAAATTTCAAGCTTTCATTTCCATTTGGTTGGTGGTTGGGGTTGAAATGTTCAAAAATGCCTTAGTAGGGGAAGGGCGGGTAAAACCGGGTACTGGGGTCATACCGGGTACCTACTTATCCCCCCTGTGGTGCCTTGTCATCTAGCGGCTGGGATGTTGAAAGGGAGAGATTATACCACATGCCAAGTGACCAGGGCAAGAAGCCTGACATTGTTGCCGTCAAGCCCGACAGGTCTTGCATTTTCCTGGATGTCCAGGTTGTTAATGGCAGCACGGACATGGAGCAGACCTGGCGGGCTAAGATAAGAAAGTATGATAGAGATGATTTGCGGCAAGCAGTGTCAGAGCTAAAAGGAGTGGAACCCAACAACATCAGGGTGATGGCTGCGACCTTGTCGTGGCGCGGAGTGTGGTGCGGGAAAAGTGCCACGGAGTTACGCGAGTTGGGCATCTCAGTAGGTGTACTCCGTGGTGTCACCCGCCGCGTACTGCTCGGCTCATATTTAAACTGGTGGTCATTTTATAGAGGCACTTCCCTTCATCCCTCTCTCCCTCCCCCACCTTCCTCATCTTCCCTCATCCCTAGGGCCGGCGTCGGGTGAGTCCTGGGCGTCCTCCCCATTATATTTGATTTATTTATTTATTTTGTTTTATGGCGTGCCCCCTCCGTCACAAAAGACATTTTGTCTTTGAGGGGAGATTGAAAAAAAAAAAAAAAAAAAAAAAAAAATGCTGCTACTTGCCGCCTGCCAATAATATGTTAATCCCCACAGCTCGTGGAGCAGTGCACTGTTAGACCACATCAAAGAAGGCCTTCGATTACGTTTGTGCGAATATTTTTCCGATAGTTGTAATTGAAAATTATCGAGAGTCGTTTTTCACTTTTACCCACATTGGTCCTGTCGTCGGGAATTCCCACGGTAAGTGTCAGAATGTGTTGAGATATCATTAAACTTCGTTTTGCTTTAATTGCAGTGCATAGGAACGCTTTCCTTTTGTGGTGGCGGCCATATTGGTAGAAGACCATCTGTGGGGTCATACCGGGTACCAAAGGACGGGGTTAAATCGGGTACCCGGTATGACCCCATCTTCCACTCAATGAATGCCCTTCTTTTAGGTTTTATTATTTCAACCGACGACAACGACGATGACAATGCTGATTCCTGCGTGCACTGCAACCAGCACATCTCCGAAATGGCCCTGGGTGACAGTTGGTCAATTTGCTCCGTTTGCAGCGAAACAGCACACGACAGCTGCTCTGGATTCGAACCCGACGAAGTCAAACTGTTTGTTTGCGCCTTCTGCACTGATCTCGTTCCACAAATTCATATGAAGTGATTTTTTGTCACATTTCCCAAAATTTGAAGTATTTAATTCCTCATTTTTTGATGATTTTTACATAATAGAATTTTCTTTGGTCTTATTTTTGACTTTTATTAAAGGTACCCGGTTTTACCCACCCCTTCCTCAAAAATAGCAATTTTGGGATTTCGTAAAAAATTTGAATTTTGGAAAAAGTTAGACCGAATTTCTTCATATCCGGAACAGGACTCAATAGTCTAATTGTGTACAATTACAACCAGTTCATATTTGGCAAAATAATAATTACAGGAGAGTCAAAATAATGAAAACAAATAATTTGTTACTAATTTGTTGTACCTAATTATTAGGTACCCGGTTTTACCCGCCCTTCCCCTAGGTAGTAGGTACCTACGGTTGGTAGGGAGGGATCTATACAGAAAATAATGAACCTTAGGGCAATGATTTGCAGCGTTTTTTTACCTACCAACCATTGGTAGGTACCTACCACACCATACTGCCTTCACACCTTCACAATCAAGTTTATTAGAAAGAACTAAACGCTTCACACTCGATTCGAAATATAGGGAACTCATTATGATATAATATAGGGAACTCATTATAATATAGGGAAATTTCATATGGAAATTTGATTACTGGTTGCTCAGAAAGCAAAACTGAATACAAATCAAAGAAATAAACAGCGATCGCATTTTACTCAGATAAAATTTGAACAGAGATTAGACCTCTTTGGTGATTCACACTCGTGATTCTGTTTTATCGAAGGAAAACCCATAAGTACTCGTAGGGACCGAACGGTTTGTCCTGCAGAGCTCCGGGTGGTCTCAAAAATTTTTTTAAATTCAATACTATTTAAAATTAGTGAAAAATCGATACCTTTATTTCGAGAGCTTTCGAGCTAGGGCACTCTTGAAAATTTCAACCCTCAATTTTCACCCCTTAGAAGTGACTGACATCAACCAAAAGCTCCCCCCCCCCCCCCCCCAATGGAGACAATATACCAAATTTGAACCAAATCGGTAAATCGGTCCAGTGTTGCTAAGAAAAGTGCCGCGTACGGCGGACGGACGGAAAATTTTTTATTCGATTTTCGGATTCTACGTACCTTGAAACGTAGAACATCAAATTTTGAGGGGGGGGGGGGGGTTGAACATTTTGTTTCCTTGCTCTTCCAAAGGCTTATTATTGAAAATAATAAACCGAAATGAAAAAAAAAATCGAATTTTAAGGGGGCAAAAGTCTCGAGACAAAAGAAGTGTTAGAATTAGTGTTAGAATCGAAACCGGTGGTTCGATTGTATAGGCTCCATTTGCGGTCTAGTTGTGCCCTGAAACTGTTGGTTGATGTCAGTCACTTCTAAGGGTTGAAAATTAAGGGTTGAAATTTTCAAGAGTGCCCTAGCTCGAAAATTCTCGAAATAAAGGTATCGTTTTCACACCAATCTTCAAAAGTATCGAATTTTTAGAGACCACCATTTTTAGAGATGCACTCAGTTTTGCTTTCTTAGCAACCAGTAATAGAATTTCCTAATATTTTTGGTCTTAGAATAACAACGGAAGAATAGAATCAATGAATAAACTGAAACCGTGAATGAAGTCCAATGTATTAGACGAACATCGCCGATCAGATAAAACATGAAAGTGGAGTACATGTTGTATTTTTAGGTATTTTATGAACGGAAAGGTGATTATTAAAGTAGCAGCACACATTAAGAAGAAGCACACTTTTATTAGAATAATCAACAGGTTAGGCGAGATTGGAGGTGACACTTTAGCCAAAATAACACATGCTTCAAAGTCGACTTCTTCGAGGAAAGGTTCTCCTACATAGGATTCTTGTCACACCATGGTTTGATTAATTGATCGTTCAAAATTTCTGTAAAAGCGAGATCGTCTCTGAAATTGTTGATTAACCCAGTTAATTCGTCATTGAAATCCGTAGAGAACCACCAGTACGCTATAACTTTACCGAACCAACTGGGAGAGTCGTGGTACCAGAAAGGGAATCCGGACAAGGCAGAAAAAGTATCAGCTGGAACACGAACTTCTGGATATCCTTTAAGACCGCAGTAACTTCTATCGCGGATCACTTCAAGATCGACGGAGTGCTGGAAGGTGTAGTCGAATTTCCCCTCAGTTTCGTACCCCAAAAATCTCGTTTTCAAGTGGATTTCGAAATGCATTTGACTCGTCGTCTCTAGTGTGATCCTGAAATACTGGAGCGAATCATTGGCTTTCCATTCGCAATCAAAATTACTCCCGATTTGGTAAAATCTCGGTGAAGTCGTTGAAATGGACCCATTTGTGAGCTCAATACCGTAGCACAGATCTAACGGGAGACTACAGAAATCGACTCTTTCGGTTCTATGGGGGCCGAGCAGCAAAATTTTGGATATATTGTCGGCATGAGTCTCGTAGTTGTTCAGTAACATATTGTTCATTTGAAGCTCCCATTGTTGAGTCTCTTCATAACCACAATCCACAGCGCTGGTGGTGCAAATCACTAAACACAAAATCAACACAGTCACGAACATAGTTGTCTTATACGAAAACCGTACGTGTTCTATCTGAATTCTTCGCATTTTATAATATTTCAATATCTCTCGCGGGATAATTGATGCCAGATAGCGGCATTGGATGATCAAAGGCAACAAAAAAATAGTACCTAAAATGTACAGGAAAGTAAGCAAAGCAAAGCATCTCAATTTGAAGTGGGACAAGGAAATTCACTCTTCAAGGAAATTCAACTATCTTCACCAGGAGTGGCGTGATGTTCAGATCATCCTAAAAGGTCTTCCAAGTAGGGTGGGAGGTATTGATTCTTCACAGAATAACTTGGACGTGCAGAACTGGTTGATGTAAGAATGACTGATAAAACTGACTGAGTGACTGATAAATTTTCCCAATAAATTTGCAATTATTGCAATGACCTCGAAATTTCAAATCTGGAAAATTTTCTCTTTTACGTCGTTTTATGTCGGGATGGTTCGGCTATTGTTTTTAAATAAGTAAATTAGAGTAATGCCAGCTACACGTTTGGGATAATCCCAGCCAAAGTCAAGAGCCAAAATCAGCCGAAATTTTGACGAGTTACCAATCAACACTAGTAATCGCAATTCTTCTCTTGTGCCAAGAGAAAACCCAAACGCTGCAAATTATTACACAATGGTTTATTATTTTTTATTTTTCTATATAGATCACTAGTCTGCAAAGCCACCAACCATCCAACATGAAGAAAAAAATCGATCGCATTTCGGTGAGCTTTAATTTGAACGGAGATTAGGCCTCTTTTGCGATTCACACTCGTGTTTCTGATTTATCGTACGTCCAAACTTTAAATTCTCGTAATGAGCGAACGGTTTGTCCTACAGAGCTCCAGTTGGTCTCAAAAAATTCTAAGAATTCTATAGAATCTTAAATTGAAGGAAAAACAATACCTTTATATCAAAATTTTTTGAGTTAGGTGTAATAATTTGCAGCGTTTTAATCGATTTTTGGATTCTACGTACCTTGAATAGGGACGGCACGATACTCCAAAGTATCGATACTTCTTCCGATACGATATTTCTCAGGAAGTATCGATACTCGATATCTTTTCGATACCGATATTATAAAATATCGATACTCTGATAATATCGGCTCAAAGTATCGATACTATCGATACTCCAAATTAACCCACAAATGATTTCGCAAACCAAATAAAAACTCCATTAATCAAGAATTATAAATGTATTAATAAAAGTCAATACCTAATTTAAAATGTTGTTAAAGTCAGTGGTAATTTAAAATGTTTTGAAAGTCAATAATTTAAAATTTAATAAAAGTGAATGATCATTTCATTTTATATTTATTCCAATTCTTATTCCCAAGAATTCTCCGTTCAATGAAATGATTCATCATCCACTACAAATGGAAAGGATGAAGTAATAAATCAGTTACATTACAAATTAATAAATTTATTATCGAATCATAAAAAACAAAAATTTGGCGTGAAGTAAGTTTTGACTTGAATTTTTAAAAAAGTAAATAAACGCTTGCATACGAGTCTGCAACACTCAGCTGATCTGGGAGCTCGATTTTCGACTCAGCTGATCTGGGAGCTCGATTTTCGACTCAGCTGATCTGGGAGCTCGATTTTCGACTCAGCTGATCTGGGAGCTCGATTTTCGACTCAGCTGATATGGGAGCTCGATTTTTGGCTCAGCTGATCTGGGAGCTCAATTTTCTACTCAGCTGATCTGGTAATATCAAACTGTAAAGTACCTACCTAACTGTAAAGTACCTACCTGTAAAGTACCTAACAACTTCACTTCTGATGGTCATAATCATCATTGTGGCGACTTGGGACAATTTTCGTCGCAACAAATTTCGTGACGATTTTTTTTTTAAACTGTAAAGTACCTACCTAACTGTAAAGTACCTAACAACTTCACTTCTGATGGTCATAATCATCATTGTGGCGACTTGGGACAAATTTCGTCGCAACAAATTTCGTGACGATTTTTTTTTATGTGCCATATGAAAGACATGAAAATGTCAAAAAATTTTTGTGAATCGGAAAGTAAAACAATGGTCACAAGGAACTCGAACTGTCCAAGAAATCAAGAGAAATGAAAACCCATGGAAAGTTTTTGAACATCGATGAAGGATATTAGAAGCGATATATCATTTCGATCGATACTATTCTGAGTATTATTCAGTGGCAGATATAGTATGGTATCTAACTACTTGATATTTGTTTTTTTTTTACTATTCCACTTTGGCAAAAATATCGATAATATCGTCAAGAAAGTATCGATACCTCCGATATTTCAGGCAAAAGTATCGATACCAAAATATCGGTATGAGTTTTTTATCAAAAGTATCGATACAAATATCGGTATCGATACCAAAAAAGTATCGATACTCCGATATATCGGTGGTATCGTGCCGTCCCTAACCTTGATACGTAAACCATCAAATTTTGAGGGGGTGTTAAAAAAAAATTTTCTTGGTCGATTCCAAAGGTTCATTATTGAAAATAATAAACCAAAACGAAATTATCGCATTGTCATTTCGATTATTACACTTGGTAATTATTCGTGTTTTTTAACTTATACTCTATATATATTTGCCATTATTGCTTTAAATAGTCAAATTATAATGGTCAAAACAACTACTGCTGATCATCAGATCGTCACAGTAAGACTTGGGGGTCCTTATGCGATCGATCCAGGGTAAAATTGGACAACACTCAAAAGAAGAAAAAAAGTCTGCCGAGTGGCACATAGCTTCCTCGTATCCATAACCCTATTGTATAGATGATCCGATGCATAGTAGTTAATCTCAAAACACCAATCTCTAAGTACCTTCCACTACCCTCATAGGGGACCATCTACACGTCAACCCTCACAATCTCTAAAATTTAGAGATTGTGAGGGTTGACGTGTAGATGGTCATATTTAACAATATTTAACAACAATATTTAATATTGTTGGAAAATGTAGAAGTTATGGCTGTAACGAGGAAATACAAGTTTGCGCATGCGCAGCGGCTACTATCAGTCCGGGGTGATGATTTTCATAGGGGACCGTCTACACACCAACCCGCACAATCCCTGAAAATTTCATAGAAATCGACAATAACTTCGTATAGTTATGCCCGTTGCAAGGATTTCAAGATAGACAGACAGACAGACACGGAACCAAAATTGTTCAGAAAGGTCTAAAACGCAAAACGCGAGTGGACATTTCGATTTTAGAGAACTTTTTTTTTTTTTCATCCTTGAAAAGTGAAAACAAAGCTTCCGCTACCTTGGTAGACTCGGAAGCAAAATCTCAAAAGTCAAAAAAGTCGGATTTTAAGGGGGTTAAAAGAAAATTGCTATGAGACAATTTTTTGTTGCAAATTAGTAGTAGAAACTACTCCCGAAGTTTGGTGGATAACTTATGGGACACCCTGTATAAGTGATGTGATGTGAATCTAGTCGAAATTGGTCCCATCATTTTCCTAAATAACTAATTGTAATAATCATTGTGCCTTTTTTTTATATTAATTAATAAAAAAATGTCCTGTAGGTAATTGATACCTACCAAAACGTGTGATACTGAAATTGATAGACTGGTAGGCAATACAAATTATTTTTTCGTTGATAATGTAGTGTCAATAATTGATGTTTTGCCCTGTTAATGAGTGTGTCGATAATCTGGAGGGGGGGGGGGGGGAGGCCCTCAGACTTGAGCGGAAAATGTTGGAAAACCTTTTGAAATTTGACTAGCAGAAACTACTCACCACAGCCTGGTCTATACAAAAAAAATTAGAAACAGAAAATCCGTTTGATACTAATTCAAACATAGAAAGCGATAAACCTAAAATCAAGTAGGTGTGGCAGATGTGACAATAATTGGGGATTTTGGTTTATTATTTTCAATAATGAACCTTTGGAATCGACCAAGAAAAAAAAGAATTTTAACACCCCGTCAAAATTTGATGGTTTACGTTTCAAGGTACGTAGAATCCAAAAATCGAATATAAATTTGGCCGTTCGTCCGCCGTACGCGGCACTTTTGCCACTTAGCATTGACCGATTTTGATGAAATTTGGTATGTAGGCTCCATCTGGGGTTTAGTTGTGCCCCGAAGCTTTTGGTTGATGTAAGTCACTTCCAAGGGTTCCAAAATCAATTTTGAAATTTTGAAAACGCCCTAACTCAAAAAATTTTGATATAAAGGTATTGTTTTTCCTTCAATTTAGGATTCTATAGAATTTTTAGAATTTTTTGAGACCACGCGGAGCTCTGTGGGACAAACTGTTCGCTCCCTATGAAAATTTAAGGGTTTAAATTGAAATATATATATATAAATCAAAACACGAGTGTGAATCGCAAATGAGGCCTAATCTCCGTTCAAATTAGAGCTGACCGAAATGCGATCGATGGTTGGTGATTTGAATTTTTTTTAAAATTTTTTTGATTTATTTTTTATTTTTTTTATTATTATTTTTTTTATTTTTTTTCGTATTGGATGGTTGGTGATTTTGTAGACGAGTGATCTATATAGAAAAATAATAAACCATTGTGTAATAATTTGCAGCGTTTTTACCCTACAACGAGAATTTCACGTTCTTTCTCGGGTACCTCGTGACCTTCCAACCTGAAATTCCTTATCATCTAGAAATATTTTGGTATCAAGATGAATGTGTACCTACCCACCAGCTACAGGAGATTTTTTTTTTTTAACCGCGCTGGAATTTGACTTAGTGGGAAAGCGCCAGGCAGGGTTTTCCTTTCTGTAAAAGCGGGATCGGGAATACATTTTTTTGGGGGATTTGCTTTATTATCTCTCGAGAAAGGAAATCTTCACGGCTTTCCTTTCAGAAGGTTCTCCTTCGTCCTGGAATCCCCGAGACGTTATGCATAATATTACAGATCCCATCAGTAGCCGTCAACAACGGTTTGGGGGCGTTTCCCGCCGATTTCCCCGCATTATCCCACCTGCGATGGTTCCGAAGGTAAGAGTTATTGAAGTTGAAGGCCCGCGAGCTAAATTTTGATCGAAGAGCAGAGAATAATAGACCCGAGCAACATCCAACTTTCTTCTTTATGTTTATCTAAGGGACGGTTTCACAAAGCTATCCGAACCCGATCAATTGTAAAACCAAATCGTAAACTTGAATCATCGATCAACAAATCAATGTTTCATGCAATGTTTCTTTGGAAATGATCAAATTTCCAGAAAAACCTTTTTTGCCATTTTAGAGAAAATGAATTTTGAAACCGTTAGAAATTACTACACAACGGTTTATTATTTTTCTGGCTAGATCACTCTTCTGCAAAGAACACGGCTTTGCCACTGTCAGATTATTACCAACCATAGTCACACTCAGTTCGGAGATACAGGGATTTGTGGGTGCCTTCATATGGAAATTTGATTACTGGTTGCTAAGGACGCAAAACTGAGTACAACTCGAGGAAACAAACAGCGATCGGATTTTGGTCAGCTAAAATTTGAACGGAGATTAGGCCTCTTCTGCGACTCACACTCGTGTTTCTGATTTATCGTAAGTTCAACCCTCGTGTTCTCAAAGGGACCGAACGGTTGGTCCTACAGAGCTCTGGGTGGTCTCATTCGATTCTAAAAATTCAATACTATTTCAAATTGGTGAAAAAACAATTCCTTTATTTCGAGAGTTTTCGAGCTAGGGCACTATTGAAAATTCCAACCCCTATTTTTCACCCCTTAGAAGTCATTGACATCAACCAAAATCTTCGGGGCACAACTAGACCCCAAATGGAGTCCAAACACCAAATTTCAACCAAATCGGTCCATGGGAACTAAGGAAACGGCGGAATCGTACGGCGGACGGACTGATACAATTTTATTAGATTTTCGGATTTAAACTTAAACGTAAACTAACACATTTTGAAGGGGAGTTAACAAATTTTTTTTCTTAGTCAATTCCAAAGATTTATCATTGAAAATGATAAACCAAAAAAGAAAAAAAGGGGAAACGTCTAACAAATTCATAAAATTACCAACTAATAATTTTAATATTGAATTATTAATAATGAATATAGGATTTCCAAGTCTAATTCGGAATTTTCCAGACAAATTTCGGAAATTTCAAGACAAATTTCGGAAATTTCAAGACGAATTTCGGAAATTTCAAGACATATTTCGGAAATTTCCAAATCATATTCAGAATTTTCCAATCCAGTTTCAGAACATTCCAATTCAATTTCAGAACTTTCCAAGTCAAATACAAAATTTTCCAAGTCAAATTCAGATTTTCCAAAACAATTTCAGAATTCTCCATTTCAAATTCAGAATGTGATTAATCTTTCTGTGTGGTGATGTACAACGTGTTTCACGGAAAGGTTACACCCCTCTTCATTTCCCCAAAATACAGATTAAAAACGCTGCAAATTAGGTATTACACAATGAATTATTATTTTTCTGTATTGATCACTCGTCCGCAGAGCCACCAACGATCGAACATGAAAAAAAAACATCGATCGCATTTCGGTCAGCTTTAATTCGAACGGAGATTAGGCCTCTTTTGCGATTCACACTCGTGTTTCTGATTTATCGTACGTCCAAACCTTAAATTCTCGTAGTGAGCGAACGGTTTGTCCTACAGAGCTCCGGGTGGTCTCAAAAAATTCTAAAAATTCTATAGAATCTTAAATTGAAGGAAAAACAATACTTTTATATCGAAATATTTTGAGTTAGGGCGTTTTCAAAATTTCAAAATTCATTTTTGAACCCTTAGAAGTGACTTACATCAACCAAAATCTTCGGGCACAACTAGACCCCAAATGGAGCCTACATACCAAATTTCATAAAAACCGGTCAATGCTAAGTGGCAAAAGTGCCGCGTACGGCGCACGGCGGACGGACGGCCAAATTTTTATTCGATTTTTGGATTCTACGTACCTTGAAACGTAAACCATCAAATTTTGAGGGGGTATTAAAAATTTTTTTTTGTTGGTCGATTCCAAAGGTTCATTATTGAAAATAATAAACCAAAATTGGGACCAACGATATTCTTCATGATTTTTTGTGAGGAATTCAGGAAAAATACTTTCGGACATAATACTTGCACGCAATTGCGCACATTTACACTAACTTCATTTTTCAAATGGAATCCCCCCCCCCTTTTTATTACAGATTTGGATTCTACGTCAAATTTCATGAAAATTACCCAAACCGATTTTTTTTTATTGCGCGCAACTTGACAATGAAATCCTATAATTCAGGAGGCCAATCCTTCCACGAGGAGACTGACGGTGGGCGATGAAATGATCAACCTTTCACGTTTAGTGGATTAATAGGCTGTCTACCTTGAGAGCTAAAATCGACTGAATTGGTGAAAGTGATGAAGGTATGAGCTCGAAATTTCAATGCCTTAAACTAAAATGCTACTTGTCAGCAGAAACACAGTCAGAAAGGTTGCAGCACTTTTTGGGGGTTTTCGGGTGAATTATTACACAAAGGTTTATTATTTTTCTGTCCTACCAACCATGTTTTCGCTTCACAATCGAGCTTATTTAGATGAAATACTTCACACTCCATTCAATGAAATAACGAATTCCTTGATTACTGGTTGCTAAGGAAGCATAACCCATGGCTTAGTAGGTATCCATGGCTCATCTAGGGATGGCATATCGAATAAAATAATATTTTATCGATATATTATATCGATATACGATAAAATGATACATCGTCAGAGATATCAATACCTACGATATATCGGAGAAAATATATCGATATTTCGATATATCGGAAGACTTTGGAAAAACTTGTTAAAGTAGATACGTGAGTTAAAATTTTAAAGCAATACAAACGTCATTTTGGAAGATTTAATTGGAAAAAACTCTTTGAAGTTAGTATTTTGAAGTCTCTCAAAAGTTTGATGGTTCACGTTACATGGTAGGTATGAAGGGATGGCAAATCGAGTGAAATACATCGGAAGATCTACTTGAAAAATCTTATTGAAGTAAGTAGTTAGGTGAATTGAAACGTTACTAATATCATTTTGGAAGAAATACATCCATATACTCGACATATCGGAAGATCCACTTGGAAAAACGGTTGAAGTAAGTATTCAATCTGCTTTAAAAAGTTACTGGTATGAATTATCGAAATTATCATGCCTAGTTGAAAAATTGCGAAAATGTCATGGTTGTCAAAGCACTACGTCAGTAGAAAATTGCTTTTGGGGTTGCAAATTTGGGGATAAACTACCCTCAGGGGTCCTAAAACATAATATAAAAAATCATGAATACCCTCCCCATAGCAATGTTTCATTAGCTTATAAATTGCTTCCACTCGTATAAGTATGGTTTTAATCTGGTCGCGCCTCCATTTCTTTTTGGCTAAAGTCAAATAGTTTAGACTTGAGCGCCACTGTAGTGTAAACCATCATGTTTGAGCTCAACAGTCTGAAATCAACCCATCACGAAGGTACCTTCAAAATTAGGAATAAAATTACTTTGTTTTCACAGGTACTGTAACAGGCGTCCCTTCTCATCTATTCATTTTAATATTTAATTTTTACTTGTTGAAAACAAATCGCGATATATCGGTAAATATATCGATATTGACCGATAATATCAGTGCTTTATATCTATATAAATTTATCGATATAATATATCGATATATTTATATAGATATATCAAATATATATTGATATAGATATATCGTTTGATATTATCAAACGTAACATATCGATATATCGTTGCCATTCCTAGGCTCGTCTTCAAATTTTCTCTGCTTTCAAGGTCACGAAACAGCTAGTCGATCGTTTGCCTTTGCTTATGCTGGAGGTATAGGAATACTAGACCCCGCGCTGACCCCCCGCCTACCCGCCGATCGTCTTTTTTCATCCAAAACAGTCCCGCAAAATTCTTTTTTTTTCAACTGCTTGCCTTGCATCGCCAGGCCTCGCGGTACTTAGTTCGTGTATCGTCCGCAATCCATCGTAGTTACCGACCTTTTCAACTCGCAGGTGTGTTACGGGCTAAGTATCCACGAAAAAATACGTACTTATCATCTAACTTCCTTGGTAATAATGAAATAGTAATAAATACGAGTATTATAAAAGTTTTCCAAAATCGGCTAAATATTAAGTACTTGCAAAAAAATGTAAATATAGGAGAATCTCAATAAAAATTAATTTATTCATTTAGCATATTTTTAGTAAGGCAAACAGTGTTTGCTATGTTTGCCTGGGGGAGACGCCACTGGAAGCCGTACACAAGATGAAATAATTGCCACCAACTCTCCAAAATATGTAGGTAATAGAATAATTGATGATAAATTTAGGTGATTAATAGTAATACAATTACATTTGTACTTTGCTTGGGATGAGTTCAACATCCATGAGTCGTTATATGTTTAATCGAGAAACAAGACGTGATGGTTTGCTCGGTCAGGGAGGGTCAACCTTCTCATCCAATCTGCTGCACAGAGAATCATGGGAACGCATCCGTTTGTCCTTCACTTTGAACGCTCCGTCGGTTTGCGTAGGATTCTATTATTAGAACAGACCACATTACTGCATATTATTAACAGTCGAGACGTTTTCCATTCCGCGCAACCCGCGGTTTGTCATCGCTGGAGGAGTCCGCAGTGTTTTGAATAAGTACTCAGTTTCGACTCATAATTCGATAATGTACTCAGTCCCTTAATATCATCACCTCCGGATTCGGCCCTTGACCCTTCTCAGCCGTCCAGTTCAAGTGAATTCCAAAGGGTTCTCATAACCCAAATCCACCCAAATCCAATTACTGCCCTTATATCTTGAATTTCCTTGGAACTCCCAAGGTACCATGAAAGGGCGTACCAACCTTCGAGCACGTACGCATTACATTTCCATCGCCCTTCGGTAACGATTTTCAGATTTCCTGCCTACCTCACTGGGGTTCTACGCCAGCATTTATTTTCACAAACAATCGATTTTTTATCAGTCACTATGAATATTATGTCTCCCTGCGTTAATAATAAGGAGGAGAAGAGCACAATAATTTTAGCCCAAGTCAAAGTGTCTTTTTCACAGGAGAGTTTTAAGGGGTTTCTAATTTTGGTTTATTATTTTCAATAATGAACCTTAGGAATCTACCAAGAAAAAAAAGATAACTCCCCCTTAAAATTTGTGGGTTTACGTTTCAAGGTACGTAGAATCCGAAAATCGCATAAAAAATTTTCCGTCCACCCTCCGTACACGGTAATTTCCTTAGTTCCCATGGACCGATTTTGATGAAATTTGGTATGCGGGCTCCATTTGGGGTCTAGATCTGCCCCGAAAATTTTGGGTGATGTAGATCATTTCTAAGGGTTGAAAAATAAAGTTTGAAAATTTTAAAACGCCCTAGCTCAAAAAATTTTGATATAAAGGTATTGTTCTACCATCAATTTAGGAAAGTATTTAATTTTTAGAGACTATGCGGAGCTCTGTAGGACCAAACGTTCGCTCACTACGAGAACTTAAGGGTTGGACTTATGATAAATCAGAAACACGAGTGTGAATCGCAAGATCCTAATCTTGGTTCAAATGTTAGCTGACCAACGGAAAGTACCTCTTTTTCTATGTTCCGACACAAAATTTTGGTGGCAAACCTCAGATTTGGATTCAGCGCCCCACAATACACAAGGAATTGAAGAAATCAGAAACCCCTCACAACCTGTGAGGGTCCGTTTTGAACACATTTTGACTGGACAATTTATTTCTTACACTCTGAGGTGAGCCCAGTGTAAGAGGTGTTCATTTCATCTGAAGTAAAAAATATTTAAAAAAAAAGTTTGAAAATAATGCAGGGCAAAACATTTGTCACGGATGACAGCGACGACCGCCAGTGATGGGGGGGGGGGGGCTTTCCATTCATGGAGTATAATTTCAGACGGTGGAGGAGGAGATGAAGGTGATTGATAAAGTCGACAGGTCGCAGCGACGAGCAGGCGCTTGATTTCCTTTGGGTCGGATTAGCGAAAGGAATCCGCGCTGCTCTCAACGTCATATCCGCGCCTCGGAATGGAAAACAGAGTAACAGGTTTACCCAGCTAACGAGCATCTGCAGCCATGGAACTTCTCAAAACGCTTCTCAGGAACACAGCAGTAAAAAAAAGTCTGCCAAGTGAGTGTGGCACCACTTCTACCTACCTTGAACCTTTTCTGGAGGTTCGACTACCTACCTCAAAATTCTTTGGGATTCTCCACGAGCAACAACGGAATAAGGAACATTTATGCAACAAAGAAATCGTAGCAAATTTAATCCTAGCTCTTTGGTAGGAACAGTGGCCTCTGCATGGTCTACTATAATAGGGTGTGCGCCTGGGTAAGAAAAACTGTTTATTGTTATTTTTAATCTAAGGTAGACCTCATTCTGAGAATTATGGTACCAACCGCGACCTTCTAGAGTGTGTAAATCTTTTCCTATGGATTTTTAAAGTTTCGACCGTTTATGACGTCACAGTTGCCTGGGGGGTCCCGCCCAGGCGAGAGGGGCGCGTGACGTCATAAACGGTCGAAACTTTCAAAAATCATAGAAACAGATCTACTCACGCTAGAAGGTCGAGGTTGGTGCCAAATATCTCATGATGAGGTCTACTTTCGATTAAAAATCTAAAAAAAATCAAGGTACACCCCCATTCAACATTTCAGGAGCAATATAAATTGTATAATAAATCATTAAATGATTTATTAGATATATTAAGGTATAGGTATATTAAATAAACCTGTGAAAACGATGATGATTCGATTATTAAATTTTAGTAATCGAATCATCATCGTTTTCATAGGTTTATTTAATATACCTATACCTACAACATTCTGGTATTCCTTCGAGTATTTCAGCAACCTTTAACCCATTTCCGGCCACTGATGCGTTTGTGCATTCATATCTACGATTTTTTTAAATATTGAAAATAGTGGTAAATCTTTGCAGGAGAATTTTTTCTCGATCATGCTGTTTCTAAACTTTTCAGGAAAAGTTTTTTTTTTATGTTCGGGAGCTCAATGCAATTTTGGAAGTTTTTTGGAAGGGAGGTCTCTTGTGCGAAGGCGTGAGTATGGTGGCTCAAATTCGATTCTAGACGAGTGAGCTTTCTGGGCCATGAGTTGAAACATATTCCGGTCCATAAATAGACTTTTACATTCTACCAAAACAATGAACTGGAAAAACTGAAATCAGTTCGGTTTGGAAAACTGAGGCCTCTCAAATCTCATTATAAGTAAAATTCATAAAATATCGAGTAAGTAAAAGTAAAGTAAACAACCATTTCAGGTTGGATTTTCGTCCAACT
Organism: Apolygus lucorum; assembly: GCA_009739505.2. NCBI lineage: Eukaryota > Metazoa > Arthropoda > Insecta > Hemiptera > Miridae > Apolygus > Apolygus lucorum. Next base: position 16,568,913 of record CM019183.2, read on the forward strand.
GGCATTCCTGGAAAATATCAAGTATTTTTGCTCTCGATTGGGGAGCAAATGATTCTCTATTTCGGCTGGCATTCTGTAAACATTCTCCTCTCCTCATCATTCAGTTATTTCTACCTTTGGATTGAAATGGGTCAAAACTCATTTCATTAAAGTTCTAATCATTTTCAAGTCATACAGAGGGTAAGAGTTCGAGACCACATCATAAAGGGCCCCCCTCTGTATGCACATGTATTCTACGTACCTTCCAGATAGATAGATAGATTTATTTGTCGTTGTACACAGTGTGCATTGACAATTGTCATAATAATAAAAAATCTTAAATATACAACTTTGGTGAGACGAAGCAAAAATTAGTACCAATTAATTGAAATAACAAATTACACTGAATGTTATACTCTTGCCATTATTTAAAGAGCTCTGGACCGCGGGTTCCAAAACCCCTTCCCTGCCAAGAGGTGGCAACGTTGCAAGGTGCTCACCTTGGGGTCTCAACTCACAACCCTTCGCGGTCAAAACCCATCATCCCTCTTCCTTCTTCCTCTTCTATCAACATACAATTTAATTATTTATCGTTCGGTCAACATTTTTTGTAATTTAAATTCGTAACGTACTAATTATTCTGATGAAAATGAGTCCAAATTTCCTGTAATTCGGCGAAGAGGGCGTAATTCGTTTGGGTGGATTGGCCGGGAGAGGGCTGCTGAGTTTTAATCGTACCTGCCTCGAGTTTATACTCGATATGTTCAATTTTTCTCGCTGATCACGATTTTGGTGATGGGATGATCGAGATAATTTGTGAATCAAGTGTGCATTTGCAGAAGAGGGTAAACTGTTGGGGGGCTGGGGGGGTTCACGGGCGGAGGGGTCGCGCAGGTATACCTACCTCGACCTTCTGGGGCTCGAAGCTGGGGCTCGGATTCTTGCAGCGATGCCGAACCTTCGGGGCCTTCAAAAATCCCAGAGCTCTTTAAATAAAGGCAAGAGTATAGTTATGATATTAAGGTGAAGTAACTCTAAAGTGCAACCCTGCAAAGATTAATAAAACGGCCGTAGCCTAAGCCCGTATGTCGCAATAGCCTAGCCTGGAGTTTCACTTACATATAGGTAACAAACATACAACACAAAACAGACCAGGACTAAAACAACAACACAAGAATGACTAGAAGAAGAATTACACGGGGACTATTTACCATTATCACAGAGTATTTACTTAATCACAGAGTTGCATCACAGAGTTCCACCTAAGTTAAATCATGAACGACCGCGAGTACTTTTAAACAATATTCCTCGGGTTCAAAAAAATATATATATGTGATGGATTGATGAAAACGAAGACTCAAACCCGGATTGAACCCGATTGAACGTTTACCATTTTACTTGCATTATCATCAGATTCACTGACATTGTTATTTTAAACAATCTTTATTATTTGAAACTCGAGAAACACAGTAGTGTCGCCAAAAGCTGCTCGTAAATCCCCTCGTGACAGGTTTTGAAACTATTGAGAGAAGAGAGGGGGCACCTGTTAAGCCCTCCTTTAGTTCTGCCCGAACAGTTATTGTTGTAGCTCGCTTGAGTGTGAACCTTTGAGGTGTCATGTGATCATTTTGATATCAAATTTGTAGTAAATACTGTCCGAGGGGGAGTATCGCTAACTCGAGTTCCGTTTCTGAAATAGTACAGTCTCTTCAGGTAATAAAATTAGTTTACAATTCGGAAGTGTTGTTCCTTTGCAAATACCGTGTCTTCCGACAAAGAGGAAGGTCAGCTTCGGGAGGAGGAGCCCGCCATAACATATATATCACATGTATAGCTAATACTAAAATTACAAATAAATACATAATATCACGTCGAGTCTAGTTTTTAGAAGGTACTAATTTTACAAAAATATTCATCAAAGTCAAATGGTGCCATAGATACGAGGATAGATTTGCACATTCTTTTAAAGGGTATGAAATTAGTGCTTACTTCCCTAGCCCTCATAGGGAGAACATTATAAAATTTGCAGCACCACCACCCTATCGAGTTTCGGGCTACATTAAGCCTGCATGAGGGTAACGCAAGCAGGTCAATACGGCGTGTATGGTATGTATGGACTGGCTTAGAAAATTCGTGGGGGTGCTTGGCAACATACAGGAGACATTCTAGGATATATTGGGCCGGTAATGTTAATATTCCTAGTTCCGAGAAGAATGGTTTACAATTGCTACGATAGTGAGCCCGTGCTACTGCTGTACAGCTCTACGCTGAGAGGCGAAAACCGCAGATGCCGACGTCGAATGGCCCCAACACAAAAGACAATACTTCACGCGACTGTGAAAGACCGCATGGTAAGCACAAATTACAGCATCTTTGCCCAAATAGTCGTGAAGTCTCCGGAGTAGAAAGGTTACACTGTTTAAATGTTTCACAAGTTGTTCACAATGAACATTCCAGTTTAATTTTGGGTCCAAGCGGACTCCCCTTGAAACGTACCTAAACCAAAAAATTTTGAGGTGGGAATGGAATTTTTTCTTGGTCGATTCAAAAGGTTCGTTATTGAAAATAATAAACCAAAATTCATTCATGTTTCTCTTGGTTCACCTCGATACGCGTAGAATGGAAATTTAACCCCGAAGGCGGGTGAATGTGGGCACGATGTACTCGATGTAACTTCTGCTCTCATGAATAACCAAACATAAATCTAGTACGTGCACAGAGATTCGACGCGCGATAGTTTGCTCGATTAATTTTAAGAGGATTTGGAGGACTTCACCCCCACGCTGACTATGATATTTCCCTGGCTGCTGTGCTCTGAACCAGAAGCCCTCGGACATCCCCGAGAGGAGAATCTGGCACTCCGATGACCGCAAAACTTCAACGGAATTCAGTTCATAATTTTATCAGGTGTTTTCAAAACCGATTTAGAGCCAATTAAGGAACTAATTGGGAGTTTTTGATGTTCTACAAGTTTGCCAGGTTGGGTGGACAGTATACTTTTCCTATAAGAGAATACATGCAGAATTATCTTGAGAAATAATTGATTGTATATTAAAGAGTAGGACCACCGATAACATACCTGAAATGAACACCATTTTCACGATCATGTCACTAGTTTTCCAAATTAACAAACATCAATCAAGTACGTGTGTGTAATTTTATTATAAATTATGAATGAATCAATGTTTATGAATTGAATTTATCGTGTAACGCGGACTGCAATAACGATAGTCAACAATTACAAAACAAATAAATGGAACAAGTCATAGAAGGAAAAGTTACGCAGGTAATAAACATATTGTTAACAATTAAATTCCCACTTGTTCAAAAAAAAATTTCTCGAATTTACATTCTAATAAATTTAGATGTATTTTGAAGAATTATTGAATATTTGAGCAGAAGGTTCTTTTCAATGGCCACAATTGCGCGATCTGCGTCAGCAGAATCTGTTTATAAACCAAATTTTGTTGGAGTACCTAGAAGAAGAAACATGGGAAATTCATTAGTGGGATGTTGGGGTCTGACTGCTGGTAATTATTTCTCATGAAGTACAGAACCAAGGATTAAGGTAAAAACGTCTGCCAAGTGGGTGTGGCACATAGCTTCCTCGTATCCATAACCCGATTATATAGATGGTCCGATGCATAGTACCTAGTTAATCTCAAAGCACCAATCTCTAAGTAACTTTCACTACCCTCATAGGGAACCATCTACACGCTAATCTGGACAATCCTAGAAAATTTCATCAAATTCGGATGAAAAATGTAAATGTTATGGCTGTTCCAAGGATTTTACGTATGCGCATGCGCAGTGGCTATTATCAGTCCGAAGGTGATTATTTTCATAGGGGACCATCTAAATACTTATCTGTAACATTCCTGAAAATTTCATTGAAATCGGATGGAAAATGTAGAAGTTATGGCCGTTACAAGGAATTCACGTTTGCGCATGCGCAGTCGCTTCTATCAGTCCTAGGATGATGATTTTCATAGGGGACCGTCTACACACCAACCCGCACAATCTCTGAAAATTTCATCGAAATCGGACAATAACTTCGTATAGTTATGCGCGTTACAAGGAATTCATGACAGACGGACATACACACAGACACACAGACACGGAACCAAAATTGTTCAGAAAGGTCTAAAACGCAAAACGCGAGTGAAAATTTTGATTTTGGAGAACTTTTTTTTTCGTCCTTGAAAAGTGAAAACAAAGCTTCCGCTACCTTGGTAGACTCGGAAGCAAAAGGGTCTTCATCTGTGCTGCCTAAAGGCCATATCACACGAGCGATTTTTCAGCTTTTTTCCGCAGAAAAATCGCTGGAACGTGAAGAGGAAGAAGTACAGTGATTCAAGTATCCATGCAAGGGAAGAAGTACAGTGTTTCAAGTATCCATGCAGCGGGTTTTTAATTCCACTTCCCCACCCCCCCATAGCCCAGCCTGCACCCTGGTGGAGCGATTTTTCTAGCTTTGGAATATTTAGAACGCGTTCTAATTTTTCTAGTCCGCCATTTTGTGCGGGAAAAAAAGCTGGAAGGAAACCATTCGAAGGTTCTCCATCGATAAGTAATTTGTGGTTGTAGCATTCCTTGATCTACTAGTCGACGTCTGTTCAGTTTTCTGCAGTTTTCCGAGAGAAAAATTAATCAGTTCTTCGTTCATTTTTACAATGACGATTTTTAACAATGAACCATCAGATTTCAGTAATTCTTTCTGTACAAATACTTACATGTTTGACAGACAAAATACTGGACAGTGGTACATAATTTATATACTTAAGTTAAGATATTGTAGTTGGTAGGTACTCACCACTAATGATCAAGGAAATAGGGTCCATTTTGAAGAATAATATGGCAGGAGCACAAAAACTGAAGAAAACGAGATCGTAGTGACGCCACGGAGACAAGTAAAGTTGTTGGCGAGTGAAAAAAATAAAGAAGCCAAGTTTTCAATTAATTAATTACCTACCAGGACCGAAAATCAAGTTTAGTTTCCCACCCATCAATTACCTAAACAACAGGTGATTCCTATTTTACAATTTATTGTTGAATAGGAAAATACATTCTTCTCGTGACTTTTGCTCAACACACTTATTTTTTATTTAAAAATAATAATTGTAGATTTAGGTCCTATTCTGACTAATACCTCTGCTATCACCCATCTTTTAAAAAAGTGATTACTTTTTCTGGGAGTGGGAGCGACGCTAAAACGTTGCTTCAAAATTCCACACTACTATAACCTGATCCAAAACTTGTAGAGTGAAAATCGCTGGCCGCCAGAATGCGCTCTATTCGCAGTTTTCTGCGGTTATTCTTCTTCAACTTCGCCTAACTTATTCTAACTTCCTCTTCACGTTCCAGCGATTTTTCTGCGGAAAAAAGCTGAAAAATCGCTCGTGTGATATGGCCTTTAAGGCCATATCACACGAGCGATTTTTCAGCTTTTTTCCGCAGAAAAATCGCTGGAACGTGAAGAGGAAGAAGTACAGTGATTCAAGTATCCATGCAAGGGAAGAAGTACAGTGTTTCAAGTATCCATGCAGCGGGTTTTTAATTCCACTTCCCCACCCCCCCATAGCCCAGCCTGCACCCTGGTGGAGCGATTTTTCTAGCTTTGGAATATTTAGAACGCGTTCTAATTTTTCTAGTCCGCCATTTTGTGCGGGAAAAAAAGCTGGAAGGAAACCATTCGAAGGTTCTCCATCGATAAGTAATTTGTGGTTGTAGCATTCCTTGATCTACTAGTCGACGTCTGTTCAGTTTTCTGCAGTTGTCCGAGAGAAAAATTAATCAGTTCTTCGTTCATTTTTACAATGACGATTTTTAACAATGAACCATCAGATTTCAGTAATTCTTTCTGTACAAATACTTACATGTTTGACAGACAAAATACTGGACAGTGGTACATAATTTATATACTTAAGTTAACCCTCGGGTGAGCGCGCCTTTGAGTGTAACAAGAGCGGGCGCGGGCGGCCCTGAGGGCCGCTCTTTGTTGTTTAGCGTTCCTAAGTGTAGGATTAAGGCCGCGAAAAGGAAAAAAATTTACTCAAAAACATGTGAGCATTTAAAAGTATTCATTTTTATCAACACAACATAGTTTCTTAATAGTACTGCAATATTCCCCTACATTGGTAATACATAAAGTCGGTATCTAACTTTTTTCTCACTAAAAAAATTCAGGAACTCGTAACTTGCGAAAATGTATTTTCTACCGTCTACCTCCATATATTTCATCCATCTCTTTTCTGGAGAAGATGAAAAAAATGATTATTTCTGACTTAGAATGAAAGTTAGGAAAATGTGTAATGGTAACATTTGATAAAACAGTACAAATAATAGAAAAAATAGAAGTAGAGAAGATAGATAAGAAGTAGAGAAAGAAAGAGGGATAGCGGAAATGTTGGAGGGGGTCTTGTAGAAGGATTACCGGGTGTGGGGGTTCAACCTTTCCCGATAGTTTTCGAATCTGAATAAAAAAACAGCAACGGCGGACCTGAGGTCCGCCCCGCGCCCGCCCGTGGGTTAAGATATTGTAGTTGGTAGGTACTCACCACTAATGATCAAGGAAATAGGGTCCATTTTGAAGAATAATATGGCAGGAGCACAAAAACTGAAGAAAACGAGATCGTAGTGACGCCACGGAGACAAGTAAAGTTGTTGGCGAGTGAAAAAAATAAAGAAGCCAAGTTTTCAATTAATTAATTACCTACCAGGACCGAAAATCAAGTTTAGTTTCCCACCCATCAATTACCTAAACAACAGGTGATTCCTATTTTACAATTTATTGTTGAATAGGAAAATACATTCTTCTCGTGACTTTTGCTCAACACACTTATTTTTTATTTAAAAATAATAATTGTAGATTTAGGTCCTATTCTGACTAATACCTCTGCTATCACCCATCTTTAAAAAAAGTGATTACTTCTTCTGGGAGTGGGAGCGACGCTAAAACGTTGCTTCAAAATTCCACACTACTATAACCTGATCCAAAACTTGTAGAGTGAAAATCGCTGGCCGCCAGAATGCGCTCTATTCGCAGTTTTCTGCGGTTATTCTTCTTCAACTTCGCCTAACTTATTCTAACTTCCTCTTCACGTTCCAGCGATTTTCCAGAGGAAAAAAAGCCAAAAAATCGCTCGTGTGATATGGCCCTAAAGGCCATATCACACGAGCGATTTTTTGGCTTTTTTCCGCTGGAAAATCGCTGGAACGTGAAGAGGAAGTTAGAATAAGTTAGGCGAAGTTGAAGAAGAATAACCGCAGAAAACTGCGAATCGAGCGCATTCTGGCGGCCAGCGATTTTCACTCTAACGTGACTACAAGTTTTGGATCAGGTTATAGTAGTGTGGAATTTTGAAGCAACGTTTTAGCGTCGCTCCCACTCCCAGAAAAAATAATCACTTTACTTGTCTCCGTGGCGTCACTACGATCTCGTTTTCTTCAGTTTTTGTGCTCCTGTTGTATTATTCTTCAAAATTGACCCTATTTCCTTGATCATTAGTGGTGATTTCTCTGATATTTCTCTACACAATTGATGAGAAGCGAAGTTTCACTTGTTGTCCACCTATTCACTATATCCTTCGGCGGCATAGTTGTTAGTTGTTGGAGGTTTAAAAATGAACGAAGAACTGATTAATTTTTCTCTCGGAAAACTGCAGAAAACTGAACAGACGTCGACTAGTAGATCAAGAAAATCCCAAACTACCACAAATTACTTATCGATGGAGAACCTTCGAATGGTTTCCTTCCAGCTTTTTTTCCCGCACAAAATGGCGGACTAGAAAAATTAGAACGCGTTCTAAATATTCCAAAGCTAGAAAAATCGCTCCACCAGGGTGCAGGCTGCGCTATGGGGGGGTGGGGAAGTGGAATTAAAAACCCGCTGCATGGATACTTGAAACACTGTACTTCTTCCCTTGCATGGATACTTGAATCACTGTACTTCTTCCTCTTCACGTTCCAGCGATTTTTCTGCGGAAAAAAGCTGAAAAATCGCTCGTGTGATATGGCCTTTAGACAGTGGCGCCTCGTGAGAATATTCGTGAGGCAAACAGCTTGGCCAATCACAGAAGAATAAACAATAACGAAAAACGCTGCAAATTATTTCACAAAGGTTTATTATTTTTCTGAAGATAAAGCGTCAGCTTTACCCTCGTCACTACCTACCAATCATGTTTTTGCTTCAAAATGTTGTTTATTTAGATGAAATAAACCCTTCACACTCCGTTTGAAGAAATAAAGAATTCCTTGGTTTAGAAATTTGATTATAGGAAGCAAAACATGTACAACCCACAGAAACGAACATCGATCGCATTTTGGTCAGCTAAAATTTGTAAGGTGATAAGGCCTCTTTTGCGATTCACACTCGTGTTTCACATTTATCGTAAGTTCAACCTTCAAGTTCTCATGGAGAGCAGATAGTTTATCCTCTGGGTGGGTTGATTCGATTCTAAAAATTCAATGGTAGGTACCTATCTCAAATTGGTGAAAAAACAATACCTTCATAACGAGAGTTTTCGAGAGAGGGGCCTTAAAAGTTACAGTCCTAATGTTTCACCGCTCAGAAGTGACTGACAAAACCTTCGGGGCACAAGTAAACCCCAAATGGAGCTCTTATACCAAATTTCATTAAAATCGGTCCATGATAATTAAGGAAAGTTCCGCGGACGGACGGATTTTTTTATATTCGATTTTCAAAATATACGTAGTAGCTACCTACCTCAAAAGTAAACCATCGGGGGGTTCAATATTATGCAACTATTTCCAAATAGGTACCAATCAACAAGAAAAAGGATTAGGTACAGTGAAATCGGGAACGGCACACCAGTCAGCGCCAGGCAGCCGCTATTTGCGGTGGCGAAAACTCTAAGTTTTCCTTCCTTGAGATAATGTGGTTGGATGGATATGTTATGTCTGCCATGCATGGGTTAATTAGTATCCATGGCTCAAGTTTCTCTGCTTTCAAGGTCACGAAACAGTTCTCCAATTGTTTGCAACAGCTGATAGCATGGTAATACTTGACACCGCGATGACCCCCCGCCACCCGCTGATCGTCGCCTCTCACTCTAAACAGTCCCGAAAAATTCATTTTTTTGAACTGCTTGCCTTGCATCGCTTTGCCCCGCGCTAGTTCGCTTATCATCTGCAATCATCTACATTACCGACCTCTCCAAGTCTATGGTGTGTTGCAGGCTAGTATCCAAGGCAAAATACGTACTTTCTTATTCCATTCTCCTATTTCATCTAATTTACTTGGTAATAATGAAAAAGTACCTACTTAAATTATACTAAAATTTTCCAAAATTGGCTATTGTATTACTTGAAAAAGATGGGAATATAGGAGAATCTCAACAAAAATTAATTTATTCATTTTGCTTATTTTTATTAAGGCAAACAGTGTTTGCTATGTTTGCCTGGAGGAGGCGCCACTGCGCCTTCTCTGACGAGGAAACCCAACTAGTAACATAGGACTTGGTGAGAAATGAGGGTAGAAGGTACCCTCTACTCTTTAGTATTTTCTTTGAGTTAGAATATTTTTATTATTATGTTTTCTTAAACAATCGATGGTTGGAGAATCAAAATACTTATCAGTTTTGGTTTGAAAGTGTATAAAAAATGAAGGTAAAAATTGGACTTCTCTAAAAGATACCTCGGGATAATAAGTAACACATGCATTCCAGGGGACATCACATTGGATAAGCATTAGGTCAATTTTAACCAGTAGGTAAAGGATAAAACTTGAATTTTTATTTTCCTTCCTCTTGCGTAAAACTGTCCTGCGACACCCAACATGCAAATTCGAGTTCAATATTATCTCCCCACTCGCCCCTCCCCATGCCAATTTCGTTATTCTGGTGGAATAATGTGCAACTCGGAAGTTATATGGGTCAAACAAAAAAAAAAATCGCTGCAAATCATTGCCCAAAGGTTTATTATTTTCTGTATAGATCACTGGTTCTCCATCAATAGCACCTACCACCATCTTTTGATCTTCCCTCTCAAATTTCAGCTTCCTGCGTTTAATAGGATTAAAAATGGCTTCGGAGCTCACTCAGCTGATCAGTGCTCTTCCAGGCGTCTCCAGCATTCGAGGAGATCTTCTTCACTCTTCAGATCACTGATCAGCTGAGTGAGCTCCGAAGCCATTTTCAATCCTATTGAACGCAGGAAGCTGCAATTTGAGAGGGAAGGTCAAGGGAGAATACAAATGGTGGTAGGTGCTATTGATGGAGAACCAGTGATCTATACAGAAGGGTGATCTATACAGAAAATAATAAACCTTAAGCAATGATTTGTAGCGTTTTTAATTTGTTATTCGGAAACGTAAATCATCAAATTTTGCGAGGGGGTTAAAAATTTTGTTTCTTGTTTGATTCCAAAGGCTTAAGAAAATAATAAACCAAAAGAAACGCACATTTTGGTTGGAAATTGAGGCCTGGGCGGTATGCACAAGATTTTTTCACACACTCACAGACATTCACCTATGTTTTTTTCCGTGAATTTGGATTAAGAATAGTTTAAAACGGATTAGAGTGTGGTTTTTGGTTTATTATTTTCAATAATGAACCTTTGGAATCAACCAAGAAAAAAAAAATTTTAACACCCCCTCAAAATTTGATGGTTTACGTTTCAAGATACGTAGAATCCAAAAATCGAATAAAAATTTGGCCGTCCGCGGCACTTTGCCACTTAGCATTGACCGATTTTGATGAAATTTGGTATGTAGGCTCCATTTGGGGTCTAGTTGTGCCCCGAAGCTTTTGGTTGATGTAGGTCACTCCTAAGGGTTCCAAAATCAATTTTGAAATGTTGAAAACGCCCTAACTCGAAAAATTTCGATATAAAGGTATTGTTTTTCCTTCAAATTAAGATTCTATAGAATTTTTTGAGACCACGCGGAGCTCTGTAGGACAAACCGTTCGCTCCCTACGAAAATTTAAGGGTTTATATTGAAATATAATAATATATATTATATTTATATAATATATTTATATTTATATTATATATATAAAAACACGAGTGTGAATCGCAAAAGAGGCCTAATCTCCGTTCAAATTAGAGCTGACCGAAATGCGATCGATGGTTGGTGATTTTTTTTTTTTTTGATTTTTTTTTGATTTTTTTTTTTTTTTTAATATTTTTCTCTTCATATTGGATGGTTGGTGATTTTGTAGACGAGTGATCTATATAAAAATAATAAACCGTTGTGTAATAATTTGCAGCGTTTTTTTCCTTTTTGTTGAGTGTTGTCCAACTTAACTTAATTGATTGCGTAAGTCTTACTGTAGGACCTCCTGAAAAAAGGGAAGAAGGAAAGAAACTCGGTCCTTTGGGCCTCGCCTGAACTCCCGGATGCTTGCTGCTTAGAGCCTATGTCTAAAATTCAAGAAACATGATTTAGCTGCGCTTTTTGGCGAAGTAGTTACCCCGCATAACATTGGGCGGTTACGCCCGCCACCCTCTCTGCGAGGTTAGTCCAAGGCTGCAGCCACCCACCATGGCGGTTCCCAGACCTTATACCCAATCATATCACATCCTCCCCCACCTCAGTAGCCTTCTTTCACTTCTTCTCGTCCTCTCGTGTCCCACGAAACCCCTTCTGAGTGTCCTCAATTTGTCATAAAGTTTACTGAAATTAGCTATTGTCATGGATGTTGATACATCCATGAACATAATAAACAGTAGAGAACCTCCAGTGGCAGGTTAGATTAGTATTCGTTTAGCTTGCAATGATATTCTGATATTTTCCGTAATAAAAACGTTATATTATATTGAAGAGTTGTTCAATACATATTAGTGGCGCAGTCAGTAGGACCTACCTGAAAAACCCTGTTGAAACTACCTTGAGGTGAACGGGTCGCCTCCGACATCCACCTAATCGCCTAAATTTGTGATGTGAAATTTGAATATTTCTAATAATGTAAAATTGGCCAATCCTGCTAATTGTGTACAATTTTTTTCATGGGAAGGAGGTGTCATGGATGTTGATACATCCATGAACATAATAAACAGTAGAGAACCTCCAGTGGCAGGTTAGATTAGTATTCGTTTAGCTTCTGATATTTTCCGTAGTAAAAACGTTATATTATATTGAAGAGTTGTTCAATACATATTAGCTATAATTCCACTCCTCAGCAATTTCCACCTCTTTGACCGCTATTCTGATTAATTTTAAGTGGTTACCCACACACGTAATAAAATTCGAATGTTTGTCGTGTAACTCGGTCGGTTCACTCCTTCGCAGATCTCCGAGAACAGGAAAGGCCCGCAGGCCTGGGAAACACAGCCCAGGGCATCGTCTGGTGAGCCATCAGCTCTTATTTTTTATAATCCGTGATTTCATCCCTTTTGTACCATCTGCATATCGATTATTAGGTATTACATTTTATCAGTGATAAGATTGACTTCTTTTTCCTATCCATGAGCTTGTGTGCACACAATTCATTTACTTTATCCCTAGTAGAGGAAATACAATTGAATTGCCGTGCGAAGGAAGAACAGCTTGGGACCGAAAAAAAAACGGTTCAGCTTGGGAACTGGTCGAACAATTTGGAGGAAGAAATGCTCAACTATAGATTCCTCAACACGACGAATAACCTGCCCAAGGCATACGTCACACTTTAGCTGTTTTCCTACCAAACGATTTTAGATGTGCTGGTTTTCCTTCATATCAAATGACGAAACAATTTTTGATTTTTCAACCTGAATGTTTTGTATTGTTTCTCAAGCTGTTTTATTCCTTCCGGCAGTACAGGTCTTGATGCCTTAGGAAGTAGGTGTGTCGGACCAAATAAATAATAACACAGGTTTAAGAAAACCAAGTTTTAACTCCATCAGTAAGTTTTAGGTAAATTTATATACAATTTTTTTATAAGAATAATTTATATTAAACCTTGAAATATTTGGTAAATAACGTGGGTAAGTAAGTGGATAAACATAGTGAGGATAAACTAAGGATCAGCGTCATTTTTACTTAGTTTTCATAGTTATAAGCTCAACTAAGTCATCTTCTCGATTGGAATTTGCTTTTAACCTAACGTCGTCTTGTTTTATCAATCAATCAGCCTCAACTGCTGAGAAAAGACATTTCGACGGCAACTTCTTCCATCAAAGGACCCACCAAAGAAACCAGCGGCTCAACGCAAATCGAAGAAGTTGAGTACGAAACTGAGCAGAACCTGATAGAGCAGATCAACGAACTTACTCGCACCCTCAACTTGGACTTAGGTTGCCATGTAAATTCTGTGTAGGACATTAAGTCGCGCCCACACTTCCGGATGAAGATCGAGAGTTGGCAGCTTTGCAACAAGAACTAGGTATCGACGTTGAATCAACCACAACCTTCTATAATTATGTAACAATAAACAACACCAAAGCTGAGTCAGAAAAATATTTTTGAACATCTTAACTAGATCTGTGAATAAAACAATAACACGAAAAATTGCAACAATCAATAGCAACCTCGAATATTAATAAATTGATAACAAACAATTGTATGAAGAGCAGCTGAAAACGTAGCTCACACTGATGAAAAAACGCAATGATTAACGTACCCAATAATGATTATCGACCAAGTTGAATTTGAGGTTATCCAAGTTAACATGGATTAAATAGGTATTAACGAGGCGAAGTACGATTTTCTCAACCTTCTCAACCGCTGGCGATAAGAGTTTCTTCAACTAAGGAAGGTACCTACCTACAATCCTACAGCAAGCAAAAATAAACATTTTAATATTCAATGATAAGAGTGGCATAACGTAATAAGAGTCGACATTCAAATAATCAGTTAAGGAAAACATAGGTAACTGCTACATCTTGCTTCAATCACTTGTTGGATGCTACCTTGAATTTTTTTCTTTATAACCATTTTTTATGACTCCGCGAGAACTCAATAAAATTTGGGACAGGATTGTATTTTGGATTTTGAACTCTTGAAATAAATGTTACAAAGATAGCTAACAATTGACGGTACAACATTGTTTTAAGAAATATTTTCAATAAAGTTCCCTCCAGGAGTTTTGAAAGCTGCGAATACGAATCCAGTGTGCCAAAATCACTGTTACTATCACTGTCACGTTTCCATATGAGTACCATTGATGAACAGTTCAATCTAGGTGGTATTTCCTACCAGGGAATAACGTAATTAATCTCACTCATACGGTAGCACTTGGCAATCCAAACAAAGGAATTAATTAATCGTATTCACTTCTAAAATTGCAGCAGAACTAACAATATCAGTCTTTTGAATCTGCAATACCTACTGTTTTGAGCATGAAACAGTCTTTTTGGAAAACACACAATAAATATCCCTTTTTGGACTTATTTTAAAAGGTAGATCATATCACATCATTTAGTGGGTGATTGAATTCATGAATAATGAGGCCATAACGCCGGGTTTTGAGGCAGAAAGGTAAGTGATGTACAATTCGCATTTGGACACGAGATAAGAAGACGACATACCACGGGCTTTAGCGATCACACTCAGGATGTTTTCAGGCTCCAGAAGGAGAGCTATCTTGTCGGCTGCGTCCTCAGCGAGCAGTTGCTCGGAGAAGAACAGAGCTAGCCCGTGAAGCTCCAGCAAATTAGGTAGTTCCTGGACGACGTGATGCCCGGTGTACAAGAATTGAAGGAGGCCTTTGAACGCGATTGGATCGTGCGAAGAGCAGTCCATTACAGGATTGGCAGCAGCTGGAGTGTTCAGGTCGAGTATCTGGTGGAAGCACTCCGACCGCGAGCACAAGAACAGCCGATGCCCTGGGAAAGTGGAATTCTTAAAGACAAAGGTAATATCACTGAGTAAGGTATTCCCAAAGAGCTCTGCAGAGATCTTCAATAAGCTGGAACCCAATTCAAGTAATCTAACCTTTTCAGAAGACTTGAAAGATTTCGGTGACGAACAGTTTGGAGTCTGATTCAACAGGTCTGGATCTGCATCAGGTCTGCTCTCGAATGCTGTAGAAATAGAGAGCACTTCAATAGACGAAGACAAGTTCTGTTCTTTATTATCAACACCGTCAAGGTATATCATTCCCATCTCTCTCGGTGTACAGTTATTGTGATAGACTTCAATCAGGTTAGACCCGCCTTGAAGAGGTCTTGGAGAGAAGTGAGGGCCCCAAGTGTAAACCTCGTTATCAGACAAGACTGCCACATATAGAGCGTATGGTTTTGGCGAAAGCCAAGTTGAGAAGATTAAAATAGCCTTTTTTTGGTCCAGCATCACTTGTGTGGGCTTTCTGATTTTCTTCATTTTGTTGTTCACTCCCAAAAACCCAAAATCCTCGGAGTTTTCCCCGCAGGCCCAAACGTCGCCTGATTCAAGCAACATGAGAGTGCTGACTGGACCGCAGATCAATTTGGAGCAGCGTTCATACAGTTCCAACTTCTTCACAGTGTACGTGTCTTTCTCTGTGAACGCCGAATACCCTCTCTGACCATCGAACCCACTGCCCCACGTGTACACTTCTTTGTCGGACGTGAGCATAACCACGTGTACTGCACCACAAGATACTGACACAACTGTAGAATCAACTATCAGTTCTTCACACTCGAACGAGCTACGAATCAATATTCCCCACACGTATACCTTCCCTTCTGTCGACAAAGCTGCCATAAAACTGTGTCCGCAACAGATTTCGATGAAAGAAGCAGGTGGTTCCATCTTGGATTTGGCAATTTGTGGCGGCTGGAAGGCATTTTGGTCTTCGCTCGTCCTTCCCCACCAGTACAGACAGCCGCTCGAGTCTAAAGCTGCCCCAACGATGACACCTGTAAGCAAGAAGAAAACGCTGCAAATTATTACACAAAGGTTTATTATCTATATCTATATAGATAACTCACAGCTTTGCCATTGGCACTACCTAACAATCGTATTTTCGCTTCGAAATCAAGTTTATTTTGAAGAAATAAACGCTTGACAATAAATTCCAAAAATAGGGGGTTATGGATGGGGCAAAGAACAATCCGAGTACAATCGAAAAAACTAAAAACGATCGTATTTTGGTCAGCTAAAGTTTGAACGGAGATTAGGCCTCTTTTGCGATTCACACTCATGTTTCTGATTTATTGTAAGTTCAACCCTCATAGGGAGCGAACGGTTGGTCCTACAGAGGTCTAGGTGGTCTCATTCGATTCCAAACATTCAATACTATTTTAAATTGCGCCTTGTGAAAATTTAAAGTTAATAATTAACACTTTCCGTGCGGATGATGGTAATAACCATCATGCCGAGTTTCGCGAGTGGCGTATGATGGTTTATACCATCACAGCTATAAGTATATCTCCGAGCTGTTCATCGTTCTGCTACCTAGTGGATGACTTAAGAACCTCTTTCGGATTTTTCTCGTGCTCAGTAGGTCCTCTTGTCGCCACGAGAGTGCCCTGTTTTCACTTCTGGGGATTCTGTTATCTTTAAGATTTGCGGGTTTGCACTACCGAATTCCTGACAAAAAGGTCTCCCGCCACAGGCGAAAACCAGTTTTTTAGGTCCGCACGGAAAGTGTTAATGCCTGAAAATCATGTACTAATTATTAGTACATGATTTTCAGGCATTTTTCAAAGCTGAATCACATAGAAGTTCTTCCTACCAGCATCCTTTCTTGATGGGAAACAGGTACGTACTTGAGTTTAATCCACTCTAAGATCTGCCCCGTGTTCTAGTTATGATGGATTCAAAAAAATCCATTCATGCAGCATGAGTTAATGAAACAAATTTTCAAAGAAATTTTCATAGCTATGGTTAAGAAAATCTAATATTAGTTGTAACACAGAGTAGCCAGCCTAGACTAGAGGCGGCACATACCACAAATCGATTAAATTATTAAAATGGTTAAATATTTTTTAAACCCTCAAAAAATACTCTTCTTGAAACCCCGTACTCAGAGAGTACCAACACGTGTATTGCTAGCATGGAAAATGCTTTATCCTTGGTCTAACCACCTGAAAACGTTACGTGGGAGGGAGGGTGAAGGATGAGTGTCACCCAGGGGTCCACTCCATTCCAACTCTGCCAAAAAGCAAGGCTGAAGCATGCATGTCCCACACTGGGCTGAAAGCTGAATCTGGGAGCCCGAGAAGCGTTCTGATTGGTGGAGCTCCAGGACGTAGTTATAGTGGAAAGCAACAGATAGCGTTCATGATCACTTGTTCCCAACCTCATTGAACAAGTCACCTTGTTCAACACATATTTTTCTCTTTGGTGCGTTACTGGCCGCATCTAAGTAATTAATTGGATAACATTCAGTTATATTCGCGATATGTACGAAAAACTCGAGCGATTTTCAATAATACACTGGGTTTCAAACCTTACCTTACCTTTCGCCTTGATTGGTTTTTCCAAGTAATTTTTGCAAATCTAAATGATAATGAAACGAAAAGTTATCAATTTCTGGTCATTCGAAAGGTTTTGAAAAGAAGCGGTATGAAGAGTGTGGCCTCTCCCCCCACCACTTCCGTAGTAGTTCCTCAATCCTAGCTGAAAGTAGATAGCGCAACTGAGGCAGCCTCAAAAATGCTTGCACACCATTTTAACGTTGGCTTTCTTCTCTGTTAACTTGTCTCCGTTACTCTGTGATGTCCCATGATTCTCGAATCTTAGCCAAAGGCTCTAAGCAGTAAAGCGAGTTTTTTCGATTTTCAGTATACCATAACTACCAATATTCTGTATGCACAGGGTATGTTTTGGAGATGTTAGGAGTCCATATTGATGTTTTACTCGTCTCCAGGAACACCTAGAGTACCCACACGTTTTTGAAACTTGAGGACAAATGGCGCGGGAACGTGGATCTCAGATGGTCCCCCCATCACACCAGTTACCCAACTTACAATGTCCTATGAAGAGAGAGGGACGAGACGTTCGAGACCACACGGAATCTACGGTGGCGTTCCCGGCGCGGTGGCTTTCTCACAAACTATTCACACTTGCTTATCATCCGTAATGGAGAATTTGCCTCACATTTTTTTTTTTTTTTTCGAATGAGGGTTTATTTTTATGGAATAAAACCATAGTGAGCTGCTCGAAAACACATCCAAAAAATTTAGAGAATTTAAGGAAGATGGAAATTTTAAATGTGGTGGCAATGTGTAAGAGGCAGCCATGTTTGAAACGTAAAGGATATTCTACCAATCTGACTTCAAAGGAGGTTCTGTGGCGCTTACCACAGAAGCGGAACAAACACGAACTTTTAGCTTACAAGTAGTGCGCACAAGAGTGCGCCGCGAACTGGCAGGAAGAACCCAGACACAAAAGTGACCAAAAGAAACAATATTACTCACTTTTTTACAATACGATTCTACCTACTAGTTTGTCAAGCATTATTAGTCTTCATCTTCTCTTATTTAGTTTCAAGATTTGAATCACATTATTCGAGTAGCCATTTCACTGGATCGTTTTGTGTGGCGGTGCTAGAACTCTGTCTGTTGTCGGAGTTGTTTTCGCGTCGTTTTTTTTTTTCGTATGACGTCAACAATATTCCTCGATTTTTGCGGTGTTTTGTAACAGAGGCTTCACTTGTTCAGGCATTTTCTCCAATGTTAATTTTTTCCCCCTTGGTTATTCCTAGTGTTAAACGTTATTCTAGGGCCCTATTATAGGATTTGACTTGAAATTCCAGAATCTAAAATTGAGGCAAATTCCCTATTGGGATTGTGTACTAACTTGTTATCATTCCGACTTCTAGGTACTTAATATTTTCGGAACTTCTTGAACTATCACACCATAATAGATTATGATATTATTTCACAAAATAACTTCATGTAAATCTTCGGGGATAGATTCTCCAACAACTTTTGCCTCTTAGCAATATTTGTAGTCATTTGGCATCAGGTAGAAAGGACACGTAACGTTCTTTCCAACGATACATTCAGATTTGAATTTTCCCATAAATTAAGGGAAATTTGGCCGCTTTATTTAATAAAGATAAAAAACAAAAAAAAAGTCTGCCAAGTGGGTGTGGCACATAGCTTCCTCGTATCCATAACCCGATTATATAGATGACCAGATGCTTAGTAGTTGATCTCAAGACACCAATCTCTAAGTACCTTCCACTACCCTCATAGGAGACCATCTTCACGCTAATCTAGACAATCCTAGAAAATTTCATCAAATTCGGATGAAAAATATAAGTGTTATGGCTGTTACAAGGATTTTACGTTTGCGCATGCGCAGAGGCTACTGTAAATTTCAAGGCCTTGACCATCTACAATCTAATCCGCGTAATCCCTGAAAATGTCATCAAAATCGGGTAGAAAATGAGGAAGTTATGGCTGTTACAAGGAATTCACGTTTGCGCATGCGCAGCGGCTACTATCGGTCCGGGGTGATCATCTTCATTGGGGACCATCTACAATCTAATCCACAACATCCCTGAAAATTTCATTGAAATCGGATGGAAAATGTAGAAGTTATGGCCGCTACAAGGAAATTCACGTTTGCGCATGCGCAGTGGCTACTATCATTCCGAAGGTGGTGATTTTCATAGGGGACCATCTACAACCTAATCCGCATAATCCCTGAAAATTTCATCGAAATCGAGTGGAAAATGAGGAAGTTATGGCCGTTACAAGGAATTCACGTTTGCGCATGCGCAGTGGCTACTATCATTCCGAAGGTGGTGATTTTCATAGGGGACCATCTACAACCTAATTCGCATAATCCCTGAAAATTTCATCGAAAACGAGTGGAAAATGAGGAAGTTATGGCCGTTACAAGGAAATTCACGTTTGCGCATGCGCAGTGGCTACTATCATTCCGAAGGTGGTGATTTTCATAGGGGACCATCTACAACCTAATTCGCATAATCCCTGAAAATTTCATCGAAATCGGGTGGAAAATGTAGAAGTTATGGCCGTTACAAGGAAATTCACGTTTGCGCATGCGCAGTGGCTACTATCATTCCGAAGGTGGTGATTTTCATAGGGGACCATCTACAACCTAATTCGCATAATCCCTGAAAATATCATCGAAATCGGGTGGAAAATGTAGAAGTTATGGCCGTTACAAGGAAATTCACGTTTGCGCATGCGCAGTGGCTACTATCATTCCGAAGGTGGTGATTTTCATAGGGGACCATCTACAACCTAATCCGCATAATCCCTGAAAATTTCATCGAAATCGGGTGGAAAATGTAGAAGTTATGGCCGTTACAAGGAAATTCACGTTTGCGCATGCGCAGTGGCTACTATCATTCCGAAGGTGGTGATTTTCATAGGGGACCATCTACAACCTAATTTGCATAATCCCTGAAAATATCATCGAAATCGGGTGGAAAATGTAGAAGTTATGGCCGTTACAAGGAAATTCACGTTTGCGCATGCGCAGTGGCTACTATCATTCCGAAGGTGGTGATTTTCATAGGGGACCATCTACAACCTAATTCGCATAATCCCTGAAAATTTCATCGAAATCGAGTGGAAAATGAGGAAGTTATGGCCGTTACAAGGAAATTCACGTTTGCGCATGCGCAGTGGCTACTATCATTCCGAAGGTGGTGATTTTCATAGGGGACCATCTACAACCTAATTCGCATAATCCCTGAAAATTTCATCGAAATCGGGTGGAAAATGTAGAAGTTATGGCCGTTACAAGGAAATTCACGTTTGCGCATGCGCAGTGGCTACTATCATTCCGAAGGTGGTGATTTTCATAGGGGACCATCTACAACCTAATCCGCATAATCCCTGAAAATTTCATCGAAATCGAGTGGAAAATGAGGAAGTTATGGCCGTTACAAGGAATTCACGTTTGCGCATGCGCAGTGGCTACTATCATTCCGAAGGTGGTGATTTTCATAGGGGACCATCTACAACCTAATTCGCATAATCCCTGAAAATTTCATCGAAATCGAGTGGAAAATGAGGAAGTTATGGCCGTTACAAGGAAATTCACGTTTGCGCATGCGCAGTGGCTACTATCATTCCGAAGGTGGTGATTTTCATAGGGGACCATCTACAACCTAATTCGCATAATCCCTGAAAATTTCATCGAAATCGGGTGGAAAATGTAGAAGTTATGGCCGTTACAAGGAAATTCACGTTTGCGCATGCGCAGTGGCTACTATCATTCCGAAGGTGGTGATTTTCATAGGGGACCATCTACAACCTAATTCGCATAATCCCTGAAAATATCATCGAAATCGGGTGGAAAATGTAGAAGTTATGGCCGTTACAAGGAAATTCACGTTTGCGCATGCGCAGTGGCTACTATCATTCCGAAGGTGGTGATTTTCATAGGGGACCATCTACAACCTAATTCGCATAATCCCTGAAAATTTCATCGAAATCGAGTGGAAAATGAGGAAGTTATGGCCGTTACAAGGAAATTCACGTTTGCGCATGCGCAGTGGCTACTATCATTCCGAAGGTGGTGATTTTCATAGGGGACCATCTACAACCTAATCCGCATAATCCCTGAAAATTTCATCGAAATCGAGTGGAAAATGAGGAAGTTATGGCCGTTACAAGGAATTCACGTTTGCGCATGCGCAGTCGCTTCTATCAGTCCGAGGATGATGATTTTTATAGCGTACCGTCTACACACCAACCCGCACAATCCCTGAAAATTTCATAGAAATCGGACAATAACTTCGTATAGTTATGCGCGTTACAAGGAAATCATGACAGACACACAGACAGACAGACACGGAACCAAAATTATTCAGAAAGCTCTAAAACGCAAAACGCGAGTGAAAATTTTGATTTTGGAGAACTTTTTTTTCATCCTTGAAAAGTGAAAACAAAGCTTCCGCTACCTTGGTAGACTCGGAAGCAATATGTTAAAATACCTAGAAAGTAGAATGACGTACCAATGGAAAACGCTTGGAGGTTCTTTCCGCTGAGGGCTGCGATTTTGAACGGGTGGAAAGGTTCTGGCTTCAGCAGGCCATCAGTAGGGGAGACTCCTAGAAGGCTGACGTCAGAAAGCTCTGAGAAAACGCCAAAAACTTCATCTCGATCTGAGATAAGCAGCGCTGCTGTTCCTCCGTGGGCTCTAAAGACGCAAAAGGCTTTCACATTCAACTTCTCGCCGTCACCAAGGTGTTGGAAGAGGTCCCAGTGGCGCAAATCCCTCAAGGCACTCGAAAGAAAAATTAAAATTCAATAAATAAATATTTTGTGGTATTAATGAAGAAATTTTACCTACCAACTATTGGTAGGTACTACCTACCACACCATAATGCCTTCACACCTTCACAATCAAGTCTATTAGAAAGAACTAAACGCTTCACACTCGATTCGAAATCATAAACTCAATTTTAAATGCTTGCATACGAGTCTGCAACACATTGGGACATTTTCATGTCAACCACTACACAACAAGGTAGGGGTGTGTCGGTCCAGGTATTCCCCTGGAACGGTTCCAACGGTTACGGTGACAAAGATGTAACCGTTCCAAATTACCGGTACAGTTCCATTACCAGTACAGGCGATCAAATCCCACTCACATGACATGGATGAAGCAGGCAGTCAAATCCCTATCGTCCTTCTTCCATGCTTATGATCTCAACTTGCAATACAATAGCATCATTTTCCTTGACAATTCGCTAAAAGGAAGGAATTTATTATAAATAATAGTTACCAAACAATTCAAGGAAAGAATAATGACGTTGCAGTTTAAGAACTTAACATGACAATAATAAATTAATAATACTGGAGACAACTTCCATGCTAACCAGTCCAGAAGATAACTTTCCGCTCAAGAGCCATTCCATGAACCATTCCATGTCCATGGAAGAAGTAAGGGCGCTTCCAGGTACAACATGGAACAGAACTGAGAACAAGATCCATGCTTACCGGTCCAAAACCCTTCCCGTTCCAGAGCCATTGAACCATTCTATATGATATCTTATCGGTCCGGTTACATCCTTACCGGTCCAGTTCCATCCTCACCAATCAGAATGATGAGATTGATGAGATGATTGATCAGATCATTCTGATTGGTGAGGATGGAACTGGACCGATGGAAAAGATTCTCTTCCCGGTCCAGAGACATTTCAAGATATCTTATCAGTCCGTGGAACTGGACCAGTAAGGGTCGAGTTTTTGTCACTACGTGGAACCGTTCCAACCTGATACTCGGTTCCACAGTCCCGGTACAGCTGTACCGACACACCTCTACAACAAGGTAGTGAAGTAAGGTTGTTGTCATGTACCCAAGCATTAAAGTTTTCGTGACGATTTTTCAGTTCATGTGCCAAAGCAAAGACTTGAAAATGTCAATAACAATAGGAACATAATACGCATAATATTGCAAAAAATGTTGCAATCAATTGGAACATTCCGATCTCCAAGTAGTGATTTCGAGAGGGAACGAATGAAAAACTCTCATTATACTTCGATTTTGGAGAACTTTTTTTTTCATCCTTGAAAAATGAAAACAAAGCTTCCGCTACCTTGGTAGACTTGGAAGCAAAATACTTTCTCCGAGTGTTCTAGCTCGAATACTCCATTCACTATTATTGTCAAGGACCGGAGTGACGTCAGCAATAGGTTGAAATCAAAGGGCAATTTAGCAATAACTTTTTCTAAATATAAATTAATCTTTCAACATCAACATGGTACGGCGACAGGATTAGCACCCAGAAGTACCTCCTTCTGGGGCTCTAAAATAGCTGCTAATTTTTAAGTCCGGTTGGATAACATGTGTTCCATATTTTGATATTTTTTATTCAAAAATTAAGTCTTTTTCAAATTATAGGTCACAGGAATGAAAGTTTGCTCAGCCAATACTTGGGACACTAAGGACTATTATAAACTCTGCAAATTATTACACAACGGTTTATTATTTCTCTGTTCAAAAATACCTTCGTTTTTGAGAGGGAAAAT
This sequence comes from Apolygus lucorum, assembly GCA_009739505.2. Lineage (NCBI taxonomy): Eukaryota > Metazoa > Arthropoda > Insecta > Hemiptera > Miridae > Apolygus > Apolygus lucorum. The sequence continues at coordinate 16,592,721 of CM019183.2, forward strand.
ATCGGTCTACCCAACTTGACTCGAAAAATATCAGTTATTTTCAGTGCTTCTCAATGTGTTTTCGCAGAATGAATCCAAATTATTTGAACTAGAAGAGTATTGAATTGTAACCACCCACTTGCCACCCCAAGCAACTCTCAATTATGTTGCATGCTCTGAATTGCACAACGAATGTAACATGAATTCTGAAATCCTTCATAGGGTCTAGCAGTACCTCAGTCCAAACTGAGATGGTCTCATTCGGTTAAAAAAATAAAATTCTATGAAAAAACAATTACTTTACACCGGGAAGTTTCGAGATAGAAACTTTCAAATTCTAAGTAGGTTTTTAAAAATTCGCTTTAATTTTTTTTTTTTAATTCTACGTAACGTAAGGCATAAAATGTTGAGGGGTTAAAACTTGTATTCTTGTTTCGGAATCAATTCCTTAAAAAACGACTTGAAATCAGAGATGGGCGAATTCTCATTCATAAATACGATTATGAATACAAATCATATCTGCGATTTTATGATTATGAATACGAATACAGGTATGAATACAAATACAATTGTATTCACACTTTGAATACGATTTTTCCCTGTATTCGTGTTTTGAATACGATTTTATGATTTTTTCTATGATTTCCCTAAAAATAGAATATTTTAAACGATTTTCCCTGAAAATCATAATTTTTTATGATTTTCTCCCGAACTCTGGACATATTTATGACCTAACATTGTCAAAATAATCAATCAAAATTCGAAACGCTCACAAATTCTTATAGAATTATTCACGCAGAATCGAATGAGACCACACCAGGTCGCTACGACCAACCAAATTGAAAATACGACGAAATTTCCGGTAAAAATCATATTTTTTAAATTATTTTTAGTACAAATCATTAAAAAATTACGATTTTTAGCGGAAATTTCGTCGTGGTTTTTCTACGGTTGGTCGTAGCGACCTGGGGTTGGTCTCATTCGATTCTGCGTGAAAAATCCTATAAAAATTGGAAAGCGTTTAGAATTTTTGTTAATTATTTTGAAAATGTTAGGCCATAAATATGTCTAGATTTCGGGAGAAAATCTTAAAAAATAGTATGATTTTCAGGAAAAATCGTAAAACAATTCGATTTTTAAGGAAATTATAGAAAAAATCATAAAATCGTATTCAAAACACGAATACAGGGAAAAATCGTATTCAAAGTTTGAATACAATTGTATTCGTATTCACATTCATATTCATACCTGTATTCGTATTCATAATCATAAAATCGCAGATATGATTTTTATTCATAATCGTATTTATGAATAAGAATTCGCCCATCTCTGCTTGAAATACAACCTAGGCATCCCCCGTTCTTCCCTCACTTCTGTACATCAGAGAAAGAAAAGTAAAAATGATTTTAAAAAACAAAAAAAAAACATAACTTACCAGTTAACCTCCGACATTATTCCGACACACTATTGAAGTCAATAGATGCAGGAGAAGAAGTAGATCCTAGGTCACTTTCTTCCTCACAAGATGATCTGCGATCATTACAGCATCCTACAAGGAGGATAAGGTTAGTGAGTACATAATAACATCTCCTCCACTCAAATTCCAACAGAACAAGTAGGTTCGAAAAGAAAAGTTAAAAAGACTTCAGTCAACCATTTTCTCGATATTGCTTCCGAGTCTACCAAGGAAGAAGAAGCTTTGTTTTCACTTTCCAAGGTTGAAAAACAAATGCTCTCCAAAATCGAAATCTCGAATCGCATTTTACGTTTCCATCCTGAACATTTTACGTTTCCATCCTGAACAATTTTGGTTCCTTGTCTGTCGGTCTGTGTGTCTGTCATGAAATCCTTGTAACACCTACATTTTTCATCCGAAATTAATGAAATTCCTCAGGATTTCTCAGATTAATCCCCTGGGAAAATCATCGCCCGGAACAGATAGTAGCCACAGCGTACGCGCAAACGTGAATTTCCTTTCAACAGCCAAAACTTTCCATCCGACTTCGAAGAAATATTTAGAGATTGTGGGGGTTGACGAGTAGATGGTCCCTTATGAGGGTAGTAGAAGGTACTTAGGGATTTATGTTTTTTTTTCTCGGCAGGCAGGTGAGAAAATCTTTCAGATCCACAGGTGGAGTTGGATCTCCTAAGATTCCTTGAAGGATCCGCGACTTCAAGGTTATGTGGGATTCAAACCCAGTAAAAAAACACCTCCTTTTCTCCCACGTTGGATGCTCAGCCTGGAACTGTTTAACACATTACTTCAGGCTGAGTCCTGGGTCACTTCATCAGTTCTGGATGGCGGGACGGATTCCCTTCTCTGTTTCTCCCGTTCCAACAATGTCTTCCTTGTCAGGATACTCTCATCGTACGCTGCCACAAGACTCCAGCTCCTCTCACCTTCCAGCATCTTGCTGACGACAGCTTCTGGTGTTGAAATTTGGGGAGTTAAAGGGATTTATGTTTTGAGATTAACTACTATGCATCGGATCATCTATAGAATCGGATTAAGGATACGAGGAAGCTATGTGCCACAACCACTTAGCAGACTTTTTTGGTTAACCGATTACGATAAGTATTAGGTACAATAAATTACACTAGATTACAAAATTTAGGGGTGGTCTGGCTGCCTCGTTCTTTCACCACTTTTCTTAAGGTATTTGGTGCGCTGAATCCGAATCTGACGTTAGTTTTTTTTGTTCATGTCGGATTTTCAAGATATAGCTAGTTTTAAGATTTTTCTAGTTCTCACTTTTCTTCATTTTTTAGTGAAAACTCATCTTGCTCAAATCTCCTCAAAAAGTACTCAGACTTATCGGAAATTTCATGTAGAATCCGAATATGTACTTAGTTTTTAAGTAAAGTTGTGTTAAACACCCTATTTTCCACAAAACGTATCAAAAAACACCGATAAGTATGTGCGTTCCTAAATCTGTTTTCTTCAAATGGATTTTCCTTTCTTCTACATTTTTTATACTTGTCACCTATTAAGAGTAAGATCGAAAATAGGCACTCAAAAGGGGAAGTAAATCATAATTGGGAAACTCTCGTTTTGTTAAGTGATATCAATTCAGTTTTACAAACGAAACACAATAAACTGCAGAAAAGTTAACGGTGTAAATCTGTTTCATGAAGGCTCAGATGAATCAAAAGTTGGTACAATGTTTTGTTATTCCTCCACCTCCAACTCTTCCATGGTTTTCATATCTTGATGGAACCTCTGAGGTGGAGGAATAACAAAACATTATACCAACTTTTGATTCATCTGAGCCTTCATGAAACAGATTTACACCGTTAACTTTTCTGCAGTTTATTGTGTTTCGTTTGTAAAACTGAATTGATATCACTTAACAAAACGAGAGTTTCCCAATTATGATTTACTTCCCCTTTTGAGTGCCTATTTTCGATCTTACTCTTAATAGGTGACAAGTATAAAAAATGTAGAAGAAAGGAAAATCCATTTGAAGAAAACAGATTTAGGAACGCACATACTTATCTCGAAAAATTAATTAACGGTTTTTGTGAATTTTCATCTCAGTGCCATGAAAAAAAAGCTCATTCCTTCGATATTAATGGGTTTAGGAGGCTGCGATTGGTCTCATTCTCCTCTGGGGTGTCCCCCCTACAAAGTAAAAACCCGAGAACATTTTTTTAGCCTTAATTTTTTTTCAAGTGGCAAAATGTAAGGGAAAACCCGAAGAAAAAACGTTGAGAAACGGTGTTTTTTGATACGTTTTGTGGAAAATAGGGGGTTTAACACAACTTTACTTAAAAACTAAGTACATATTCGGATTCTACATGAAATTTCCGATAAGTCTGAGTACTTTTTGAGGAGATTTGAGCAAGATGAGTTTTCACTAAAAAATGAAGAAAAGTGAGAACTAGAAAAATCTTAAAACTAGCTATATCTTGAAAATCCGACATAAACAAAAAAACTAACGTCAGATTCGGATTCAGCGCACCAAATACCTTAAGAAAAGTGGTGAAAGAACGAGGCAGCCAGACCACCCCTAAATTTTGTAATCTAGTGTTATCCTCAATCGTGCTACTGTTTGTCAACTAGGAAGACTCACGAAATCATCAAGTCCTTCAAGTTCTTTGTAAAAAAAGCAATTCAGCACACAGGATTTCTTTCTTTGTCTTTGAAAAGATTTTTATTGACTTGGAAAGCAGGAGAAAAACAAACCATAGGAAATACCTCCCTCGCATGGATAGTTATGAATTGTGAAAACAACGATTCATGAAACAAGATCACGTAGCAGTGAAGGTAATTTTACTGAGGGATCCGTGATTCGGATGAACGGAGTTGAACACAACGCACCGAAGCGAAGATTTTCTCGTGAATGTAGAAAAATAAACACATCCACTCCAGTACACAGTTTCAGCTTTGTACCTGAAAACCTCACTTGATGCTGAGAACAGTACAGCACAACTAGAGGTCTCTCTCTCTCTCTTTACGGTTTGTGCAATCATAGATTCTAACCTACTACATTATCGCACAAAAAAAACGATTTTATCAACTTTTTTTAAGGTCATAACGCTACATGGGAAGCGAAGAAGTCCATTACCACTAGGGAAAATATTCCAAAATAGCCCGTTTCGTTTCCAAATGAGAAGCAATTTCAATTTCCATTGAAATGAAAATTTCCATTTTTTCAGTTGTGCGAGTGAGAGGGTGGATACCAAACTTATATCTAGCTAATCTCTACAACCAGTCGACCGATTTTCATTTTTCAATACATTTTGGATTTGTCTCAACAAAACTAAACCAGCTGTCATGCAAAAATTTCAAAAAAATCCACCAAAAAACAAGTTGTCTTCTTATTTTGCCTATAAATATACTTTTGAGCGATTTTTCCCGCAAAAACGATTACAGCCGCCATTCTCAAAGATGTCAAGTAGCTCTCAAAATATCCCTCATAAATAAATATGGTAACAATCCGCCCGAAACAGAAAAATTTACAGTAAAAACGTAGCTCAAATTTGAGGTTGAGGAGAGAGAGAGAAAAGGGTCGGCGGGTGACCACGCTATGGCGAGGGGAGGTCTGCTCGTCCGGGGGGGGGGGGTCGGTTACCAAGAGATGTTTTAAAATATAAATAGCCTATCTACGGGTATAGGTATCATTGAAGGGTGAGCAGTGTGATAGTCTGAGAAGCTGAGATGAATGGTCGCTCGAAGTTCGCAAGTGTCTACACGGCGGGTGGGATTAGCTGCTAGGAAATGTGGGGTTCCCCTGCAAATTTCATCTAGTCTTCCCAGGCCACGTTTGTTTAGTCCAATTTTTCGCTTTCGGCCTCTAATTTTCACACAAATTGTTTTGTGATAATTCCAACACATAGAAGGATAGTTTCCAAACACGGGGTGTATTCGAATTTTTGAATTAAAAACATACTTCAATTATTAAATGAAACTTTAAAAAAATATTTTAAAAAATTTGTTTTGTTGGTAATATGTTAGATGATGGCTTGTAAGATTTTCTTGTTCTGATAACATACATATGGTTAGATTTGAAAATAACGATTTTTCAAGCTTAGATAAACCGGATGAAAGTATGGGGCGACACTAGTGCCATCTATCATCTCAGAATCATACTAGACCCCCGTCCCCTTTAGCCTTAAATTGGGGATCACAGCCCAGATATGGGGAACAGTTCTTGAAGTTAAACTAAGTTTATGGTTAGAGCATTATAAAAGTGTAATAATTTGCACAGTTCCTCCATATAATAATCATTCGGACTCAATTGACACGAAATGTAATGAATATACAAATTGTGAGGTATGTGAATAATAGTAACATGATTATCTCAAGGAAACATAGATGTTAAGACCCAAGATGGAAAGTGTTTTGAGGATTTCGCAACTCCATCCTCAGTATTACGATGGAACCACAACTTTCCCTCAGTCAGTGATATATTTCTTGAAGTTGAACACAAAACGTCACACGGCTTTTGTGCTAATCAGCTTCTCCCCACTGAATCTGAAATTAATAAACCCCCTCAAGGCGAAGCTCATTTATCTCTAAAAACCCCTCCGCAGTAATCCCGGGAGGGAATGGAATAGCTTATGCGTCGATCCCTTCACCCAGAAGAAAATGTAAAAGAGAATGAAAGAGCGAAAAAGAGGTAATAAGATCGTAAATGAAAATCTCGTTTGTCTGCCTTTCTTATTCTTTCTTCCATTTTCGTGACCGCTATCAAGAGCTACTCCATCATTGGGGAAATGGTTGGTATCCGAGGAGTAATAAAATGTGTAATTAAGTGACGTCATCAGACATGATAGTCTTCAAAGTAGGGAACGTTTTGAAGAAGAAAAACCAACTAAGAAACTTCGAGTTTTGTGATCACGGGAAACTCATGAAATCGGAATCACTTGATAGGTAATGGGGTATTTCAAACAATTTTAAACAATTTTTTTTTCCAAAAGAGTATGGCTCAGAAATAACGGTAATTGGGTCTGTTCGTCGAGAAAATGTTTTTAAAAACGCTGCAAATTATTACACAATGGTTTATTATTTTTCTATATAGATCACTCGTCTACAAAATCACCAACCATCCAATATGAAGGAAAAAATATAAAAAAAATAAATAAATAAAATAAAAATTAAAAAAATCAAAATCACCAACCATCGATCGCATTTTGGTCAGCTCTAATTTGAACGGAGATTAGGCCTCTTTTGCGATTCACACTCGTGTTTTGATTTATATATATATATATATTCCAATATAAGCCCTTAAATTTTCGTAGGGAGCGAACGGTTTGTCCTACAGGGCTCCGCGTGGTCTCAAAAAATTCTAAAAATTCTATAGAATCTTAAATTGAAGGAAAAACAATACCTTTATATCAAAATTTATTGAGTTAGGGCGTTTTCAAAATTTCAAAATTGATTTTGGAACCCTTAGAAGTGACCTACATCAACCAAAGGCTTCGGGGCACAACTAGACCCCAAATGGAGCCTACATACCAAATTTCATCAAAACCGGTCAATGCTAAGTGGCAAAAGTGCCGTGTACGGCGGACGGACGGCCAAATTTTTATTCGATTTTTGGATTCTACGTACCTTGAAACGTAAACCATCAAATTTTGAGGGGGTGTTAAATTTTTTTTTTTTTTTTGGTCGATTCCAAAGGTTTATTATTGAAATTAATAAACCAAAATCCGGGTGTTCTCAGTCGATTTCAAAAATCATTCCCCTAATTCAAATGTTCAAAATTTGCCTTTTTTTTTTTTAGATAAATCATACTTTATTGTAGGTGAAGTAATTACTGACTTTTTAGATTACACCATTTCTCCGTCATAAAATATCTCAAGTTTTCACTCGAAATTTGTGAGCACCATCAGGTAAAACCATCAAACAAATTCACAGAGCGCAGGAACCTACCTACTCTTGACTTGAGAGGTTTGCAGAATATTTTTCGATATTATCTAAATAGGTAAAACATTTGTAGTTGTAGACACTTCGTTACTATTACATTACCTGTCTGAGAACAAATTTAGTATAAAACATTCCCACATTTTTTTAAGTAAAGGAAAATGCCAGGTGCACGTTTCCGTGGTGGAAATAAAATCATGTCAAGGTCAAATTCAGGTCATTCATCGTTGTGAGGTGAACGTGAAATACTCATTCTGCTTTAATAAAACCAGAATGAGTATTAATAATAGAGAATAAAGCAGAATGAGTGTTTCAAGTTCAAGCTGCCCACACACGGTCCAACACGTTTGGAGTGGGGGAAGCCAAAACTTTGCCCCACTACCTTTCAGGACCGAAAGAGAGGAGAGCACTCTCTTCAATTTTTAGTAAATGCCAAATATGTGGGTTTCATTATCAATCATTGAGTCTTGAAGACTAAAAAGACGCCGTACCACCAAGAAAAAGAGATGAAGGATGAAGAGTTGGTTGGAGATGAGAGGTACCTACGTGAAATGAGTGCATACCTACCTCAAAATTACGAAACATTTAATGTTTAATTTAATAATTAGTATATTAGTTTATTAGGTAGGTACTTAGCTACCTATCTTTCGGGTATCTCGAGAGGGCTTTGGTCAATTTCTGTTTGAGGTGATTTGGGTGTGAAATTTTCCGTTTTCCTTTATTGGAGCATTATTGTTGTCATTCAGTTTTTTTAGAAAAATTGGAAGAAAATTTATCAGAGATGGCCAAGTACTCCATTCATTGAAAAAGTTAAGTACAAAAATAAATGTTTTTATTTATTTATTGGTTTGTTTTGATTTTTTCTGTACGTATCACTTATCTAATTTTAGGTACCTTGTTTCAAGTTAACTTACTAATCAGTATCTGGTATTTCAAGTTTATGAATATTGGTATTTCAAGTTTACCAATAAATTATGGAAAATAGAGGCCAACTGGTGTCTATGTATTTTCCTTTCTTTTCCAATCAATTTGATCCAACAATCAATGCATCAGTCATTGATAATGCTCATCATTCATCGAAATAGGCGTAGGTATCTACTAACATGGAAATAAGTGTCAATGAAATACGTAGGTAGGTAAGGTACACCAACTTCTTGAATCATAATGGAACAACAAACAGGAGACAACAAACATAAACTGCAACATAAACAAAAGAAAACAACGTTTTGAATCAAAATTCGGTCAAATAACCCAAGTAACCTTTCGGTTACCCCCTCTCCTGATATCCTTGGTCGGGTCGGCCCGTGTGTGGGCAGCTTCACCTGGCAATGATGAATCACCTGAATTTGACCTTGATATGATTTTATTTCCACCACTGATTGCTTCAAGCGCAACAAGTGGGCAGGGTAACAACTGTTGTTGTGATGGGATAATGGTGATAACAAGTGAGCAGGGATAATTGCGTCTCATCACAACAACAGTTGTTGCCCTGCCCACTTGTTGCGCTTGAAGCAATCACTTGCTATTTTTATTAAAGCAGAGTGCGTAATTCACGTTCACCTGACCATGCTGAATGACCTAAATACTACCACAGGACGGTAGTACAGTTACTGTACCACCATGACTGACGTACACACCTACTAGTACCTACTACTAGTACTAGCTACTACTACTAGTACCTACCTTGTACTCGATGGGCGACGCAGTTTTGTCAGGTTCAGCGTAGGTATCAGCCACTATCGAACTACTTAGTGACCAACGAATATTGACGAACGTTCAATTTGAATTACGTGATGTACATAATGATGAAATTTACAAACACGGATTCACCGCCGGAGCCGAGCCCCAGTTGATATCACGAACTGATACCGATAAAAATAAATCTCGGGACTCACAGAAGTTTGAAGGCCACCACCACGCTAATCGCCAGCTGCACTCTTTTCCCGCCTAATCTATTTTCATTCGCGTAGTATCCACGCTATTCATTTAGGTAGTTAACTACCAACAATATCCTTCAATTCATAAATAATAAATGACTATTAGTAGGGAACTAATTATAAACAATTATTGATTATTGAGATGGTTTTTGTTTTTGAATATACAGGTAGGTAGGTACGTATGATTTCAGGAATCGTTTCAGAATGTTACACAAAGTCTCACAATTTCAGTGAGAACACCAAAAAAAAAGACCACACTAACCCTTATTAGACCAAGAAAAAACATTTTGTCCCTCGCCAATTTCTTGTTCATATTTTGTTACATTTTAGTGTCTAAAATACGTAAAAAATATTGGAAAAAATATTGGACCCATACAGGGCCCGTAATCTTGAAAAACAAAACGGTATCTTTTTAGATACCGTGAGCATGTGGGGGTCAATTCCGTCCCTTGACTGATTCCAAAAAGACACCCTGAGATAAGGTGGGTTCACCTAATAGCAAGAAACATTGTAACATTTGAGCAGTTTATTATGAAACGTGAATATAAAAATTGGAAAAATATTACATTTATTGTATTATTGAATATATAAACGCATTGAGAGACCTTGGTTCACTCGAATTGATCACAACCCATCACTTTGTACTAAAACCATCGCGATCATTTTCTGCAATATACTAAACTAATGACTACCTTAGTCATCAGAGTCTTTTATTTTGCTAGAAAAAATACCAAAATCGTTCTATCAATCGACCAAATGAATCTTAGTAAGACCTTCAATCTTAGTAAGAATAGTCTTTAGAGCAACGAACATCCTTATGTAAAAAAAAGGTACTCGATGTAAAAAAGACATAAGTACGAGGAAAAACATTTAAAAAAATGAAATGAGAAAAAAAATCATTAGAAAAGAGGAGTATTAAGTTTTTGTGAGATCAAAAATAGTATTTCTGCTAGAATTTTTCCTCAAAAATTCTAGCAGAAATACTATGTTTGATCTCACAAAAACTTATTACTTTTATTCGCTAGGAAATCAAAAAACTTAAAAAACAGACTTAAAATTTGCACGAATTAGTCAGAATTCATTGAGGCATAACATTTTTGACTTTTTCCCAGCACAAATTTGTGAGCCCCTGCTCACTGGAACCAACTTGGTGACGGGGCTGGGGTAGGTTGACACCTCCCTTCCTGAACCCCAAGATGCCGCCCCCACAGAGCCACCTGCGGCGAAGGACTGTGGAGGGGTAATCTGGGCCAGCTCTACAGGGGCGTGGTCCGCCCCCCTATGATAAGGACGCCGAACTCCACCATAGGCGTCCGAACACTACTTCATCCACGAATGCCGGGGGTGAAACAAACCATCAATGTCCCACAGCAGCAGGGCTTCAGCCGAACCCGAATGGCAGCCTGATTTTGGAGAGGAAGGCCGTGGATGACGTCACGAATGGGAGGGGGAAACCCTCGAGATCTAACGGCCTGCAGCGGCCATCACACCTTCCCCAGAGCTCAAACTAGTAAGTCCCGGCTGAACGTTTTTCCCCAAAAAGCGCGACGAGTACGTTCCGGCAGAAAGTCACCCCCTGTCCCTTTTCTCAAAAAGTCAGCGTGAGAGCATTTACCCCCTGAACTTGCTGAGGAGTAGTCCCCATCATCCCTCTGTTCGGATTCATCGACATCCGACTGGAGCCTTCATCAAAACCACATCAAGATCGTCGAGGATACCTTCGGGCCCAACACGTGAGTGCACAAACTAAGTATCTAACTCATTTTTGGCCAAAAATAGTTACGCAGGTGAAACGTAAAACAGTGAATAAAGTACTAGAGAGTATTAGTAAATTGATAGTGGAAAGATTGTAATTTTGTAATAGAGAAAAGACACAAACTATAAAAGACACACTAGAACACGGTGAAGACACAGCTTGGAAATTGTATCGGAAAAGGAATTTGGAGAGTATTGTCATTTTGGAAACCTTGTTAAATCCTAGTCTTAAACTATATGACGATCTCATTCGTATTTCTTGTCAATTTTAGTATTCGCCCTTCAGGCTCGTCCTATTTTGTTACCAACACACTTGTGTCTTTAAATAAACCTATTTACCTGGTATTTTACTCCATATCTTGTGTTCTCTCTGAGTTCATCCTGCATCATATCAGCTGAGGTATTTAGGGGTAAATAAATAACTTCAATTTTCAATATTTAATCTTTAATTCATTTCAGACCCATCGGGTCGTGTCCTTAGGACACACTTCGCAAAAGAACACATCCTCGTGGTCGGTTGGGTCACTTGTGTTTTAGACACAAAAGACACAGGAGACACAAAAGACACGAAGGACACGCCCTTCTGGCACAGGACACATTTAGAGGTCCGAGGTAAAACAAAACACCCTTCAGGTTTAACAGCATTATATTTAGTATTCAAACAACCCAGGAGTCAACACCTTCGAAGAGCTACCATACTTCACAGGTAATTACCATTTATTATCCTAAATTTAACGTAGAATTAAGTTGTTTCGGTCTTTTCTTGACTCCCCCATTTCACAGTTAAACACAAAGTAGTTTCCCTTCAGGAACCTACTCGGTTGCTGCTTGGGCTAGGTAACTAAATTCATTTGTCAACTTTACCTGGACAAGCGGGCTTACAAATTGGTGACAGCGTTGAAAATTGTCCTCAGCACTGGCATCCAGTTTGTCAAGTCAAGTAAAAGCACAGGCTTACAAATTGTTGCACCTTTCCAAATCCTAAAGGAATTTATCATTCCAAGTCCCATATAAATTATCTTAAAGTAGGTGCTTGGTTCATCTCGATGGTTCCTGCTTGGTTGGTGGGGCTTGTTTTCAGATAGAGCGACTTCTTTCGTAAATTTTTGTTTCTTCCAACTGCAAATAAGGAATATATAATTAGATTACAAAATTAATCATAGATCTACTGTAAATCATTTCACTTCTAACATGATTTGATAAAGAAACTTACCGGAACCCAGATCCTTTCTAGGCAAGTTTTGGTTTTTTATTTTCAATAATTTGCAGTTTATTTTGCTTCGGATTTTCCTTTGCCTCGGCGATAGGAAGAAGTCGCCTCGTTCGATTTTGTATCGAAGTAGAAGGTAGGTGAGGCTCGTCAGTTTCAAATTTGTCTCTTTCACAATTTGGCTCATGCGAATCTTTCGAACACCATTCCTTTCCCTGCCGAACCCTAAAAAAATAATTCCGAAATTCATTAAAACTTTACTCATAGTCAAAATTGAGTATGTAATGAAAGGACAGGGCTCTTCTATCCCGCAGTAAGTCCTAGAATGTGAACCTACCATGAACATTTTGAAGACAATATAATATTGAATCATACCTACTATGGAATTACTCCAATTACCTAATTAATCTAATTATACGGCCCTAGAGAAAGAGATGTATCAACCAGTTATCAGTTTGTTGCCAGCTAGGGTGAGAAAATGGCCGTCCATCCCCGAAGAGAACCGACGGATGGCGAAAGTGGCCGATCTAGGCTTCCAGAGACGGAAATCAAGTCTACTTTGGACTATTGTTATCAGTTATCACCTTTCTCCCACTGAACTTCTCTTGTCTTGTTTACTTCCCGTTCCAACTGTTGTGTATTTTTTTGCTTCATGTGGGGCAGAGCGCGTGTTTCCTAGTGCACTGAGGTGGAAAGCTTCCAATTTACAAACGAATCTCGACGAAACGAATTTACAAACTGACTGAGGTGATCAGGTAGTGCTAATGTGCTAGGAAGCCAGCGGACGTGGTGCTCAGGACTCTTCCGGTCCGTCTCCGAATATTCCCTTCAACCATGCCAAGGTAGGTGTACAACAACATTTTTGAAGTTATTCGCATTTTGACAGAAAAAGTGGCGAGCCTTGGCTGAGGCGGTGAAGAGGCTGACGCGTTACCCGTTTTGTCGGGAGGTGGTTGTCATATGAAATGATCAACTAATGACTCGTCCCCAACTTTGGTCTGTAGGTACAAGCCTATGAAATGAATTCTGAGGACGTTTGTACAGTGTTACGATTGAAAGAAAGCGGCTGGCTTGGTCAGGTGTCCATGTGTATCACAGTTCCAAAAACGCCGTCCTTCTTCTACCTGTCACTCGCGCCAGGGAAAAATGAGACCGAGGGTGTTGCCTACCGACCAATGACGAAGTGGAAGGTGTGTATATTACAGACCGTTCGTGGTCGGCCAGGGTTTCGGGATTGACTTCTAGGCAGTATTGAGATGGACCACACTTCAGGGGTCAGCTCTACAACTAATTTTCAACAAAAATGCCTCTTACCAATTCACATAACTCCCTTATTTCTCATGCAAATTCAAACCTGATTACAACGTTGAAAAACAGCGGTAAATTTCATATCCGTTTTTCATTAGCAACCAGCATTCAAATTTCCCAATGAATCCTCCTCAACTCCTTATTTCTGCAAATGAACTTTTTTTGTGTTTTCGATCTTGTGGCACTAAGTCATAACTCCCTTATTTCTCATGCAAATTCCAATCTGATTACACCGTTGGAAAGAGCGTTGAATTTCTTATCCGTTTAATGGAAACCCCAATTTTTGGAAGCCATTTGTGAAAGTGAAAAAAAAGTTAGTCAAAATTTATAATGGGGAGTGCGCGTGGGTCGGAAAAACTGTTTATTGTTATTTTTAATCTAAACAAGATTTCATTCTGAGAATTTTGGCACCAACCGCGACCTTCTAGCGAGAGAAGACCTTTTCCTACGAATTTTAAATTTTCGAATGTTTATGTCGTCACGCGCCCCTCTCACCAGTGCGGGACCCCCCAGCCCACTGTGACGTCATAAACATTCGAAACTGAAAAATTGTAGAAAAAGGTCTTCTTACGCTAGAAGGTCGCGGTCGGTGCCAAAATTCTCAGAATGAGAATCTTGTTTAGATTAAAAATTTAAAACAAAATGAGGCGCACCCCCATTATTTTCAAAACCTTCATTTTATAATGATTATTTCAAGATAATGATTCCCTCGTATTATATAGCGCTATCGAGGTGCACTCAACGGCAAAACTACCCCAAGATCTGAGCTTGCCAACGGTATGTCAGTTTTAAAGGTTTTAAAAAATGAAAATCCTTATTTTTCTGTTTCAAAGCGTCATTTTGTGAAGTTTATCCAAATTTAACGAAAAACTGATTATTACCCCTGAAAAGAGGTGATCATGTGAAGATGTGATCATCTGATCATCACATTTCAATACTACCCCATGGGGTAGTATTTTTCTGTTGAGCCCCTCCTGCGATATTCTCATGGGCAAAGAATAAACCTAAAAAATGGTGGTTTAAAAAAAACTGTAAAATGTTTAAATTTGACTTTAAACATTATACTTACTTGGACTTTGATTTTCAAGGATTACCTTCGCATTACTCCAGCCCGCATAATCACTGAAAATTTCACCAAAATAGGACAGTACCTTCGTATTACTTTCGCATTTTAGAAGGATTTGCAGACACACAGACCTGTTTGATAAACAGAAACGGATTCAAAATGAGGAATTTCACCGATTTCTGTTTGCATTTTTCCTGAATAGTTAATGGTGTGGGATAGATGAAAATCGGGCTGATTTCGGAAAATAAGTCTCCTGTTATTTTTGGGAGACAATCAAAATTTTTAATTTCAAAACTAACCGGGAAAACAGACGTCCAGCGGAAACGCTCGCTGATTGGGCTGTTCGGATCGCCGTCTCCTCCCAGTGTTGCCCATTGGGACGACGAAATCGTGTTTTCTAAGAGAAAAGTTATCAAACAAAAACAGAGGAAACCTAATTTTCACCATCTCGCTTTTTCTATTTTTCTTCTTCAGTTTTTCGATTTCGAACTTTACTGTTTCATGAAATTTTGCATCTGGGGACTATAGATTTCTCGATCTCAGCGCTTCAAGCGGCCATAAATGAACTATTCCAGCATGACGTCATTTTCCCGGTTTTTTTAAACATTCGTATTTTTTACACTGTTTTGTTTATTCGTAAATTAGGAAGTTCGGGCTGAAAGTTTGCCTTAGGGGGTTTTTAGAGGTGCTGAATCCGATTTTGGGGTCAAAAATAGGAAATTCCGACATGGTGAAATTCCTCATTGTTCAAGAAGGTCTAAAACGTAAAATCTGAGTGAAAACTTGATCTTGGAGGTATTCTTATTAAAATCCTTGAACGGATTATAAGTACGGAGGCTCGGACCTTTCCCAGTCTGACTCACCAGGCTACCAAAGATTTTGGAACAGGTAGTCGTATATGTTAGGAGGTATACCCTGCGGGAAATCGGCCGGCCGCTTTCTTTCAATCGTAGCACTGTACTTACCGAATTATCTAATTTTGTCAACCTCATTAGAGAATATGATTTTTTACCGATACCGTCCTTAACATTTTTTTAAAAATACAATTTTTCTATATTTTTGGGTATTAGGTATTTAGGTTCCTATTCTCAGGAAATTGTATGCTCATCTAGTGCAGTAGTTAAAGCATCTGAGCATGGTGTTCTTGTTGTTGGTGAATATCTGACATTACTAATGGAATTAATGAATACCTATTCAAAGATTAGGAAACTAATCCTGCCCCTCTCCCCTGCCGTCACTGTTATTTCATTCTGGATTTTGTGCCCTAGTCTCAATGGGGAATTTGCCTCACATTTTTTTTTTCGAATGAGGGTTTATTTTTATGGAATAAAACCATAGTGAGCTGCTCAAAAACGCATCCAAAAAATTTAGAGAATTTAAGGAAGATGGAAATTTTAAATGTGGTGGCAATGTGTAAGAGGCAGCCATGATTGAAACGTAACGGATATTCTACCAATCTGACTTCAAAGGAGGTTCTGTGGCGCTTACCACAGAAGTGGAAAATACACGAACTTTTAGCTTACAAGTAGTGCACACAAGAGTGCGCCAGGAACTGGCTGGAAGAACCCAGACACAAAAGTGACCAAAAGAAACAATATTACTCACTTTTTTACAATACGATTCTACCTACTAGTTTATCAAGCATTATTAGTCTTCATCTTCTCTTATTTAGTTTCAAGATTTGAATCACATTATTTGAGTTGCCATTTCACTGGATCGTTTTGTGTGGCGGTGCTAGAACTCTGTCTGTTGTCGGAGTTGTTTTCGCGTCGTTTTTTTTTTTCGTATGACGTCAACTATATTCTTCGATTTTTGCGGTGTTTTGTAACAGAGGCTTCACTTGTTTAGGCATTTTCTCCTACGGTAATTTTTTCCCCTTGGTTATTCCTAGTGTTAAACGTTATTCTAGGGCCCTATTATAGGATTTGACTTGAAATTCGAGAATCTAAAATTGAGGCAAATTCCCCAATGGGGAATCACGAGGCACCATTGTCTAGTTATACTCCGAAGGCTTTGGGTTGTCAATCAGGGGTAAAAAGTGGAGGAAGAGATTTCCAAAACTCCTTAACTCGAAAACATTTTCTTTGACAAGGTATTGTTTTTTCATTAATTCAAAATAACGATTTTTTAGAATAGTGACAGCGGACTGAAGATTCCTTGGCAATGTTCTGAAAAATTCCGTAAAATCGGTAATACCTACTTGACCAAACTGGTGCAAATTTGAGCAACTTACTCCCCTGAGTTGTGCGCACCAGACAGGGGTGGGAAGGGGGGGTTGAAGTGATGGGGGGAAATTTCCTAAATTCAACATCTTAACATTGAAAATTTGGTAAACCCCTTATATGTCAAGATGTTGAAATTTAGGAAATTTCCCCCTTTCTTTCTTCAACCCCTTCTTCCACCTTTATCTGGTAAGCATAACTCAAAGTGATATAACCCCAAAATTTGGTGGATTTTCGAGGTGTAATAACGACTAGGAGAGTCTAGCCCCCAGAAAGTGTTGTCGGGTTTCAGCGCTACCTACTGCCACTTCAGCGAACTGGGCTACCTACCATCCTTATCAGCTCGATGTGAGCGTGGCCAAGCGGCATTTCTGAAAAGTAGCCTTACCTCGGTTTTACCGCTCATTTCTAAGTTTGGCGGCTCTACTTCCCTGCCTTTTTAAATTGCGAGAAAAAGGAACTTGTTATTGCATTTTTGTGTTTTGGAGTGACGAATCAAGCAGAATGCATTATTATAGTGGAGATAACTGCAAGTTTATAATCTTGCGATAACTGCAAGTTAGAGGAGCAACGGTAATGCAGTCGCGAGCGTGATCACCTGATAAGATATCAGAAATGGTAGTTCTTGAAGTGGGGGTATGTAGCGCTGAAACCCGACAACACTTTCTGGAGGCTAGACTCTCCTATAACGACTTTATCGATTTTTTACGTTAAGATGTTGAATTAAGGAAATTTTGCCCTCCCTCTCTTCTACTCTCCTTTTAAGGACTCTCTGGTGCGCATAACTCAAGGGAGTACGTTGCTGAAATTTGGTCCAGCTTGGTTAAGTACGATTTGACGGCATTTTTCCTGAATATTACTAACTTCAGTCCGGTTTTAATCAACACCACCCAATGCTCTATAGCCCCAATCGTTCGTCGATGTTCCATGACTTTTTTCATAAATTTAAGAGTCAAGTTTTTCAAAACGGAAGCAACCACCCTGACGATCAAATTTTTGGACGATTGGTAGTCAGAAATAAGAGTGAGAATTGCACATGAACGATAGTTTTAGCTGATCAAAAGCGATCTTTTTCTGTTTCTTTGAATAGAATTTCATTCACTTGTGCTTCGTTAACAACCAAGAACCAAATTTCGTAATGAAAGCATCCATAACTTTGGGATAATGTTTTGCTGGTACGTTTTGACAACATAACTTGATGGTTACCCATGCGCGATAATAATATTATACATAATAATAATTTTATTAATAATAATACCGATAATAATAGGATACCTTTGATGCACAAAGGTGCTATGTCCAAAAATGGAGAAGAACGCAAAAGAAATGATCACCAATGCACAATTCCTAAAATAATGGCTTGTTACATTGAACTCATTAATTTCCTCAATAAAGTTTCAAGCTATTATCGTCAAGAAAAGTCAATAATACCTAGTTGTGTTGAATTTGAGTTTTTCTGAAATTAAAAAAAAAAAATGTGGAAGGTGGATGGACATAGCTCCTTTGTGCTTCAAGGTATCGATATGGTCGGTAGGTCGATTTTTACATCAGAATAATTTCAGCATTTTATAATAGAGATCTCATCAGACACAATAATAATAATAATAAATAAATAATACCATGTATTAATAGTTCTTTCAAAATATAAGTATAGACAAATATAGAAAAATTATAGTTATATTTTATCTATTCTCTATTCTAATAATATCTATTCTTTTCTTCTAGGTTTCCATGTTGTGGATCAGTTATTCCAAGGGTATTCCGATCAGTTTCTCTACTGTCTTTGAAGGTACTTAGATCTAATCAAAAGTCTCATCATACCTATATTATCTCAGTTTACAGCTTACAATCAGACCTTTAATTTGAATATACACAAAAGGTCTCCCAACTACTCAGTTGGAAGTTGCAGGGGAATACGGACCAATCTTACTGAAATCAACAACCACGTTTTTCAG
This sequence comes from Apolygus lucorum, assembly GCA_009739505.2. Lineage (NCBI taxonomy): Eukaryota > Metazoa > Arthropoda > Insecta > Hemiptera > Miridae > Apolygus > Apolygus lucorum. Next base: position 16,611,522 of record CM019183.2, read on the forward strand.
CTATTAACATAAATTTTCGACACTTTTAACAAAGCAAAATGAAATCCGATTGAAACAGGATCACTGCGGATACTGGAAGAAAATTTCAAAAAGAATCAGGCAGATTGGTACTAGAATAAAAACGCTGCTAATTATTACACAATGGTTTATTATTTTTTATTTTTCTAAATAGATCACTCGTCTGCAAAGCCACCAACCATCCAACATGAAGAAAAACATCGATCGCATTTCGTTCAGCTTTAATTTGAACGGAGATTAGGCCTCTTTTGCGATTCACACTCGTGTTTCTGATTTATCGTACGTTCAAACTTTACATTCTCGTAGTGAGCGAACGGTTTGTCCTACAGAGTTCCGGGTGGTCTCATACAATTCTAAAAATTCTATAGAATCTTAAATTGAAGGAAAAACAATACCTTCATATCAAAATTTTTTGAGTTAGGGCATTTTCAAAATTTCAAAATTGATTTTGGAACCCTTAGAAGTGACCTACATCAACCAAAATCTTCGGTGCACAACTAGACCCCAAATGGAGCCTACATACCAAATTTCATCAAAATCGGTCAATGCTAAGTGGCAAAAGTGCGGCGCACGGTGGACGGACGGCCAAATTTTTATTCGATTTTTGGATTCTACGTACCTTGAAACGTGAACCATCAAATTTTGAGGGGGTGTTAAAATTGTTTTTTCTTGGTCGATTCCAAAGGTTCATTATTGAAAATAATAAACCAAAAGTTTGAAATTTTGACTTCAAAATAATCCCCAAAAGTTAGCACAAAATCGCTGCGCTAGAATAAACGATATATGAAAGAGTATCTAGATGCAAATTGGACCTTCAAAGGTCTCAACCATCCACAAGGAACTCATTACTCCGCCCCTCTTTCCCATCTTACCTTCACGGCCTTCACCATCCCCCAACTCATCTTCCTGGTCAGAACGATGTTTCAAGATCCGTCAGTGGATTCATCCTCAGGAAGAGGGAAGTCTGACCCCGAAAGCTCCATCTCATCAGGAACCCTTGATATTTTTGTCGACTTTTCCCGAGAGGGGAGACTCGATTTCCGTTGGGTGTTCCTTCGTTAGTCGTATTTCTATAAATAACGTCAATCTTGGTTCTTTTCAGTCAAAACTGAGTGTCGCCTTCAGGGGGATGACTTATTATTCGAGTTATTTAACAAATTTGAATTGAAACATGTAACACGAGTTACTTTACTGGTATGAGTAGAGTACTAACAACAAAAACTAATTCTCGGAAGAACATAATCACGTCTTCCCTGACTTCTTCTTTCTTAGAATTTTCACTGCTTCTTACACGAATATGTCATTATGTATGGAAAACCCTGAGAAATCCATTGCATCCATAGTCCCAAACAGTCAAACGAATAGTTGAACCTACGATTAACAAGTTGAGGTTTTGATGGATATTCATTCAAACTCTCATTCCCGATACTTTGGTGAATTTAATTTTTCTATCTTCCAGGAGCTTTGCAATTCGTGATACTGACTGATGTTCTTATGGAAGGTGGAGGTGTCATAACAATTCTTCCCCAAAACATTCGGGGTCGTCACTTGAATCTGCTGTAAATTTGAATGTAAACGTAAACCACATTCTAGGGTTCTTATTTTACTTAAAACAGTAGAAATACTTGAAAAAAACAAAATTAATTAAAAAATGGCATTTAAGGACCATGTATGTATACGGTAATGTTTCGGAAATGATGGATTTAGGTATCGACTTGGTTGTTCGATGTTTCTAACGAATCCGCACATAGAACATTCTCTCAAATTAGACCCTTGGCAATGAATGTTTGTTAATGATTATGTGCAATTATAACATAAATGTTCAAGCCATTTTGAATTTTCATTGCAACGGAAGCAGTTGAGTCGGAGAGGAGAGATAACATGAGAAAAATTCGTGTACTCTGAGTACCAATAATTTGTTGTGCTCTCCTGAAAAGTAGGCAATTCTTAGATGTGCTATGTGGGTGCGACGATTTGGATAGGGATTATTTTTTTCTAAATCGGATGAAATTGTGGAAGTTTCTCTAAAACATCCATGGTTGAGAACTCATTATTGAGACTCATCTATCTAAAACTATTTTTTGGGGTATTGGTTCAGTTGGCTCTATAAACCAGTTTCCAGCTATTGATGAAAGGTTCAAACCAAGTAGCCACCACTGTTGTGTCTAGTTTTCCTATCAAGCTCTTTGAACCAATTCCCTCCACAACACAAGTAAAATACGAGTGTAGGTGCTACGTTTGAACCAAATTCCCCTGTATCAATTTAGCCTCTTGTCATTCATCATTCGTAGTGTAATTGCAATATAAAGGAGCATTTAGAGGAAGAAAGTGGTGGAACGACGGCTATCTAGCGACGATTAGATGTACCTTCCCTTCTTTCCCTGGCCCCGATGGATCCACCTCCATTATCACCGGAGGTAATGGGGTATTTCAGTCAATTTTTTTATTTTTTATTTTTCAAAAGAGTATGGCTCAGGAATAACGGTAATCGGGTCTGTTCGTCGTGAAAATGTTTTTAAAAACGCTGCAAATTATTACACAATGGTTTATTATTTTTCTATATAGATCACACGTCTGCAAAACCACCAACCATCCAATACGAAGAAAAACATCGATCGCATTTCGGTCAGCTTTAATTTGAACGGAGATTAGGCCTCTTTTGCGATTCACACTCGTGTTTGATTTATATATATATATATATTTCAATAAAAACCCTTAAATTCTCGTAGGGAGCGAACGGTTTGTCCTACAGAGCTCGGCGTGGTCTCAAAAAATTCTAAAAATTCTATACAATCTTAAATTGAAGGAAAAACAATACCTTCATATCAAAATTTTTTGAGTTAGGGCGTTTTCAAAATTTCAAAATTCATTTTTGAACCCTTAGAAGTGACCTACATCAACCAAAATCTTCGGGGCACAACTAGACCCCAAATGGAGCCTACATACCAAATTTAGTCAAAATCGGTCAATGCTAAGTGGCAAAACTGCCGCGTACGGCGGACGGACGGCCAAATTTTGGTTTATTATTTTCAATAATGAACCTTTGGAATCGACCAAGAAAAAAAAATTTTAACACCCCCTCAAAATTTGATGGTTTACGTTTCAAGGTACGTAGAATCCAAAAATCGAATAAAAATTTGGCCGTCCGTCCGCCGTACGCGGCACTTTTGCCACTTAGCATTGACCGATTTTGATGAAATTTGGTATGTAGGCTCCATTTGGAGTCTAGTTGTGCCCCGAAGCTTTTGGTTGATGTAGGTCACTTCTAAGGGTTCCAAAATCAATTTTGAAATTTTGAAAACGCCCTAACTCAAAAAATTTTGATATAAAGGTATTGTTTTCCTTCAATTCAAGATTCAAGATAGAAAATCGGTCAATGCTAAGTGGCAAAAGTGCCGCGTACGGCGGACGGCGTACGGCGGACGGACGGCCAAATTTTTATTCGATTTTTGGATTCTACGTACCTTGAAACGTAAACCATCAAATTTTGAGGGGGGTGTTAAAATTTTTTTTTTCTTGGTCGATTCCAAAGGGTCATTTTTGAAAATAATAAACCAAAATTTGGCCGTCCGTCCGCCGTACGCGGCACTTTTGCCACTTAGCATTGACCGATTTTGATTAAATTTGGTATGTAGGCTCCATTTGGGGTCTAGTTGTGCCCCGAAGATTTTGGTTGATGTAGGTCACTTCTAAGGGTTCAAAAATGAATTTTGAAATTTTGAAAACGCCCTAACTCAAAAAATTTTGATATAAAGGTATTGTTTTTCCTTCAATTTAAGATTGTATAGAATTTTTAGAATTTTTTGAGACCACGCCGAGCTCTGTAGGACAAACCGTTCGTTCCCTACGAAAATTTAAGGGTTTATATTGAAATACATATATATATAAATCAAAACACGAGTGTGAATTGCAAAAGAGGCCTAATATCCGTTCAAATTAGAGCTGACCGAAATGCAATCGATGGTTGGTGATTTTGATTTTTTTAAAAAAATTTTTTGATTTTTTTTTTTTTTTTTGCTTCATATTGGATGGTTGGTGATTTTGTAGACGAGTGATCTATATAGAAAAATGATAAACCATTGTGTAATAATTTGCAGCGTTTTTATTCGATTTTTGGATTCTACGTACCTTGAAACGTAAACCATCAAATTTTGAGGGGGTGTTAAAAAATTTTTTTTCTTGGTCGATTCCAAAGGTTCATTATTGAAAATAATAAACCAAAATCAGAGAAATTAAGGAAAGTTGAATATTTGAATGGTGTGACGTAGCTAGCCAACTGTCTTTGAAAAAAGTATCCATGTACAGGGAAGAGATGAAACCCTTGGAAGACCTCTTGGATACTACAAAATACTACTCACACACGCGCGCAGCGTAGTGTGTGTGCATTAATGGCGGCCCGCCTTTTTTTTTACAAAAGTGTGATCTCTTTAATTAATTTTTTCTACCACATGTTATAGTATCATTGGGCTAAAAGTTGGAGTATATAGGTTTTCAAGGGTGCTGAATCCAAATTTGAGGTAAAAAACCTGAATTTCCGACCCACCGAAATACCCCATTGTCTGTAGATCCCTGCCTAATCTGTAGGTAACTAGACATTGGCTCTCAATGAAATTTGCATTCAAATCTGTTTGAGGCGTCAATAATAAAGATATTCAGTCTGAAATGAAAATCCATGTACTCGTTGGCAGAAGAATTATTTTTAAAAGCATTCTAATATTTGTTGAAGGGGGTTGAGTCGGTTGATATAGTCTTGTTGGTGGTCGAAACGACTCTGGTTCCTTTTTGTGAATAAAAAGGGAAACGTTGGTTTTCTGTTGTATATTCTTTAGCGACAGTTTCGCTGGGACAACTTGCCAGCATCTTCAGGCTAAAACAATTGAGAACAGCAGATCTCTTAGTGTCTAAAAACTATGGTCACTATACACTAGACATACCTTACACATAATTCTTGAAATTTACCTTATCAGTTAACGAAGAAAGTGCACTATTGCTTGTTTCTTTATCCAATCTTTCAATATTATTCAGAAACGCTCGTTTTATTGGATCCAAACTGGAAAAAACCGAGGCTAATTATAGTGCTATAAGGGAGACATTTCAAACAAGTGGGATATATATATAATATACACACACACACACACATATAGAGATAGATAGATATATATATATATAGATATATAGAGATAGATAGATAGATCGATATAGATAGATATAGATATAGATAGATATAGATAGATATATTATATATATAGATATATCTATATATAGATCTATATATAGATATATATATATATATATATATAATATATATATATATATATATATATATATGCATATTGCGTGCATCTGGCGTCCGCCCTACAGAAAGTTACATTCAAAGTGGCGTCCGGTGCAAAGTGGCGTCCGTATACGGACGTCATTTTACACAACAGGCTCATCTTGTACAGAATGATTCATTGAGGCGTCTCCCCCTTTTTTAGGAGGACGTCATTTTGACGGTTTCTTCAGCAAACGTATAGATTTAGTGCACGCAATTTCCGCTAGGACGCTGCGCACGTTTCGTATATGATTTGCAAAAGTTAAACTTTACACGAAGCGGTGGAAGTGGCGTCCAGGTTGCAATCCCCGGTTCGCCCACTCCAGCAGCCATCGAACTAAAACACCTGGAACGCCGTCTCAGCGTCCTCAATTTCTGATGATTTTCACGTACAACCAATCGTTCCTAGGGAAAACTAACTTCCTCATTTTCCACCCCACAAAAATCGTTCACCACTCATTGGAAAGCTCTCAATTTATTAAACATAAGGCATAATATGTCTCTCGTGGTTGAGTACTTGTACGAAGCGGTATCCACCGTTTGTGTTTTAGTAGAAGCTTTTTCATTTGGTTGCTAATTTTTTACTTCTGAATGGTTTTTCACGAACCTACCTCAACACCAAAACCGCGCAAAAATCTTAGCTTTATAATATTTGAAGTTGAAAAATATTCAACAATATTGAATTTCGGGATAAAAGCGTCCTAGCAACGTAAATTTCCGAAATCAAGTTCCCTATTTCTTCGAATCGAGTGTGAAGCTTTTATGTATTCTAAATAAACTTGATTGTTATTGTGATTGATCGTGTAGTTAAGTAGTAGGTAGGTAGTAACGATGGTTGGTTTACGTTTCAAAGTACGTAGAATCCGAAAATCGAACTTAAAAAAACCGACCATCCGCGGCATTTTTTGATTTATTATTTTCAATAATGAATCATTGGAATCGACAACAGAAAAAATTTCAACCCTCCTCAAAATTTGATGTTTAACGTTTCAAGGTAACGTAGAAACCGAAAATCGAATAAACAATTTTCCGTCCGTCCGCCATACGCGGCACTTTTCTTACCAACCATGGACTGATTTGGTTGAAATTTGGTATGTGGGCTCCATTGGGGGTCTAATTGTGTCTCGAAGTTTTTCATTGATATCAGTTACTTTTAAGGAGTAAAAGTTAAGGGTTGACATTTTCAAAAGTACGCTAGCTCGGGAACTCTCGAAACAAAGGTATTGTTTTTTCACCAATTGAAGATAGTATTGAATTTTTTAGAAATATTAGAGACCACGCGGCGCTTTGTAGGACAAACCGTTCGCTCCCTACGAGAACTTGAAGGGTTTCCTTCGTTTTATAACAGAAACTCCTGTAAGGAACTCTATTTTCGAATCGAGTGTGAAGAGTTTATTTCTTCCGAATAAACTTGATTGAGAAGGTGTGAAGGTAATTATGTAGTAGGTACCTACCTACTTTTGTTACTTACCAACCATAGGTACTTGCTACCTAGCAAGTACCTATGGTTGGTGAGTAACAAATTAAAAAAAAAATAGTGAAAATGGCAAAGTTGTGATCACTAAACGAAAAAAAGCCAACAGAATTTTTTAGGCAACGTAACTAGAACTTTTTAAAAAAATCATGTTCTCACTTTCAAACTTCCTCTACCTGCACATGAATTTTGAAATTCAGGAATGGTGCTGTTCCAGGATGTAAACGTCGTGCTAACTAATGAACAACAATACTCAAGCTAGTTGGTTTTCTTTCCTCCATTATTAACAGGACTAGTACAAATCAAAAACTTAATTGACACAAACAAAAACATTTAGTGAAGCTCGTCCAATGAGGGTAGGTATTCTATTATTACTACCTAACTACTGATGACTGAAATAACGTAAGCACATTAAAATGTGATGAATTTTATTCTTACCGGTGATGAAATGCGAGAACAAACTAGTACCTATTTGTTTGGAGTGTAGTTGTCGCCCTCTCAAATTGCGATTGATTCGAGCGAGCCACCATGCTCTTCTTTTTTCTGATAGGTCTCTTGTCTTCTCACACTGACTTTTAATGACTTTTGGCAAACCAAACAACGAAATACTGCTCCCGTGACGGGAAGAGCAGCCAAACACCGCACAAATCGGCATGCCTAATGAAAAATCTTTGTTTACAACAATGGGAATTCAGTCAGTTCATCAAACATGGTTGTCAGGAACACTGGGAATCAGCGACGCCAAAAGGCTGATATTCTTATTTTTTCGGAAAGTTCTCTTGTCTTTCCACACTGTGTCTAATCACTTTTGGCAAACCAAAAAATTAAATACCGCTTCCGGGATGAGAAGAGCAACTAATAACCGCATAAATTGCCATAATGAAACCGTCCATACAATCTTTGTTTAAACGGAGTCAACATGGCCGCCTTTCAGCGAGATTTGAATAACCGTTCGATTAGTCGAAGAATCGATACATCCATTCTGTGTGACGTCACACGGATAAAGCAATTAGAGAGTTATTATATGTTGTTAGAACCCCTGAGGATAGTTTTATCCCGAAATTGTTAACCCCAAAAACCCTGTGCTATATTGCTCTGAAACCATGACAATTTCGCACTTTTTTCTGGTTTCAAACTATGAATTTCGATAAGTATAACTTTTTAAGTAGGTGGGTAAATACTAACTTCAACCGAATTTTCCAAGTAGATCTTCCAATATGTCGAGTATATCGATATATTTCTTCCAAAGAGATGTTAGTAACGCTTCAATTCATCTAAGTACCTACTTACTTTGACAAGTTTTTTCCAAGTATATCTTCCGATATGTCGATAAATGTCTTCCTAAAAGATATTTGTAATTTTTAAAAACGATTTAATTCACCTACCTACTTCAACACGTTTTTCCTAGTAGATCTTCCGATATCTCGAAATATCGATACATTTTCTCCGATATATCGATGGTATCGGTATATCATTTGATCAGTATATCGATACATTCCATCCCTAATTGGATCATCTCTACAATCGGGTTATGGACACGAGAAGCTGTGCCACACCCACTTGGCAGACTTTTTTACTTCTACTAGCACAAATGATATTCAGTGTGTTCAGTTGTCATCTTATGTGTTCAGGAAGCAGTGGATCCTCGTCGCCGGAATTCTCGCCTTCAGTGGCAGATTCACCCTTGAGCGTTGGAAGTCGTCAACTCAACCCTAATTTGGTCGAGGAACTCCTCCTCGACGAATCAGCAGACGTCTTCAGCAGCCTTCCCCCTCCAATTACACTCAACTCTCCAGCGGATGTTCCTGGCTCCCCGGCAATCATGGACGTAACGCTGTCGTCTCTTCAAACCCTCAATCCCCACTCGGAACATGACTGCCTCCAACACCCAACTCACATTTCATTCGTAGATCGTTTGGATGCTAGCAAGAACACCATCTGCAGTTTGGAAGAACCATTAAGAGGTGAGACCACCACCCATTCTGCTTTATTGAACTTCAATACCACAGATACTACACTACAATGTCATCAAGAACGAACGCTGTTATCGCCTAGCGTTCGGGAAATATTCCCTTCATCAGGGCTCAACGGCAACTATACATGAGGAGAGTGGACCAACCATCTCATACCATCCCTATATGGTTCTCATTCACTTGTAAAACTCACTTCACTTACAAAATAAATTAGTATAGCGTCAGGCTCTCAACAAAAACAAAGTCCATTCATGCAGCATGAATTAATGAGCGAATTTTCAAAGAAATCTTTCAGTTGAAGGTATGGTTAAGAAAGGAACAATGGTGTTGTTCAGAAAGTTTTTTGTTTACACGATTCTTGGTTTTTCGATTTTTCAGTATACCATACCAACATACTGTATGCACTGGGTATGCTTTGAAGATGTTAGGAGTCCTATTCATGTTCTACTCGTATCCACAACCGAATATACCATATATTACTAGGACTGTCAGCTGTGACCGAGCGAGCTACGGCATGTGTCTCAGGAGACGAGACTCGGACCGTTTGCAGGGCCGTGAGTTCGAGGCTCGCCTCGGGAGCATATTTTCGGCAAGTCGGTCGCAGTTCCCCCTCGCCCAACCAGGGCGGTGAGGCCAATGGGAAGCCATGAGCGAAATCATCAGAACAAAATTCTGATCTTCTCTTAGGAAGGCAGACGCCAGGAATGGCAGGATGACGTCCGCGATGCCAGGAATGGCAGTCGGACGAAAATCCAACCTGAAATGGTTGTTACTTTACTTTTTTACTATGATTGTGAAGGTAATAACCACAAAACCGGGAAAACCTTGTTTTTGGGGTACTATTTTTGAATTTTGGACCCCCTAGGGTTGTCCTATATTTCTGGCTAACGAACTCGTCTTTTTGTTTTTGTTGTTACGAAAACTAGAAATTTTTACTAAACAATTTACGCGTGTTCGGACTTTTCTCCGGACTTTTCTCCACACACCTTCTCCTTCGTCAAAATTTCCATCTTCATCTTCCAGGAAGATGTACTACCAGTGCGCTGCCCATGGGTACGAGTGAATACTCAAATCAAATAGTTTTTATTGTCCGAATCCACCAGGTGGCATAACAATCGTCAAATTTCATTCACAACACATTCATAATTACCAACTATCTTATAACCAAACAAGACTACTTTCAGAACATTAATAACAATAAGAAATAACGTTAAATATGATTAATAACATACCTAAAACGTCAGGGCAAAAATGTATAATGTTGAGTCACCAGGTCATATTAAAAAAACTCATCAACTTTATAGAGTGTGACGATCCTACTTTTACAGAAGGACAAACCGATTGGTTTGTTCCCGATTTGTTGGAGCTACGCCTAGGGGGATATTTGATTCATAGAGATATGAATCGATATTCTCTTCAGGCCGGCTGATTTGAAGGGGTAGGGTCGTCACACCCTCCTCTGTCTCATATATGGGCAATTAGATGTATTTATCATTTGATGTACAGATGGAAATTCAACCTATATTGTTACAAGAGTTCTACCTCAACAAGGGCAATCTTTTTAAAAATTCTTTCAAACTGGTTCACTGGGAGTTTCCGATAGAGTCAGGCAGCTTTTTAAAAAACAGGAGCCGTGCTGGGTCTGATGATTCTCAATGGTGACGTCAGATGAACTGTAGGCGGTTCTCAAGTCATTGTACTGGCGCGTAGCATGATTATGAACGTCAGAAGACTCTTGCAGGCCGCCTATATTCCGCCGCACATAACATCAGCTACTAAATACAAATAGTCCGGGCAAATGATACAGTGGATCTCCCTGAAGCGGCCTCTACAACTGTCGCTGGTACCCCATATTGTATCCTTACTGCCGCCTTATGCAGCCTGAAAATGGTGGGACGATGAGGCGAGTTTCCCCCACACAATAACGCAGTAGGACGCTAGTACAGTAAAGGAAACAGATTGCCTCAGCCGTCGCAGCATATAATTGCAGGATGCCAGTTTTGTAGCTAGATGCTTTTAATGGCAGTCCCACGAGAGCCTCTTGTCAATTTTCAATCCCAGGCAGATTCAGTTCAGGCAGATTACAAGGTTACTATTTCATTCCTTTTACTCCTACATCTTCATTGTTTTTAATTTGAAACAACACCTTTTCTTGTGATCCTATCAGCCCTATTGATTATAAAACCAAAACAGCAGTCCACTCAAACCTGCCTCTTCATTTGTTGAATATCCTAAAATTACAATGATACGATTATCGACACCCTTCCCTACGCTGTCTACAACCGTGGTTTATTGCAGGCTCGAAGAACGAATGTCTTTGGATTCTGAAAAAGTCGGGAAGTTCGAGCTAATGGAACAAACAGTTGCTCAACAAGAAAGGAATTGGAACTTGTGCCGACAGGAACACGAAATCGATATCAGAACCATCAATTCCTTGAAGAGCGAAATGGAGGGGAAAATTTCAGCTGTAAGTAATCATAACCTTCACTTCTCTTTTCATTGGCTGTTCGTTGTTCCACATATTCACAACCTGTAGGTTTACTGGAAGTTATGCGTCGGTGTGGCGCTCCCTAGGTGCCAGATCCGAGAACTAACGATCGAGTTTACCTTCCATGGT